>CM039316.1:18579101-19179101 GCA_022316695.1 Camellia oleifera
CATACCATTTCTGGATGTGGTGGAAGTGTCCATAGAATGTTATGCCTTGATAGCAAAGCCAACTAGCAGAGCTTATGCAAGGATCGGTGGGATGCCGTAGCTTTAAGAGAGAGGGGTAGAGGCAATCAGAAAGGCTTTTAGGAAGGAGGCCCCCCTCCCTCCTATGTTGTAAAAGGGAAGTGCAGATCTTTCTGCAACACTCTTCGACTTGATGCCACCCCTGAATCCACAAGTACTGGCTAGATTACCCCCTAATGTAAGAGGAGGATATAGAAGTAGATTTAGTTATAGGTATGAGCTAGTCTACCCTGCAAAGCGGCTTATAGCTTATCCCCATTTCAAAATGAGAAGATCCGATGTCAAGTGCAAGAATTGTTGTCGAAGGGGCGGGAGAGTCTCAGTCCGTGTTCAACGCCTGCTTGACTAGCTCAAAAGGAGGCAACTGGAGTGTGTAGATGGGCCTTGAATAAGAGTTGGGTGAACTATTTCCAATAATGCCAATGATGGATGACATTATGGACTGCTTGTCGGGAGCGTGTTACTTTTCAAAGCTTACCTTCTTTTTATTAAAATGGGAAAGGGCTTTTTATAGAGAGAGAGAGAGTAAGGGGGTTTTCTGTGGCTTTGAAGCAGGGCCATAGACATTGCAAAACTTTCAGAGACGGGATGGAAACACTTTCGTAAGAAGAGATGGTAGGCTTGATATGGATACAACTGCTTATCACCGACCTTAGAATCAATTAGTTCAGTTCGACTATACCCGCCTTAATTCCCTTATTTAGGACAGATGGAACCAGGTCATGGATCTGTTCAAGTTGGTCGATCAATCCCTCATTTGTTTCTCCTACCCCCAGACACCTTAGAATAGATTTGATTGGAAGGAGGGTGAGGAACAAACACAGTGGTTTGACTGCTGGGATCCTAATCGGCCTTCATCAGCGAAAAATCAAATCATGGGTGACTCGCTTTATCGGGATGGGAGGAATTGCTTAATCGGCATTTCTTTCCTTTCGTAAATCAATCTGCTAATGGGTAGCAGTAGGATAGATCCATTATGGTTGGATGGACTGTTCTTGAATTTCGGCCGACATTTCTATCAATCGGCAGAAGACTCACGCATACTGGAAGGGTACGACTTCAAGGGATGGACTCGATCGAACGACCAACCACTAGAAATTTCGGTAGGAGATGAAATCCAGAAGACCATTATTAGCGTGTAGTAGATTGGCCCGAGTGTGTAATACGCCAATCAAGAAGAAATCCTATCAATAGATTGAACGGTAGATAAAGGATCAGAGGATGAGAGGGGTAGATCTACCCAATATGGACCGATATTGGATGGCCCCCAACAACTGCTTATCTCTCTCCCTTGCATTCAGTTCATGACTTAACGACTATCCCAGTTTCGGGGAGGGAATCACTTGCTGGATCAAACCCAAGGGTAGGTTTGATTGGTCTGGCCTCGGGTGGTGGATCGAATGAACACTCAACCGCATCATCACAGTAGCGATGGATGTCCAACATTTATCTCTGTTATTTCTCAATAAAGGCAGGTAAGGAAAGTCTGAAGGCTAATCCGGCAACTGTTAGCTAGAAGGAAAAAATAACTTTTGCCAATCAAAGCCCCAAAACTAGTAAGGGCATGAGTGCCCTAGCAAGATAGGGCGATGCCAAAGCTTGACTTTACTAAACAAGCGAGAAAAGCCCTTTCTATCTTATTAGTAAAGCGCTAACGTGCTTTAGAAAGATTGCTCGTTAGCTAGGAAGTTTTCAATAAAGCTCGCGCTAGGCGCTCACCTTTTTTGGCCGAGCCGTATCTTGCTGGTAATGGATTAATTTTTGAATCTTGCTTGGTTTAGGCGGGTAAGTGTTAAGAGGCTCTTTAAGGCTTTCATTAGGTATACTACACATAGGACTTTCTTGCAATACATAGTGGTTGGCTTCGAATCCCATGAAGCCCATATAGATATCCACTCCTATTCCCTGTAAAGCTCTCCCAGTGGGGAACTTAATCAGTCCATACAAGGACCAACTGAGTCATCAACCCTTGCATCTATTTGATGCACCATCACATGGCCGTCGTGTAACTCCTTGAGAATTATGTCATTCGCCTGTCACGTGTTGCCGCTAGAGTCATAGATACTCAAAGTAAGCTCATGGCTCACCCCTTTAGAGATAGGGGTGAGGGAAACTTTGATAAGAGCTTAGGGCCGAAGGTGGCTTCGCTTAGTACATAAGCTGATAAGACCTGTGATAGATACAGTAGAGCGCATGCAAAAAGGAGTTGCTTATAAAATAGACAGTAAAAAGTAAATTACCTTCCATGAGACAGACAAGCCACTCCTTCACTATTGCAGAGCGGCTTCGTTCAATCGATGCTGTAACATTTTAGTTAAGTCTAAGAATGTGGGTTTTTCTAGTGGATTGGAGCAGCTCCCATGCAAGTGAAGGGCCAGGCAAAGGGTTCGGAGTTGGGTCCTACGCCTAAATCGGATTGGCTTGGGTTTGTATGAATGGAACGACATAGGAAAGCAACCATTGTGCGCTACCACGCTACAATTTATATTCTGAAAAATTTGATCGCTACTATCGGGGTGGGGGCCCGTCTTTCGAGTTGTTCTTACGGCCGTGGTAGCTGCGAGCCTCCCGGGGCTTGCTCTCTCGTCTTTTTTCCTCGGCCTTCCTCTTGTAATTGACTCTCTCTTTTCTTTTCTGCCTCCACCCATTTTGTGAAGTAGTCGATTGCTACAATAAAGAACTTCCTGTTGCCTGGTGCTGTTGGAAGTGGTCCCACTATATCCAAGCCCCACATTACGAAGGGCCACGGGCTAGTTAAGGGTAGGAGTTCTCTGGCAAGTTGATGTATTTGGTGTGCGAATTTCTGACATTTCTTGCACTTCTTCACATTGTAGACACCCCATTTTTGACTGCCCTTAAGACTTGGGCGCGACTAATGGTTTGCTCTGTGTTGGAAGGTGTGCAGGGCGCAGGTTCAGTTTCTTCGGCAAGGAGAGAGGCGAATCTCAACTTCACACCCCATTTTGAACCAAAATTATTTTGGATGGTTTTGAGACCTTAAAACCCTCTCTTTCAAAACATTTTTGAAGTAAAATTCCCACGATGTTCTGACGCTCGCATTTCGGTAAATGGTGCGCTTTTCGGTAAACCGAGCAAGGACAAAGTGGAGATGAATGAAAGAGAGATGAAATCTTTGAAAAATATTTCAAAACACCTTACTTCGGGGTTTGAAGTTGAAGGGAAGAGGAGAAGAGGGGAGAAAACAAGTTCGAGGAAAGGTTCGACATGAATCCGGGTAGAAGAAAGTCGAGCAGTCCTCGCTAAATCAAGCTCATCTATCTATACACTTGGAGTTAAGCTATGAGGCCATAACCATTGGAAAGAAGACGTCCGGGGCTTCATTTTGCACTCAAGAATCTCCCAAAACCAAGTCCGGGTGGAGGAGATATGATTGGTTGAAGCTGGGCATCATCCCGTTTGGATCGAGTCTGCGCGGCTTCACCAAAAAGGACATAACTTTCTGCATAGGAGGAATTTTGATGCAAGGTTTGCGCCATTGGAAAGCTAACTTCCGGGGCTTCAATTTTCATACCCACCGGCCATTTTGTGACCTAGGAATCACCTATCGGCACTCTATTTAGCCGACCGGAAATTTATTGTGCCGACCGGCACTTTATTTTGGCCGACGACCAAATTTTCTGGCTGGTTTGCACCCTTTGCACCCTCCAAGCCTGGTGCATACCAGCTGTGCCAGTTGGGATGCATAGAACCAGCTCCACGTGCATATATATTGCTATTTTGCACCCTTTGCACCACTTTTGGCCTCTTTTGTGCACCCTTTGCTCAAGGCTTCTTGAGGAAGCCTTGACCCCTTGTCTTGGCTTCCTCAAGAAGCCTACCAGCTGTCTTGGCTTCTTTGATAAGCCTTGCCCCCCCTTGCACCCTTGCTTTAGCTTCTCTTGTAAGCCTTAAGCCTTCCATTTTGTCTATAAAAGGAGCCATCCTCCTCCATTGTAAAAGGTTGAAGTTTTTGAGCAAAAAACCAGAGAGTAGACATATATATCTAACATATATATCTACAACCCTCTATATCTATCTTATCCAAGCCTCCAAACACCTTTGTTCTTGCACCATTTTCCCTACAACACCTAGCACAACACCTCCATCCTCCATTCCAGCACTTGGTAGGCCATTTGTAGAGGTTAGAAGCTTAGAAACTTGGACCAAGGGCTGCTGATTTGCTGCTCTTCAAGGGTAAGCATCCATTTCCCTTAAACTTGCATTTTTTAGCTTCATTGGTTAGCTTTATTTGCAAGTATTTTTGAGCTTCGATGTAAGCTGTAAAGAGGCTTATTTTGAGCCCTTCTTCAACATTGAAGAAGGGCTCAACACTGTTGGGGACCTCCATGTATGACTTGCTTTATTACCCCTCTTTGGTCCCCATTTTTGCATGTTTGTTTAGCTTATTTTGCTTCTGTTTTTCAGCCATGATCAGAACTGAAAAGGGTCTTATTTTGACCCCCTCTCCATGTCCCATGAAGGGTCTTTGGCTGTTTGATGCATTTTTTGTATACTTCATGTTATAGCCCTCTTGTGGCCTTAGTCTTGCATTGCATTTTGAGCATGTTTTGTATACTTCATGTTATAGCCCTCTTGTGGCCTTAGTCTTGCATTACATTTTGAGCATGTTTGTATATTGATTTGGGGCTTTTCATCTACTTCAAAGCATCATATTTTTGGCTCATATTCAATGTTGTAGAAGGCCCTTTCTCTGTTTGGGGCCAGAATTTGTGGGTTGTCTCATATACCTCTCTTGGCCCCCATTTTTGTATGCCATTTTAGCCCTGCTTGTGCTTGCTGTCTTGCCATGATTTGTACTGAAAAAATGCTTGTTTTGGGGCTGCCTAGCTTCTGTCTTCATGCTTCATGTTCAAATTATGCATGTTTGATATAGCCACAAGTCATTTCATGTGCTTAATATCGCATTTCGGGACCATTTCCTTGCATCGGGTGTCATGTTTGCGTATTTCGGGGCTGTTTTGCATCACTTTTAGCTACTGAAATTTGCATTGTTTGCATACCATGATCCATGCTTTGCCATGCCTTGTTAGGGTGGCATTCGTGCCTTAGGTTTGGTCCTCGGTTTGCGTGCACGCGTGCACGCCTTTCGAGTGTCTTATTTTCATTTAATGGCCGCTGATTTTGGCATGCTTGCGAGCTATGTTAGTTTAAGTCCATTGTTGCATGTTGTTGCATGCCATGTTTGTTTACATGTTTAGGTTGCGCGCCTAGCATACATTGCTCATTTGCATGTTCATGTTGCATACTTAGCCGCCATGCCTAGGTTGCATTCCATTGAGCATGCATCCCTCACCTCTTGACCAATCATGATAGGGGTTGGGGCCCTTTGATTTGTTTTGTGCTTGCATTTCATTTGATATCAAAGTTGCTAACTTGACTTTCAAACCATCATGCATTGAAATGCGTGATTGATGGCCCGGGGGTCGAGGGCCATGCTCCCTTGAGTCTAACACATGATAGGGAGTGTGTCCATGCACACATTTGCTTGAAATTTCATGCCATGCACTGTCTGTCCCCTGTTGCTGTCAAAACTGTCTTCTGCAGGAAGTTTTTGCCGACCGGCAACATTCAGTGCCGACCGGCCATGTATTTAGTGCCGATAGCCTTATCTCCAGCTGATGGATATTGTACACGGCTGGTGGATATTCTATTCAGCCGATGGTGTTCTAAAGCGTGTAGGGAACCAGTTCCAGAACTTTGGCATTTTTAAGAAAAGCAGGGCAGTAAAAACAGAGGCAACAGTGACATGGTGCGGGTTTCCGGGCAAGGCGGGCTCAAGCATGCATCATTCGCGCATCCCGAGGCAGGCGGCTGTGGCCACCTTTCCTTTTTGCATTTATTCGTTAAATAATTAGAAATTTTGTAATAATTAATTTATTTATTATTCGGACTGTAATATTTATTCGGTCCCTCCGAGCGAGGGCGCAATTGTGTAATAAGTGTGCGTGAGTGTGTGTATGTCTTCCAACCCCACGTCTTTCTTCCCTTTTATTTACCTGCTTATGATGGTAGACTAGGGCATATTTAAATTAGCATGACAGTATGATAGCATATTTGCATTCATTCATCTGTTTCGCATACATCGGGCTCGGCGCATCATACAAACTGCATTGTACTTCAATTCCAAATTGAATACGTGTTAGTTGTAGCATTTCACATGTCATTGTAGATTAGTCGAGCCTACTCTAGTGACATTCTGTATGTGATGCATTAGCCATTTTTAACATGAACTAGGATCATGCATGATTACTAACTAGTTTCTGTTTTGGCTTGGAGTACTAGGTGAGCTTTTATGCTTTAGCATCCTTGCATGTGTGTGAGTGTTGCCATGACAGCATAATTACCATGAGGCTAGTTGCTTATGTGATATAACTGCTTGAATGCCTATGGATGGAGGTCGAATTACCTGAATTGGGATAATACATTAAAACTGTGAGTTTTAAGCCCACTAGATAGTGGCAAAACCATGTTTTCTAAGCCCACCCGAGGGTGGCAAAATCTGCATTTTAAGCCTACTTGCAAGTAGCACCAACAAACCATCTTCAAAAACAAACATGAAATGTTTTGTTCCAATTTAGGCGATTTGGTCTATACTTGTTTGCTGTGCGCATAACATAGTAATTCTAGGCTAATAACTGGAATAAGAACACATAATGTTTTCAAAATTGGATATCACGGTTAGTAGAGGCCGATCTTCGGATCGGGCGAGAGGGGGTGCTTATAGCTGACCTTCCCCAATCGTACCCAAGTTCCCGAGCCGAGGCAACTTTGGTGATGACGGACACGTGGCCTTTGGCACCGAGTCAGGGTTTCCTAAATTCCCCCATTAAAAAATATTTAGGTGGCGACTCTGTATCTGGCAAAGCAGTCCATGTTTGGCACTTTTTTTCAAAAATCTGTTTCTCAAAACGATTTGCCAGAGTTGGACTCTTTGGTTCAAGATTAAGAACCGTGACATTTGAGTCCTGAACTGTAGTAGACCCACAAGCGAACCGGAACGGGGGGGACTCGCACTCCTCCCCGGGAGCGTTCGGGGACGTCTACACACATATTTCTCTGAGTTTGCTTGCATGTAAGGCCACCAATATCCTTGCGAGATTGCCCTGTATGCTAATGACCTTCCCCCTTGATGGCTTCCGCACACGCCTTCGTGTATTTCGAACAAGAATGCTTCAACTTTGCTGGGATGAACACACTTTAGGTATGGTCCTAAGAATGATTTTTTGTATAATGCCAAAGATGGGGAGAGCCAAAATTGCTGCAACTTTGCTCTTATTCTGTTGGCTTCTTTCTTTTCTTTCGGTAAGGTGCCATTTTTTAGGAACATTATGATGGGATCCATCCATGAAGGGCCTAACTCTGCGCAACATACCTCTTCTGCTTCGAGGTCTTCAATGCTTGGTCTAGGTAGGTAGTCGATTAGCAATGGATGAGGGATGGAAGTATCTGCCATTGAAGCGAAGCCTGCTAATTCATCTGCTCTGCTGTTTTCCTCCCTGCCGATTTGTTCTGTCCTGACTATTTCAAATTTCTTGATTTCTGTTCTGACCAACTCTTGGTACTTAGCCATCCTGTCGTCCTTTGCTTCATAGTCGCCTGAAATTTGGTTTACCACTGGCTGCGAGTTGCTGTAAACCATTAGTTCGGTAGCCTTCATGTAGAATGTTGATTTGAGGCCTGCAAGAAGCGCTTCATACTCCGTTTCGTTGTTTGATGCTGGGAAGCCCAAGTTGACTGCTTGCTCCACTACTAGGCCATCTGGAGAGATGAGGACTATGCCGAGTCCTGCTCCATGCCTGTTGGATGCTCCATCCATGAAGAGCTTCCACATCTCTCCAACGAATAACTTCCAGCAAGTGGAGGGATCAGATGATCCCTTGGGGTCAAAAATGTTGCTGGTGTTTTCTTCAAGGTCCATGCTTACTGTTTGCCCCTTGCAATCTGATTGTACTAAGTCTTTATTTGTTGGTGAGGCTTGGCATGGTGTAGCATGGTTTGCTTCTTCCTTGTTTTCTTTACTCTGGTCTGCCTTGGGGTCTGACGGAGTATCCTGTACCAGGGGTTGTGCTATTCTGGCGTCAACTTCCATTCCTAGTTCGATTGTGTCCGTCAAGTCGACTGGGCAGATATGATGACTTCCTGGAGTAAATTTAGCGACAAAGTCTGCCAAGGCTTGAGCTTTTATCATGGTCCTGGGTTGAAACTTGATGTCATATTGTCCTAACTCTACTGCCCACTTCAAGATTTGCCCAGAAAAGTTTGCCCTTTCAAACAAAGCTTTTAATGGAAAAGCTGTGAGGACGACTATAGTGTGGGCATGAAAGTAGTGTGACAACTTCCTTGAGGCCATCATCAAGGCCAAGGTCAGTTTTTCCAGTGGCAAGTACCTTGTTTCAGCGCCCAGCAATGTCTTGCTGACATAAAAGATGGGCAGATGTTGGATTCCTTCCACACAGACTAACACTGCGCTAATTGCGTGTTGAGAGACTGCCAGGTATAGGAAGAGTTCTTCTCCAGGTATTGGGGTGATAAGTAGTGGTGGAGAAGACATGTATTCTTTCAAGTTTTCCAAAGCGCGGTCGCATTCTTCGTCTCACTCGAATTTGTCCTTTAAGGCATGGAAAAATGGTCGTAGTCTGTCTGACGACCGGCTGATGAACCGATTGAGTGCAGCCGCCATACCGGTGAGGTGCTGCACTTCTTTTACTGAATTTGGCCTCTCCAGGTTTTGAATTGCTTTGATCTGAGAGAGGTCTGCTTCTATACCCCGGTTGGTCACCAGGAAGCCCAGGAATTTGCCAAATTCTACTCCGAATGCGCATTTAGACGCATTGAGGCACAACTTGTGCTTCTTTAGGATCTTAAACATCTCACCTAGGTCCTTGAGATAGTCATTCTTATCCTTGCTCTTGACCACCATGTCGTCGATGTAAGCCTCTATTGTTCTGCCTAACAATGGCTCAAACATCTTGGTGACCATTCTCTGGAATGTTGCCCCTGTATTCTTTAGGCCAAAGGGCATGACCTTGTAGCAATACAGTCCTCTTGGAGTTGTAAAGGACGTGACCTCCTGGTCTGGTTCGTACATGGCGATTTGATGGTAGCCTCTGTACGCATCAAGAAAGCTAAGTCGGTTATGCCCCGCCGTTAGGTCTACCAGTTGATCTATCCGTGGTAGAGGGAAGTTGTCCTTTGGGCATGCTTTGTTAACCGTCTTGTAGTCGACACAGACACGCCATTTTCCATTCTTCTTTGGCACTACCACCATATTAGAGATCCATCTAGGGTAGTGCACCTCTCTGATTGGTCCTGCCTCCAGCAGGTTTTCTACTTCTTCCACCACTATCTCGGCGTGGTGAAGCGCCGATCTGCGTGTGTGCTGAATGATTGGTCTGGCGGATGGGTGGACATTGAGTTGGTGACAGATGAATTTAGGATCAATGCCTGGCATGTCGTATGATGTCTAGGCGAACACTTTGATGTTAGAGGTCAAAAATTCCAAGACCTCTAATCTCTCAGTGCTGGACAACGACGAACCGAGCAAAAAGAACTTATTCGGGTTCTTTTCATCTATTCTTACCTCTACCAAGTCTTCCACCGCTTTTTGATTGGCTGCTTTGCCAACATCTGCGAACAGTTCATTACTCTCAGGTTCTTCCACCGAATGAACATATCCCTTGGCAGCGCGGCTGCCATTCACAGTGACAAAGCATTGCTTGGACATGATCTGATCTCCGAAGACCTCTTCAATTACCCCGGCTTCATTAGGGAACCGCATTACTTGATGGTAGGATAATGCTACCGACCGCATGGCATGCAACCATGTTCTTCCCAAGATTATGTTGTAAGGGGAAGGGACTTTCAATACCCAGAATTCCACTTGTTTTGTCACGCTTCCTGCTCTGACTTGTAGGATTATTTTGCTGACTAGCCATTCTGGCATTGAATTGAATCCAATTAGGGGAGATACGGCGGGTGCCAAGTCTTTGTCTTGTAGCTTCAATTGTTTAAATGTTTCGTAATACATTATCTCACATGAACTACCCTGGTCAATCAAAATCCGCTTGATGTCAAAATCCTTGACTCGGAGAGTGACAACCAGGGCATCATTATGGGGACAATATATTCTTGCCAAGTCTCTATCTGAAAAAGACATGATCTTGGTGGCCTCTAACTTCCCTTTTTTGATAGTAGGTTGTGCACTTAGTACCTCCCTTAAGTGCTCGGCCTTCTTGATTGATCTTTTGAGCTCGCATACACGCTCAGGTTCGAAGATTCCATGTATCACATTGATTACACCTTGAGGTGGGGCATCGATTGGCATCCTATTGGGGTTATTGTGGTCCTAGGGGGCTGGTTGCGTCCCTCCTTCAATGTATTTATCCAGGTGACCTGCTGCCACCAACTCCTCCAGGTGCTGTCTCAATGGCGTGCAATTTTCAGTGCGGTGCCCCTTTTCTTTATGGAATGTGCACTGTGACCTTTCGTCGTAGTCCTTCTGAGCCTCTCCTAGCTTAGCAGGCCATCTGACGAAAGGTTCATCGTGTGTCTCGCTTAGAATCCGATAGATTGGCTTTTTGAATACCGTGGTAATGGCAGTGTGGAGTCTCAACCATCTTTTATCCTGGTCTTCTCCGTTGTCCCGCCTGCCTCGTCCGTTTTTGCTCAGACGGTCTACCGTGTTGACCTTTGCTGAGGCCTTTTTCTCCGGTATTGCGATCGTGCCAGATTTTGTTTTGGCACGGGCGTCATCCTCTTCCACCCTGATGTGCTGATGTACTCTTTCCATCAAGGCCTCCATGGTGAGGGGTGGTGTCATGGTGTCCCTTAGTCTGTTCCCGACTAGAAGGCCTCTTTTGTATTGTGCAATGGCCAGATTTGTGGGGCAGTCCCCAATCTGGTTAAAGGTCTCCCAGTAGCAACTATTAGAAGATCTAAGTGTCTCCTTGTCGCCCATGTCAATGGAGAGAAGCTGGCCGATCTCTACTGGCGTTTTGGTGTTTGTTCTGAACCTTGTTACGAACGCCTCAGCTAGTTGTGCCTAGGAGGCTATGCTGCCTTCTGGAAGTTTTTCGAACCAAGTCAGGCCTAAGTTGCCAAGGCTTGATAGGAAGAGGATGCACATCAAAGCCTCGTTGCGTCGATATACCGCCATAACCTAGTGAAAGTGGCTTAGGTGCATGTAGGGGTCTGTATTCCCCTCGTATGTAGTGAATTTGGGCTGAAGGAAGCCTAAAGGTAGGGGCGCATTTTCAATTTCTGGAACGAACGGCGAGGTCTGCAGCCTCGCTAATGCTTTGTCCGTTGGTTCATAGGCAGGCCGTGGCAATGGCATTCCAACCTCAATGCTTCCGTGCGTTCGAGGAGCCAACCTGTAATACCCCGACCCTCGTATCTGATTCTGTTATCTTTTCAAGCTTTTGTTCTGTACCTCTGAATATCTATTATGAAATTTTATGTATAAGTGCGGTAAATTGCATGGAAAGAAGACATATTGACCCTTATCTGTTGAATTCAAACATTATCTGTTACACTTGAATTGCTTTCATCTGAAATTGGACACCTTAGAGATTTAATTTGCAAAAATTGATTTGATATTTGGAATCTACATGATTTTTAAGCTATAATGGGATTTTCTGTGAAATTTTTATTTCGGCACCATAAAGCGATTCAATTTCGTCTTATATGCTTTTCTATGGTTAGATATATATATGCCTATGTCTAAGACTTGTGTGGGATTTTATGAGCAAAAACGTGGGACTCTTTGGGAGAGAAAAGAGAGAGAGTCAAGAAGGAATTGGGGAAAACGTGAGACACCAAGGAAAGCTAATCAAATTGGTAGAATTGAAAGAGTTAAGTTAAGGTAACTCAAATTTCTTGTATAACTCTTCAAGAATTTCAACCCATGTTTGTGTTGGGTTCATGGATAATATATGTTTGATTCATTAGGGTTTCTCACCATTTGAGCATGTTGACACTAATTTGAGTGTTGTATGAATCTATACTTCAAATCCTTGATTATGTATCATCTAATCTTGCATATATGTTGATTTCAGGTGATATGTTTAAAGAACTTGAAGTTAGATTGAAATTTGTGAAAGTGTTGGCTTGTTAAAGCCTTTAACTTGGTTCAACTTGATGTGATTAAGCTTTAATTCATGTTATGGTGTTGTTAAGTGGAATGCTTGCATGAATTTTACCCTTGATTGCATGAAAAATTGGGTTTGGATGATGAATTTTGGCTTGAAATCGGGCTGCCTTGAATCTGGGTAGTCGTCCGCTCGAGCGGAGGTCAGGGCCGCTCGAGCGTGAAAATGCACCTCCCAGCAGTTTTCTGAAATTTACCCTGTCCGCTCGAGCGGAGAACTGTACGCTCGAGCGTAAAAATCGACCATCCAGTATTTTTGGTAGCACTACACTGTCCGCTCGAGCGGACAAAGCTACGCTCGAGCGGAGAACTGCTTCAGTAAGAAAAATCTGTTTTGTTCAGTTTTTCATGCTTGACTCTTTGGTGTTATTAGAATGTTTTTCTGATGAGTTTATGATAGTGATATATTCATATCCATAAAACTGTAGTGACATATGGAATGACTTATAAGGATTTAAAAGGGAATGATACTAATGTATCAGTATGTTGTGTGCAGGGCACACTCCAGAAGGAACTAGTACGCCGCCCCAACGCTGTGAGTAATAGTGCATTACATATATATTTATGAATCTGTTCTGTAAGACGTAATTGTAAATTATGTATTGATCTGGAAATGAAAAGTGGAAACCATATCCGTATATCTGTTGTGCCGAAAGGCTATCTGTTGTGCCGCAAGGCTACCTGTGCCGAAAGGCTATCTGTTGTGCCGAAAGGCCATCTGTTGTGCCGCAAGGCTACCTGTGCCGAAAGGCTATCTGGGCCAACAGGCCAATTTGTTATTTCTGTATTTGATTTTGGTACATTTACTAAGGTGCATTGTGATGTTATTATTGCGCACTATTATTCACTGAGCTTGTCTCATTCTATATGTTGTCTGATTCTGTAGGAGCCAGCTTGGGGAGCTGTTCTAACATTACCTCGTGCATTTTGTCAGCTTAAGGATAACCAGGCACAGGAGGGAACCCTTACATATTAGACCAGTTTTCTTTGTATATGTAATTTTTGGTATCCATGTTGCTGGTCAAGGTTATTGTATCTATTGTTTTGTGTGCCTAATATCTGGGCTGGATTTGTAGACGTTTTGTAACCTACTTCTGTGTGCATGTTTACCTTTTGTTAAATCTCGAAATGGTCCTGGTTTTTGGTAGTTGCTCAATGGATGTGTCTGTTTATTGTCATTTAAAATTTACTGCTTCCGCTCAGGCCCCAAACGCTGTTCATCATAGGTCATTCTGTCTGTTCCTGATTAGGTCATGCCCAAACCTTTTAGGGGCAGGTTAGGGGCGTGACACAACCGCTGAAGGGCAGATACCCTGTGAGGGTCGCGCGCCTTATTATGCTCCTTCCATCGTGCCCTTTCTTCTAGTACGGTCCGTAAGTCGGTTGATCTTGGCAATTCCGTCTGCCTAGATGATGTCTAGTGTGTGCGCGAGGGCCGATAGGTGCTTCCCTCAGTATACGACCTCTCTGTCCTCGTTCTCTCAGACCTAGTGCAACGAGTCCTGGAGGTTCTAGATTGAGTATTGCCCGTCCTGAGGCTTCTATTCTCTACTTGTGATGGCATGGTATGCCTACTGCGATCTTCTGAGTGGCGAGGGGGCGTGTTGCTTTTACGCCCCGCTCCTATCGCCACCCCTTTTCCCTTGATCTGGCGTTTCATGGCCTCCATATCCGCCACCATCTTTCTTATTAATTCATCCTGTTCTTTCACACGATCCTCCAGAGTTTGGGGGTTGATCCTCCGCCTTTGTCTGTCAGGACTTTGTGAACGAGAGTGACGGGGGCTGTTATTCCGTCTCCCCCTAGCATCCCTCCTGGGATTCTGTCGCTGTGGCTCCAAGTCCGCCATAGGAGGGATAGAAGGCAAACCTTCGCGTCTCGCACCCCCCTCTAGTGTTTGTCCGTCAATGGCAGACTGTGGTAAATCTTCGTTGTGCGCCATTGATTCTAAAGAGGAAGAGCTTGATCAAGAGGTTTTGTTCTTGTCTCAATTCCCACAGAAGGCGCCAATTGTACGGGAAAGAAATAAACCTTCTCGTATAATCCTGTTGATCAAGTCTGCGCTCCTCCGAACGTCGTCGCTTTACTCCCTGAAAACACAAACGTGAGCTAGCCAGGAGGTGTGTGCCGGAAACCTCTCTGATGCCTAAGTCAGCAAAATAGACAAGTAGACAAAAGCTATGTGTATTTGGGAATCAAAGTTGTGTTACCTCTCCATAGGTGATATTTGTGAGCTTTTATAGGTTCCGTGTGACACAATCCTAGTAGGACTTTTACTCCTCCATGTAGAGTCCTCCTAGGATTCATACTCCTGAAAGATAATGCTTATCCCTCAACACCCCCCTCACTGTATAAACCAAGTGAGATGGTTTTACCATGGTCAGACTTCAATATGACCGAGGTAAGTATGGCTATGCTAAGTCGCAGACTAGACCGAGATAAATTTAGTTCGGCTCTTCCATTCACTGCTCTTACCTTGGCTCTTCTTAATGCTAACCACGGTATGTCTAGACCGGAATAACCAATACTCCGGTCCCAACTGGGATAACTTTGTGAGTGACGACCGAACTTACCGTAAGCTCTTTGGGACCAGAGTAACCTCAAGTCTCTCGCGGACTGGAGTAACTTTACACCTCTTACGGACCGGAGTAACTTTACACCTCTCTTGGGCCGGAGTAACTTCATGGCCTTTTTGCTCAGCTCTTTGTACTGTGGCCCATAACGGCCCATTACCCAGCTTGGCCCAATTTTCATATAAATTACCCTTTTAAAAAGAAAGAGCATTATATGTTTGTAGATGTTCCACTTTCACACATAGAAGTTGTAACTTTAACTTAGAGCTAGCAGACAAACAAAACCAAAAATATCATCTCACTCAAATGAAAGCTCGTCAAAAGACACAAACCATCTGCTAAACTTCATCTTCAGAGTCTTCATCTGGATCATCGTATGTGATTTGTGCTTGAGGTGATAACTGCTGAAATCGTGTCAACTTTTTCAAAATCCTCAATCCTTTATCAAGAACCACCTCTGAGTTAGGCTCAATAAGCATTCTCTCCAGCATGGGAGATTTGGCTAATAGAAGCTTATTAAGGTCCAATTCAGGCCTTATGCCAGATAGATTTTGCATCTCCACTTCTCGAAGTTGATTGAAATAGACATCCCACCCATCTTACATTTCTAAAAGTACTAAAAGTTCTAGAACAGGATCAATAGCAGTAGTTTCACGGGTACATGCCTGGAAAGAAGAAACCAAAATTGTCTCAGCCTAAAGGTTCAAAATATACATTATATATAAACATAAGAAATAATAAAATATGTCATTAACTGAATTACGGACGCGGATACGAACACGCGGATACGCAAATGTAGAACACAACACATTGGGGACACTTGCAAAACATATGATTTTGTATATATTTATTATATGTCATATTTTTTAATATTTAATATTTATTTTATGTCAAATTTATCAACTTTTTTTTTTATTAGAAATTTATCAACCTTAAATATGCTATTTTAGTATTAAAAAAAAAAAAAAAAGTCTTCATCGTGCCTGTAACATGTCCTCAACGTAAGCGCATCCCAACGTGTTCACAACTTGTCCCCCCATGTGTCCTAACGTGTCTGCAGCAAGTCCCAGGTATCCAAGACTCTCCAACGTGCCCGACACGTGTCGAACACCTGTACGTCACCTCCGGAGAGGTTTTCCGTGCTTCATAAGTCATTACTAAGAGGGAGATTTTATGTGAACTAAGGCCAAGCTAGGCCCAGACATTGTAATAGGCCGATCTGTGGGCCGTAGTAAAAAGGGCTTCTTAGCTGGACCTTGCTTCTGTGAGCTCGGTCCGGAATGGTGGCAATTAGCTCGGTCTATGTATTCTGAACCGAGGTATGGGCTTCGCGTAGCTCGGTCCCATATTGTATGAAAGCTGGGCAGAGGTACTTTGAACCAAGCTACCTAAATAAGTGGGCTTAGTGGTTAGCCAAGGTATTGATAAGAAAGGGTGTCGGGCTTGGTATAGCTCTGCCGAATGCTATCTGCATCATTGCTTAAGTGTATGACCAAGGTAATATAGCTCGGTTAGGCCGCAGCAGCCTAAACAAAGGAGGTAACCATCTTACTTGGTTGGTGGAAAACAGAGTGTTATGATAATAGACATTCTTCATTGAGCTTGAGACTTCTAGAAGGGCTCTGCTAAGAAGAGTAGAGTCCTACTAGGATTGTGCAAACCATCTCACTTGGTTGGTAGTGAGTAGGGTGTGTGATTTCTAGGAGGACTCTTATAAGGAGAGTTGGAATCCTACTAGGATTGGGCCGGGCAGAATTTATAAAAGCTCATAGCAGAACCTATATACAGGTATCACAACTTTGACTCTTGAATACACAGAGCTTTTGTCTATTTGTCCATTTTGCTGATTTAGGCATCAGAGAGGTATCCGGCACACAACCACTGGCTAGCTCATGTTTGTGTTTTCAGGGAGTAAAGCGACGACGCTTAGAGGAAACGCAAACTTGATCAACAGGATTATACGAAAAGATTATTTCGTGCTCGTACAATTGGCGCTGTCTGTGGGAATTACACAAAAATCAAAACCTTTTGATCAAGTTTTCTTCTCTAGTTGAAATCAATGGCGCACAATGAAGACTTGCCGCAATCTGCTATTGATGGGCAAACCCCGGAGGGGGGTGGGAGGCACGAAAGTTTACCCTCTGTCCCACCCATGACAAAATTAGAACCCCAGCGACGGAACTCCCGGAGGGACACAAGGGAGAGACGGGGCACTAGTCTCCGTCGCTCTCAAAGTCCTGAAAGACAGAGACGAAGGTTGGATCCTCAAGTTCTGGAGGATCGCGTAAGGGAGAAAAATGAATTAATAAGGAGAATGGCAACAGACATGGAGACAATGAAGCGCCAGATAAAGGGAAAAGGGGTGGCAACAGGAGAGGGGCGTAAGTGCAACACGCCCCCTCGCCACTCGGAAGATCGTGATAGGCATACCACACCATCACAAGTAGAAAGTAGGAGTCTTAGAATAGACGACACTTAATCAAGGACTTTCAGGACTCGTTACTCCAGGTCTGAGAGAACGAGGACTGAAAGGTCACAAACAGAAGAGAGCAGCTATTGGCCCTTGCACACGCACCAAATCACATCCAGGCACACGAAATTGCCTAGGTCAGCGAACTTACGAATAGTACTTGAGGAAAGGGCTCGATGGAAGGAGGATACCAAGGCTTGCGACCCTCGCAGAGTTTCAGCCCTGCAACGATTGGCCCCTAGGACACATGGGAGTGTTGAGGTAGGAATGCCAATCCCGTGCCTTGCTTACGAACTAGCGGATAAAGTATTAGCAAGGCTACAAAGCTCACCGTTCGTTTCAGCAATTGAGAACGCACCACTACTTTCGGGCTTCCACCAGCCCAAATTCACCACTTATGAAGGGAAGACAGACCCCTACATGCACTTAAACCATTTTCGCCAGGTTATGGCAGTATACCGGTGAAACGAGGCCCTAATGTGTATCCTGTTTCCATCTAGCCTTGGCGACCTAGGTCTAACCTGATTTGAAAGATTGCCAGAAGGCAGCATAGCCTCATGGGCACAGTTGGCAGAAGCATTCGTGACTAGGTTCAGAACGAATACTAAGACACCAGTGGAGATCGACCAGCTACTCTCCATTGACATGGGCGAAAAGGAAACATTGAGGCCTTACAACAGTCACTATAGGGAGACCTTCAACTAGATTGGGGATTACCCTACTAATTTCGCCATTGCACAATATAAACGAGGTTTACCAGTCGGTAACAAACTAAGGGACTCAATAACAATGATGCCACCCCTCACGATAGAGGCCCTAATGGAGAGAGTATATAGCGACCCTAATTTTCTTAAGTCATTATTTATTATTATAATGATTATTATTACTTTATTTATTTTTGACTTTATTAATTGTGTGGTTACATGAGAATTTAATGTGTTATTTAATTAATTTAATGTGTTATTTAATTATACGTAATTAATCTGAATATTGATATATTTATATTATTTAAAAAAAATTTATATATTGATAAAATATATATCATATTTATTTATGTTTTAATTATGTTGTATTTATATTATATAATATAATAACTATTAGGTTATATAGTAATATAATAAGTGATTAGTTTGTATTTATATTATATAATATAATACCTATTAAGTTATATAATAATATAATAAGTGATTAGGTTATCAATTAAAGAAGAAAAAAAAAAAAGTGAATCAGAGGCGTAGCGGAAAGGCGAGAGAGAGAGAGAGAGAGAGAGAGAGAGAGAGAGAGAGAGAAGAGAGAGACGGCATGGAAGAAGAGGAAAGGGGAAAAAAAAATTAGGGTTTTGTTTGGGTGGCTCCATTAGTTCTTCAAATAATTTTTTGATCTTCAAAAAAATATTGTAAGTACAAAACCCATTTCTCTTGATTTATGTTTAATTCGTTTATTTATTTATTTATTTTTATTTATTTGATGTTGAATTGATTTCATATTTACATGTAAATGATTGATTGTTTTTAATTATTTTGATTAGTTGTGTATGTAAGGTTTAGAGTTTTTAGATGATTGATTGATTTTAATTATTTTGTTTAGCTACGTATGTAAGGTTTAGGGTTTTTAGATGATAGATTGATTTTGATTAGTTGTGTATATAAGGTTTAGGGGTTTTTTTTATGTATTTATTTTATGATTGTAATCACACTCATGATTATGTGAAATTGAAATAAATTTAGAATCCATAGATATTGGTTAGATGATGGATTGATTAGTTATTTTTATTTGTTTGATGTTGAATTGATTTTGTATTTGCATGTAGATGATGGATTGAATTCATTATTTGGTTAGATGTGTATTTAAGGTTTAGGGCTTTTATATGTATTTATTGTAGGATTGTAATCACACTCATAGATATATGAAATTAAAATTAATTAGAAATCCATAGATAAATTCCTTATACTCCACTATGACTCCATGGATTGTTGTTTTATTTGAGTGATGATGAGAAAGAGTGTATAAAAAAAGTAAGGATTATGAGATTTATTTGAATGCCTTAGGCTTGGGATTGTTATGTTTGTTCTCATGAGTGAGATGTTTTGTATATATATATATTGTTGCCTCGTTCTCATAAGTAGACGAGTGTTTTGATTTACGCGCGTACGTATATGCTAACCATCCGAGGAGTGTGAGTCAAACTCAGGACGATATCCCCGTGTAAGTTTGGCTTCGGAGCGGTATTAGGTATACAGGAGGCACATGGGATATATGTGTAGACCGGAAGTGGAGGCCGAAGTGGTGGAGTTAAGGCACAAAGAATTTGATGATGAGTTTTTCTGTGATAGTGTGAATTGTATTGATTTGTACATGTTGAAAAATAGTAAACGATCTTGATAAATTATGAAATTTGAGCAGAGGTATGTATACATGATTCTAGACAACTTTTTGTGTTTTAACTTTTTATTAAAAAGATCGATTAGAACTTATAATCGGAGGATCTTGATTATAGTAGTTTTAATTCATTTTGGCAATACAGACTTTAGATGTTGTTTTAACCCACGAAATGAGCTCATTTTTATTGATTTCGTGAAAACTGAAGTAAAACATTGTTCTACACACTTTTCGTGTTTTGAACTTTTTCAAAAAAAATCATCTTAGGGCAGTTTTTGTTCGTTTTCAGCTTTAGATTTTTCGATTGAATTCCGTCTAGGTTTTTTTATCAAGGTTTTGTCTCAACCTGTTTAGTTTTTGTTAAATTCGTTCGCATTATCTTTTAAGAAATTTGATTCTGTACAATTTTCGTTCTTTGAGTTTTGATCAATTCGAATTATTTAAGTATGAAACGGTGCATTTCTGTACTTTTTCAGCAAGTTACTTATGATTAAATTATATTAACTTTATTTGTTTTGCAGGATGGTGGGTATTACTAATTTTTTTTATGCAGGGCTGACCCATCATATTTTTATTTTTATTTTGTTTATTCTATACTTAATTTATATTTTGTTGTCTATGGGCAAGAAACTAAATGTCACCATATCTCGAGAAACTACCCATTTGTCTCGGTGCAGATAGAACTATTTGTCTTGTCCCGTAACAAGAATTAAATGTATTTTTGTTTGTGTCTGGTGGACATGTGGGTGTTAAATCTTGTACTCATACCAATATACCTGTATACTGACCTGTTTTGTCTCTTGGCAACTCGGGTGTGTTCTGTTTGAGCGCAACCGAGCTTCCTTTGCAGGATTAGTTGAGGCTACAGTAGTGACGTGGAATTACTATAGTGTTGGACTTGTCGTTTGAACCTCTTTTGTTTTCTTGAGCTTAGAGTTGATATTAGTTTAAGTATTTTTTTTTTTTTTAATGACTTTAGTATTGGAATAATTTGACATGGTTTGTAACCGTACATTATTTAAGTTGTTTTGACTAGTTTTTGCTACTTTAATGTTGGAGGTATTGGTTAGTTGTGAAATTATGGTGGATGGTTTGTTTTGGTTTTAGTTTTTTTTGCTTCACTCTTAGGATTTGGATGATGGAATATTGATTGGGGTTTGTTCCTAATTTCATGTTTAATTGTCCAAATTTTGGGGCGTGACAAAGTACATCAACATATCCAAGTAGAGGAAGATAGTGCCCATGTTAAAGCAAAATCTGGCACAACAGCGATGCCAGATAAAAAGACTACAGCAAAAATCAACACGGTGGAACAACCAAGCAAGAACGGGCGCAGCAGGCGAGCCAACAGAGAGGACCCAGAAAAAAGGAACTTAAGAATCCGCACTGCCATTACCACAGTATTCAATAAGCCTATCTACCGGATTCTTAGTGAGATACGTAATAAACCCTTCGTTCGGCGGCCAGCCAAGTTAGGAGAAGCACAAAAAGGCTATGATGAGAGGTCTTGATGCACCTTCCATGATGAGAAGGGGCACCGCACTGAAAATTGCACGCCATTGAGGCAACATCTGGAGGAGTTAGTGGCAGATGGGCACTTGGACCAGTACATAGAAGGGGAGACATGGCCAGCTCCCCAAGACCTCAACAAACCAAACAGGATGCCAGTCGATGGTCCACCCCAAGGCTTAATCAACGTCATACATAGGATCATCGAACCTAAACGGGTATGTGAACTCAGGGGGATGATCAAAAAGGCTGAGCACTTGAGAGAGGTATTAAGTGCACAACCTACCATCAAAAAGGGCAGAACAGAGGCTACGAACGTCATATCCTTCTCAAACAAGGATCTAGCAAGGCTACATTGCCCTCACAATGACGTGATGGTGGTAACTTTGCGCGTCAAGAATTTCGACATCAAGCGGAGTTTGATTAACCAAGGAAGCTCATGCAAGATAATGTACTACGAGACCTTCAAACAGTTGAAATTGGAGGACAAAGACTTGGCACCTGCGACATCTCCCATTGTCGGTTTCAACTCAATGCCAGAGTGGTTGGTAGGCAAGATAATCCTTTCAGTCAAGGCAGGAACCATGACAAAACAGGTGGAATTCTGGGTATTGAAGGTCCTTTCCACTTACAACATAATCCTAGGGAGGACATAGCTGCATGCCATGTGCTTAGTAGCATCAACCTACCATCAGGTATTACGATTCCCTAACGAAACCGGCGTGATTAAAGAAATCTTAGGAGACCAAATCATGTCGAAGCAATGTTTCGTCACAGTAAATGGAAGCCGTGCTGCAAAAGGGTTCATACAGATGGTGGAAGAGCCAGAGAGCAATGAACTGTTTGCGGATGTCGGCAAAGCAACTGAACAGAAGGCAGTGGAAGACTTGGTAGAGGTAAGGATAGATGAAAAGAACCCAGAAAAGTTCTTTTTGCTCGGTTCGTCTTTATCCGGCACTAAGAGAATAGAGGTCATGGAATTCTTAACCTCTAACATCGAAGTGTTTGCCTGGATACCATACAACATGCTTGGCATTGACCCAAACTTCATCTGTCACCAACTTAATGTCCACCCAACTGCTAGACCAATGATACAGCGCACTCGAAGATCGGTGCTCCACTACGCGGAGATAGTGGCGGAGGAAGTGGAAAACTTGCTGGAGGTAGGAGCCATCAAAGAAGTACACTATCCTAGGTGGATCTCCAATACTATAGTAGTGCCAAAGAAGAATGGAAAATGGCGTGTCTGCGTGGACTACAAAATAGTCAACAAGGTGTACCCAAATGACAGTTTTCCCCTACCACGGATAGACCAACTAGTAGACCTGACGGCAGGACACAATCGACTTAGCTTCCTTGATGTGTATAAAGGTTACCATCAGATCGCCATGTTTGAACCAAACTATGAGGTCACATCATTTATAACGCCTAGAGGATTGTATTGTTACAAAGTCATGCCCTTTGGCCTAAAGAACGCAGGGGCTGCATTCCAACGGATGGTCACCAAAATGTTTGAACCATTGTTAGGCAGAACAATGGAGGCCTACATAGATGACATGGTGGTCAAAAGTAAGGATGAGAAAGACCATCTCAGGGACCTAGATAAAATGTTCCAAATTCTGAAGAAGAACAAGTTGCGTCTAAATGCATCCAAGTGTGCATTTGGCGTAGGATCAGGCAAATTCCTAAGCTTTCTAGTAACCAACCGAGGTATAGAAGCAGACCCCTCTCAGATCAAAGCAATCCAGGATCTTGAGAGGCCCAACACAGTTAAAGAGGTGCAACATCTCACTGGCCTAGCAGCCACACTCAACCGGTTCATAAGTCAGTCATCAGACAGATGTCGACCCTGCTTCCCAAATTTGGTGGGATGAAGAATGCGATCGCGCCCTACAGAGTTTGAAAGACTACATGATCTCTCCTCCGTTGCTAGTAACCCTAGTGGCAGGAGAAGAGCTCTTTTTGTACTTAGCGGTTTCACAGTATGCAATCAGTGTAGTGTTGATCAGAGTGGAAAGAATCCAACACCTGCCTATCTTTTATGTTAGCAAAACCTTGCTGGGCGCTGAAACCAGGTACTTACCATTGGAAAAACTGGCATTGGCTTTGATGATGGCCTTAAGAAAGTTGTCACACTACTTCCATGATCGTCCTAACGAGTTTTCCATTAAAGGCCTTGTTTGAGATAGTGGATTTTTCTGGACAAATCTTGAAATGGGCGGTGGAGTTGGGACAGTTTGATATTAATGTCAACCCAGAACAGTAATAAAAGCCCAGGCTTTAGCGGACTTTGTGGCTGAGTTCACACCAGGAAGCCATCACATCTGCCTAGTCAACTTGACCGATATAACCGAAGTGGGGGGGGGGGGGGAAGTGCCGCGGGAACTGCGTAGCCCCTAAAACAAGATGCCCAGCTATATTCCAAACCATATAGGATTGAGGACAGGAAGGGAAGGGGTAAACCACGCTATTTCCAGCTTTCCACAATCAAAAAGTAAAGATTTGGGGCAGTCAGATAGTGAAAATCAAACCCCAACAACAGACATGGACTTGGAAGAGAACATCAGCAACACCCATGACCCCAAGACATCATTCGACCCCTCTACTTGCTGGAAACTATTCGTCGAAGAAATGTGGAAGCTCTTCGTAGATCATTGGCTTACAGAGCAATTTCACAAGGATATTGGTGGCCATACATGCAAGCAGATTCAGAGAAATATGTCAAGAGGTGTGAGAAATGTCAGAAGTTTGCACACCAAATACATCAACCAGCCAGAGAGCTTCTACCATTAACTAGCCCATAGCCCTTCGCAATGTGGGGCCTGGACATAGTGGGACCACTTCCAACAGCACCCGGCAACAGAAAGTTCTTTCTTGCAGCAACAGACTACTTCACAAAGTGGGTGGAGGCAGAAGCACTCGCATCAATAAAAGAGAAAGATGTTAAAAAGTTTGTCTGGCAGAATATCATAACTCGATTCGGCATACCCAAGGCTCTAATATCTGACAACGATACTTAGTTCGATGGCAAAATCTTCAGGGGCTTTTGCGAGGAATACAAGATAGAATTCTACAACTCTACACCAGCATACCCTCAAGCGAATGGCCAGGCATAAGCATCAAACAAAGTCGTCTTAGATGGTTTGAAGAAAAGGTTAGAGAGAGCCAAAGGCAAGTGAGCTGAGGAGCTTCCTCATGTTTTATGGGCTTACCGTACCACACATCGACAATCAATTGGAGAAACGCCTTTTTCCTTGGCTTATGGCATGGAGGCAGTAATCCCACTAGAAGTCGGCCTCCCCACTATTAGAAGTGAAAATTTTAACCCAGACTTGAATGAAGAAGCCATAGAAGGGAAAAGCTCTAGTTCACATTGCCTCATACCAGCAGGAGTTATCTAGAAAATATAAAAAACAGTGCATCCGAGGCAATTCAAGATTGGGGACTGGGTATTGCGCAAAGTAATGGGCAACACTTTGGTACCTGAAGACGGCAAATTAGGATCTAACTGGGAAGGATCATACAAAGTGGTGGGTTTAGCAGGACAATGGGCATATCACTTGGAAGATGGAGACAACAAAGCTATTCCCAGGCTATGGAATACTGCCAAGCTCAAATTATTTTATTTTTAGTTTTTTCTTAAAATACTTGTATTTTTTTTCCTTTTTTTCAAATAAAGCAAGTAGTTTTTTCAGCATAATTCTTTCTACTGTAAAAGTTGTTTTCAGTCATTGCCACCAAGGGGTAATCAAAAAGTTTGGCAGGAATAACCAAACATTTAGCTCTCTTCAGCCGAGATCAAGATCTAGGCTGAAGAATGTTGGTAGGAATAACCAACATTGAGCTCTCTTCAGCCGAGATCAGGATCTAAGCTGAAGAAGGTTGGCAAGAATAACCAACATTTAGTTCTCTTTAGCCGAGATCAGGATCTAAGCTGAAGAAGGTTGGCAAGAATAACCAACATTTAGTTCTCTTCAGCCGAGATTAGGATCTAGGCTGAAGAAGGTTGGCAGGAATAACCAACATTAAGCTCTATTCAGTCAAGATCAAGATCTTGGCTGAAGAAGGTTCGCAGGAATAACCAACATTTAGTTCTCTTCAGCCGAGATTAGGATCTAGGCTGAAGAAAGTTGGCAGGAATAACCAACATTAAACTCTCTTAAGCCAAGATCAGGATCTAAGCTGAAGAAGGTTGGCAGGAATAACCAACATTTAGTTTTCTTCAGCCGAGATAAGGATCTAGGCTGAAGAAAGTTGGCGGGAATAACCAACATTTAGTTCTCTTCAACCGAGATAAGGATCTAGGCTGAAGAAGGTTGGCAGGAATAACCAACATTTAGTTCAGTTCTCTTCAGCCGAGATAAGGATCTAAGCTGAAGAAGTTTGGCAGGAATAACCAACATTTAGTTCTCTTCAGTCGAGATAAGGATCTAGGCTGAAGTAAGTTAGCAGGTATGACCAACATTTACTTCTCTTTAGCCGAGATAAGGATCTAGGCTGAAAAAAGTTGGCAGTGCCAACATATAGCAAGGTTAGCAGATTATGAAGCTAATAAACCGAGATGGCTATCTCGGCCAAAAAAGTTCAAGACATGCCAATTAAAGTTGAGACACAAACACAAGCAGGATATAAATTGGACAAAAAGAATGGAAAAATAGTAGATTTCATTCAAGATTTAAAACTGCATTACAAGAGGTGGGGCTTCAGCCCGATTACAAATGCTTTCAAAAAAGTTGGCATCAAAAGAAGAAAATACAAGATCAGGCAAATAGATCGTCCAGATCTGCATCCAGGTCAACCCGAGCTTCACCACTTGGTAGCCCGGTTCCAGCAGGTAGGTCGGTCACAGCCACATCTTCAACCGTACTGGGCACCGGTGGCTCCACCCAAGTTGACTGAGCAGTTTGGAGACCGTGATCATTGGTAGCAGCCGGGGTGTTGTTTGGCTCTAGGGATGCCTCCTCCTTCTCCCCTACTGGGAGCAATTTTTGTTGAATGGCATTGGCGTAGTCCGCCATATAACTTGGAATGAAGTGGGGAGGAGGGTTCTGGAAGACCTCGGTTTCTTGGCCATAACCGAGCTTTGACACAGCTGTCTTCCATCCGCATTTGAAAAATATATCCTTTGCAGCTTCACATTGTAGGATGTAGGTGGCCTCCCATTCCTTGTAGCCCCTATCTTCAGCGTCTTCTGCGCTATTTTTCAGCTCGGCTATCTCAGCATCTTTTTTCTTCTCGAGTTTGGCCAGCTCGCACAGATAGCGGTCTTTCTTTTCGACCAAGGCCTTCTACTTATCAGCTTCGGCCGAGTTGATCAGCTCGGTGAGTCGAGTGATTTCAGTTTCAAGCTCAGTCGCTTTTTGCTTGGCTTCGTTCAGCTTGGCCGTCTTAGCATTGGCATCTACCACAGCCAGCCGCGCTGTCTTGCGCAGCTCCAGCAAGCACTTGTGAGCAACGTGGTTCTTCTGCATGGCCTGCAAAAGGAGAGATAGAGATTATGATTAAAACCGAGCAAGCAGATGTATAAATTGGAAAACAATCAAATTGAGCACTTACCAGCACCATTGACTTAGTTGCCGAGCGGATGGCCTTGAGCTCAGTCAAGTGGTCATGGTGCTCCATGTTGGCTAGCAGACACACGCTTTTAGCAAGGTTGAAGGCAAGCGTGTGGTCCTTGTCTGCAACCATCAAGTCTGTGTCCAAGATAGCTCGATTCTTGTAAGTCATTCTTGGTGCCCATTTTGAAGGGCTAGCTCGATCGGTATGGATAGGCTCGGGGCCTGGCCATGTTATTTCAGGAAGCATGTGATCCTCCTCATCAATCAACCGCTGCTGCTCGGTCGAAGAAGTGCGTGCACGCTTGCTTGGCCGAGATGAGGAGGCACGGGTTGTTGGGAGGGCCACCACAGCCTCGTGTGTTTGACCGACTTGTGATGTCCTGGTTTGAACCCCGCTGGCTGGAGTTGTTTCAGTGATTAGTGCTTGAACAGCTCGGCGCTTGGCCATTTCTTGTTCTTCAGTTAAGGAAATGAGGTTGATCTATGGCAAGTTGGGGTTCGGTTCTGGTGATGGTTCGAGAAGGATGTCAGTTACCCTGGTCTTTCTCCTTCCACTGTATCTATATATTGGTTCGAAGTTTAGTAGCTCGGCCCAACCCCGGTGACGGTATCGAAGTGCAGCGCGAAAGACGTCTTGGTTAGCGTACTAGTACTGTGACTTTAGCTGGTTTAGATCTGTACAGAAGAAGGGTAAAATAATGGTTAGCACGACAAAAATTATAGCTGGAGATAACAAAACAAAAACAGAACCGAGGTAACCTTACTAGCAGTCCCCTTATTCCAATTTATGTTGTATCCTGGTATTTGGGCTTCCTGTTCTTCAAAATTGCCCGAAATCCAGAAAAAATCATCGTCGTTTAAGTCTTTGTCCAGTGTATTTTTTATGATATTTTCTCAGCCTCTTTTTATTCTGAGGTAGTATACCCAACCATCGTCATTTTGGCTGAGCGAATATTGATGAAAAAGCTCGGTCAATCCGAGGTTGAGGCCAATTCGACGGTTTAGCTCGGCAATGCCATTTATTATCCTATAACTGTTTGTGGAAAGTTGGGTAGGGCAGAGTCTTGTTTGCCTAAGGAATTTGCATATGAGCGGTTGGACGGGAAATCGAAGACCAGCTTCTACAATGGATATCACGGTAAACGGGACGAAGCCCGGTTTGCCCCAATGTGTTGTTTCTAGTTCGACTACGAAGAGATGAACGTCGTCCGGAATCTGCTAGTCCCTCTGAAATTCAGCTATGGCCCCAGGTGAGTCCACTAGGAACCGGTATTTACCCATGATAACTTATGACAAAATCGTTCAAAGAAGCCTAGCTCGGTGCGGCTGTGGCTGTGGTCAGCTCGGTTGAGCAAAGCCGCCTAGGGGCAGGGTGCAAAGGTGTGCCTGGCCAACCTAGTAAACTCTGCAAAGGGGAAATAAGAAGTGTTATGCCCAGACAACTGGACTGGGCTAAGTAAATAGTCAACTTACAGAATAGTAAAAGCCTAGCTCGATTACACTTGGGTAATGGGTAGCCTTTAGTTCGATTGCAATGAAAGTTCAACTCAAGACCCCTAGCTCGGTTGAAGGTTTGTGGACGGGGTTATAGCCGGTTTCCTAGTTCGGTCGTGTTCAAACCTAAAAGTCACCTAAACAAGTATCTAGTTCGGTTGCGGTGCGATTTTGGATTAAATGTTATGTTTTTGAAGAAAGAAAAACAAAAATAGTTGGTGTGCTTCTGAGCTTTGGCATGAAGTTTTGGGTTTATGGTATTTATTCAACACTCTAATGTATGAAAACACGCGTACAATAAAGTTTAAAGATTGAGAGTACATAAATAAATGGAAAAGAGACAATAGGAGGAGGTATTGAACGAACTTACCAGTCTGAGCGTATGCAAAACTTCAGCAATGGAGCCAATGCTGCGATAAAGAGCTGGAGCATAAAAGGATGCAGAAGCAGGGGCAGAACTCGGAAGCACAAAGAGTGAGAGAAGATGAATAGTGTAGTGTTGATTCAAAAATAAGGTTTTTTGTATAAAGCACAGGAAATGGGCGGGACTGTTCAAAATTCTCGAAGTACAAAGACGGCTATGACAATTGTATTGGACTAGTGAGAGCAAGCCACGTGTCTAAAAGGAATAGATAACAATTCAGATATACTTGAGAGGCGGAACAACGTGCCGAGCTAATTGATAAGACGTTTATGAAACCGGGTAAATGGGTAGTCCGGTAGAGAATGAGCTCGGTGGTTTTACTTGTTTTAGTTCAGTCAGCTTGGACGTTTTAGCTCGGCCGGAGAAGAATAATCCCAAATCATGCATTGCAGATGGAATTAAGGGGCAATTGAGAGGGAGATTTTATGTGAACTAGGGCCAAGCTAGGCCCAGACATTGTAATAGGCCGATTTGTGGGCCGTAGTGAAAAGGGCTTCTTAGCTGGACCTTGCTTCTGTGAGCTCGGTCCGGAATGGTAGCAATTAGCTCGGTCTATGTATTCTGAATCGAGGTATGGGCTTCGCGTAGCTCGGTCCCATGTTGTATGAAAGCTGGGCAGAAGTACTTTGAACCGAGCTACCTAAATAAGTGGGCTTAGTGGTTAGCCGAGGTATTGATGAGAAAGGGTGTTGGGCTTGGTATAGCTCGGCCGAATGCTATCTGCGTCATTGCTTGAGTGTATGACCGAGGTAATATAGCTCGGTTAGGCTGCAGCAACCTAAACAAAGGAGGTAACCATCTTACTTGGTTGGTGGAAAGTAGAGTGTTATGATATAGACATTCTTCATTGAGCTTGAGACTTCTATGAGGGCTCTGCTAAGGAGAGTAGAGTCTTACTAGGATTGTGCAAACCATCTCACTTGGTTGGTAGTGAGTAGGGTGTGTGATTCCTAGGAAGACTCTTATAAGGAGAGTTGGAATCTTACTAGGATTGGGCCGGGCAGAATCTATAAAAACTCATAATAAGACCTATGTACAGGTATCACAACTTTGATTTTTGAATACACAGACCTTTTGTCTATTTGTCCATTTTGCTGATTTAGGCATCGGAGAGGTATCCGGCACACACCCGCCGGCTAACTCATGTTTGTGTTTTCAGGGAGTAAAGCGACGACGCTTGAAGGAAGCGCAAACTTGATCAACAGGATTATATGAGAAGATTATTTCGTCCTCGTACAAAAATAGTCATTGAAGTTCAGTCCGGCCCGATTGATTATTACATATTACATAATATATATATATATAATTCTATGGATTTTCTTATCATGGGAAAGTCAAGAAAAAAAAATTAAAACTATTGGTAAAAATATATATAAATTTCCGAATTTCTTAGGAAGAAATTTTGAAAATATATAAAATCAACTTGTTATGTCAATTTGTGACAAATTTACATATTTTATTTTATAATTGATGTTATAAAATTTTATGATAAAATTACACATTTGCGATCGGCAACATTTTCCATATTCTGAGTTTTCAAAAACCCATTTACCAATCTCTGATTTGTGGTTGTGTTGGCTTTATTTTAGACTATGAAACTTCTAGAAGGCCAAATGATCAAAAAATAGCTTTAGCAATTGGAACAAGCCTTGGGAGTGTCTGCATACTAATTCTAGGGTTTGGGTTTCTTCTCTGGTGGAGGCAACGACATAACCAGCAAATATTCTTTAATGTTAACGGTTAGTACAAATGTGTTTTTTTTAATATTTCACATAATTATAATTAGGTTCTTTTACATTTGAACTAAAACATTTCTCTTGAAAAAAGATATCCATTGTAATTTCAATTAAAATTTCCTTAATGTGAATATTTCAATTCATTAATTTAAATCAAAGCTACATTATTTAAATATATTATAAAAAAAAAGGAGATTGTGCATACATATAAATAGGTTTATACATAAATGTGATTTTTATCTTTATATTTAATTTATTGTAATTGGTTGGTGTAGAATTAACTCTCACTCACTCAATTTTTTTTCCACATGGCATGGATGTAATTAATGAGAAATTAAGCTCTAAAATCAAAAGACAAATGTATCCTCTTTTAGTCATTGTCCATCTAAATAAAAAGGTGAAAAGGTCCAATCATTTTTATTCTTTTCTTTTAAACGATCCAAAAACCGAGTGTAATTATATTAGTATAGATGTAATTTAAAAAAAGAAAAAAAAATCAACTATTCAAATGTTTAGTATAAAATAACACTATGCTAATTTTTGTGTCAAATTTAGGACAAGAAATAACATTTGCTATTTCAACACAATATATAGTGCAATGTTAGAGTGAATTTTTAAAATTTCAGAGAAACATCATAGAGAAGTATTGCTTTGAAACTTGAAAAGGTTCCAATTCAGAGAACTTCAAATTGCCACAAACAACTTTAGCAGCAAGAACATAATTGGGAAGGGTGGTTTTGGGAATGTGTACAAAGGATACATCCAAGATGGGATTGTTGTCGCCGTAAAAAGGCTCAAAGATGGAAATGCAGTTGGTGGGGAGACCCAATTTCAAACTGAAGTTGAGATGATCAGCCTTGCAGTTCACTGGAACCTCCTCAGGCTCTATGGGTTTTGTATGACTGCAACAAAAAGGCTTCTGGTTTATCCCTACATGTCCAATGAGAGCGTTGCTTCGCGCCTCAAAGGTAAAAAGAACCATTAAGATTGCTATTTAATAATTCTCTTCGACTGCATTGAAACAGACTACTGAGAAATTAGACGACATAGGATCCCGTGCCTTTCTTCAATTGTTTTTGAAAAATTCTACACATACAAAATGTACCTGAATGCACATATGTGACTCAAAATGTTTGCAACTATAGATGTAAACATTTTGAGTCACATTTTGTGAAATTCTTTCTGTGTGTATGGCATAGCTGATTGTTTTTTTTCTAGTTTTAGTTGTTCTTTGAACTTTTTCCCAATTGAAAGTTGCTTTTCTTTTTCTTTCTCAAATTCTTTGACTTGCTAATGTGACTATATTAGGTTTTAAATATTGAATGTTCGTAGACTTTTGAAATTGATAGTTCCCAATATATTGGTTGATATTATCCCATATCAGTCGATATATGACCATATCACCAATACTGATACGTATCTTGATATTGTTATTTAAAACAATGACCTTAGACCTATATCTTGTCTATGCAAACAAAAAATTTAGGTACTTAACCATTAGATTCATAGTTTTCATCTCCTTTCAGCCAAACCAACCTTGGATTAGGGTACCAGAAAAAGCATTGCCTTGGGTGCTGCAAGGGGTTTGCTATACCTGCATTAGCAATGCGACCCCAAGATTATTCACCGTGATGTCAAGGCTGCAAATATATTGCTTGATGAGTACTGTGAGCCAGTGGTAGGAGATTTCGGATGGGCAAAGCTTTTGGATCACTGGGATTCACACATTACGACAGCTGTCAGAGGAATTGTGGGGCATATAGCTCCAAAGTACCTCTCGACAGGCCAGTCGTCAGAGAAAACAGACATTTTCGGGTTTGGAATTCTTCTACTTGAATTGATCACCGTCAAAGAGCACTTGAGCTTGGGAAAGCAGCAAACCAGAAAGGTGCTATGCTTGATTGGGTGAGGAACACATAAATGTTTTAGATGAATTCATTTGAACTGTAAATAGTTTTTTTTTTATTTTATTTTGCATCAGATATTTTGTTGTTGCAGATAGTTTTTTTTTTTTTGAAGGGGGGGTGACCATTGCAACTGCAAAAGAGACGACACAAAAAATGTGGACGCAAAAAGCCCTTTTTCTAGTAGTGATTTGCATTGTTTGCCCTTTTTTGCGACAATTTATCCCGCCAACATAGAAAAGTACTAATTGTGACAACAAAGTAACTTAGGCAAAAAGCCCTTTTCCTAGTAGTGTCATTAGTGTTGAATGAATGGCCATGATTGCAGGTTACAAAAATTCATCAAGAAAAGAAACTTGATACATTGGTTGACAAGGATCTGGAAAACAACTATGATAGAACTAAGCTCGAAGAAATGCAAAGAGTGGCTCTCCTATGTACCCAGCATCTTTCAAGTCATAGGCCCAAAATGTCTGAAGTAGTTCGAATGCTTGAGGGAGATGGGCTTGTGGAGAAATAGGATGCTTCCCAAAGAGCCGAGGCAATGAAGAGTAGAGCAAATGAATTTTCTTCTTCAGAGCGATACTCTGATCTAACTGATGACTCCTCGTTTCTTGTCCAAGCAATGGAGCTCTCAGGACCACGGTGAGAAATTTCTCAAAGAGAAAGAAAGAAGTCAAATAAGCATAAAAATAAATTTTCATTGCAAGACTTTGTGTTGCAATGTGTTTGTTGTATAGTAGAAGCTGATTTGAGATACTGACAAGTGTTTACTAGTCTTTTTTTTGTGTTGATGAGTGAAGTTTTTTTTTTCTCCAAGTCTGTAAGAATAATGTATGAGTTCAAGAACTGACTTGCTCTTTCTGTAAAATACAGAAGAATTTCAAAGTGAATTGTCAAAGACCCCATTACCTTCTGTGAGTTTAGTGTGGTGCTGAGGGTATTGTTAATAGCATCATAGACGGGTATGGTGGATCTCTATACTTTGTTTGGATTGAAAGTCGTTTCTCTCATCAGAAAAATTTGAAGCCTAACACTTTGTTTCGGTGAAACACGTTTTCTGTTGAACTTTTTTTTTTAAGTAGTTTGAAGGTCATTTTTAAAAAGAGAATGTTTTTGGTAGAAAAATATTTTTTTGCCGAAATAAACAGTGCAAGTGAAACTGGTTAGTGTAATTTGAAGTTGGCCTCCAAAAAGTAACAATACATAAACAGAAAAATTATACAAAAAGTGTAATGATGATATATTTGTATTTATCCATTTCCAACTAAATCAAAAGAGCATTAGAATGACTTGTTATTTCAAAAATATTTGTCACATTGTTCATGTTAAGTTTTCTATTTATTTTCCATCACAAAAATGAGTAGGATTTGCAGGAAGTGTTCAACCCATGATGTGATTCAAATGTAAATCAACACTTCAACTATGCACTGCCAAAATGGTATTTTTCATTCAGAAATCATAGATGGTGAACAATGTCTAAAATTACATGAACTTACACATGATTCATGGCAAACAATGCCAAAGTTGTATAGTATCCCAAGCTTTTAAAATCAGGGATGAAAAATCTAGAAACCTCCTAGATGTTGATTTGTGATTATGTATCAATTTTAAGCAGAATATAACAATCCTAATCAAACAATCAAGACAAAGAGACACAACAATTTTACGTGAAAAAACCACAATTGGACACCTCCAATTGTGATAAAAAAACCACCGGCAACAGCCACAAGAACAATCCACTAAGAAGATTTAAAAGAATTACATAGGTATACTCTCAATTATCTAGCGAATCCACAACGCCTAATTGAACCAACCTCTATGTGGCTCTTCCAACCCCATCTTCACCACGGAATTGTCTTTCTGATGAGCCACTCCAGAATCCACCGAAGCTTCAGGCTCGAATTCTTCAGAATCCACTGAAGAACAACTATCTCTTTTGTTTAACAAACAAAACCTTTGATGTACTCTCTTTTAAACCATGAGTTAAATACTCAATAAAAACATCAAAGAAAACTTAACAAAATATCTCCAGATATAACACTTAAGAACCAAAAAGAAGATCTGGAGAGGTTCAATGAATAGTCTAGTTTTGGGAGAAAACCAAGTATTTATAGAGAACCAAAAGTAATCCTAGATTTGGAAGAAAACCAACTCCTTAAGAAATCCAGATTTTGAGGCTCGCTGGAGCGAAGCTTCTCTCGCGAGGAGCTTTGTTTTCATGATTTCTACTAGTGCCTTGGCTCGAGCGACGAAGCCTTGGCTCGAGCGACGAATACACTCTTTTAGGTTTTTGTATGGACGTAATCCTTCGCTTGAGCGAGCATTCCTTGGCTCGAGCGAGCAAGCCTTAGCTCGAGCGAGCACTCCTTGGCTCGAGTGAGCAATGGCGGACATGCAATTTTGAATGCAATTTTGCATTTTGCTTCGGCCGCGAGCTCGACCCCCGTAATAATCAGCGAAGTGGCAATCTTGAAAGCATTGACATCACAAACTTCTCTGCAAAGCACGATTCGGGTTGGATTCGCTTCTAACAACTCATAGCCTCACTGAAATAAAAATGCGAATAAAATTACAACTCAAAGGAGTTTTGTCAAACGGGGTTGCCAATAATAAAAACCTAACAAGGGAAATGTAATCCAAACAAGTAGAAAGTTGCAGCAACCAACCTCCGTTTGTTAGGGTAAAATATAATTTATTTTTTTTTTTTTGCATATTTTGGCATTAAATATAATGAAAAATGAAAGTCTAACAGAAAATAATTTCAATGTAAAACAAACCTATTTAGGTAAAAATATTTTCCACTTTGACAAATATGGAAAATATTTTCTAAACTAAACTCTTACCAATGTCACTATACCACTATCACTACTCACTACACTGCCACTACCTCCAACCCACCTCCATCTTGCCACCACCACCTCCGACCCTCCACCACCGCTAATATAACAATTAATACATTAATTTTAAGTATGCAACCAAATATATACATATAAAAGTTATTTTCGATAGATCACATTGTCAATGCCAAGTTCCTGCCTAATTGATTACCTGAAATGAGGAACAGGGAATGTGATGGGGGAGAACTTGATATAAAGTTAAAAATATCACCTAAATTCAATCACAAACATCATTGCCAAATTTCATATAATTTAAACAGTTGAAGAATTTTCATTTTTCCTAAAAGGAGATCATTCTTTCGCCCTCAGGGTGTTCCACTTTCCCTTAGTGAATGTCAATAGCAGTAATTATTTTTAAACATGGACCTATCAGAAAACAAACACAAAAAAGATCATCTCTCTGTCACACTCAAACCGAAGATGGCCAAAATGGACAAAAATCATTTGCTAAACTTGATCTTTATCTTTATGTTCGAATTCGAATTCTGCTTGAGGTGACAAGCATGGAAATTGTGTCACCTCATTCAAAATTCTCAGTCCTTCGTCAGCAACCTTCTCTGAGTCTGTCTAAATAAACATTGTCTCCAGCACTGGCGATATGGCTAATAGAAGCTTAATAAACTTCAATTCAGACTGTGTGCCATATAGACCCCCCAACTGCACTACTTGAAGTTGATTTAAAGAGACACCTGACCAGTCTTTCATTTCTAGACGCTCCAGAACAGGATCAATAACATCAGCAGTTTCAGTACTTGGTGCCTGGAAAGAAGAAAAGGGAATTGTGTCTCAGCCTAAAGATTCAAAATATACATTATAAACATAGGAAATAATATTATCTTTTGTTGCTTACCACAATTGTAATTTTTTCCAAGTTTGGAGAGCTTCTGATTAAACAAAGAATAACTGAGATCTCATTTACTTCTTCAAAACAAATAAAAAACAACTTGAGAGTTTTAAGGTTGTTCAAAGTAGTTGGAAGCCTCTTTGGTACACCACTTGCAGACATGTACTAGAAGCAAAAGAAGAAAAAAAAAATTCAAAGAAACATGTGTCAACTTTCTTATAACATCCGACCAAACGACAAGAAAAAAAAGAAGAAGTGGTTTACTAAGCTAATCTTTCCCGAACAGTATCATACTCCAATTGCAGAAACTCAATGACATGTAGATTATCAAAAACCGTGACTAATTTGGAAGTTTCTGATTGCGTAATTACATCCGCATTCATGAAGTCCTTTAAACAAATAAAAACCCTCTCAAGTCGAGCGGTATTTTTTAAACAAATAGAACAAGCATGGATTTCACAGCATAAGAATCTAATATTAGGAGCATTAATTTCAAGGAAATCTAAACTGCCGGAGCTTTTAAGTGACAGTTCCTCAAGTAGTGGGCAACTGGAGATTAAACTTGAAAGTATGTTAGCAATAACAACAACTTCGTAAAGCACCAGTTTAAGGAGCTTGCTAAATCCTTTGACTTCAGGTGGAGATTTAAATACACAAGAACGAAGCGTCAAACACCTAAGTTGTTCACATGAAAATAATGATGACGACAATTTATAAGGGTTACCCTTCCGAATGAGAAGGGCAAATTCCTGGATACCATTGTTTGAAAGGAAAAGTATCAATTGATTGATCTTCGGGCAACTTTCCAGTCTAGATAAATTGAGTATGAACTTGGGTATTGGTCCATGATGAAGTAACAGAACTTGATAAATAGTCATCATAAGTTCAGTCTTGGTTTTTCTGGTTGATTTTCTGCAGAAGTTATCATCAAATACAAGTCGGGGAAGTTTTGTCCAGATATACCTTCATTTCTTTGACAAAACACTAGTCCTTACCGCATCCTGTATTGGCAAACATACTAAGATTGTTTCTTTTACACTTTGTGGAAGATTACTGATTATGTCTGAAGTTGATCCACGCATTTCCTTCATGTTTCTCTCCATGTTTCTAACTGTTCTGACAATCAACGAGCTTAACCAAATCAAAGTAAGTACCAAGCTCTCCAAGGTAATGTTTTTATTGCATTTCCTGGCACAAAATAAAAGAGCAATAAGGAATAACTCATTACCATATCTCCTGTTACAACATTCTATTAACCCAAATTTGCATTTATAGAAAGAAAAAAGAGAACCTCCAAAGAAAAATTTCCCAAATAACACAACTCCTAAAAATTAATCTCATCAGCAACAGTTTGATGGAACAAACGCACACAACTTGTAGACAAGAATCAGGAATTTAGCTGCCATAAGCACACCATTGGTTGATAGTGTGGAGTCTGTGAGATAGTAACTAGAATAAGAAGTAGAAAACAATTGATGGAGCCATTTTTTAGAGGAAAAAACAATTGTCGGAGTGTCCTTGCCTGCAAAATAATGTTTAAACATTTTCATAATATATGTATGTAAATAGATATTTTAGTTAAATGAATTAAGAGAGAGATGTGACTCTTGAGTTTAAACTAGAGAGGTATGACTTTTGGGTTTAAATCAAGAGGTAGGAGGACTATTAGATTTAAACAAAAAAGTATGACCTACCAACAAGTTAATTCTTTATTGCATTAGCTATTAATAATAGATATTATAACTATAATAGTCATAATGTTCTTGGACACAAAAATTAGATGAATCTGATAGAGAGTCGATGTAACATGAGTCAATTCTCTTCACAAAATCAGTGAGCAAATCAAGTGGGATCAATATGAATATTTTATGTCATTTCACTCTGGGAAGGGTTATATGCTCAGTTAAATAAAATAAATATATATAATTTTTTCTACCATATCTTATATCAATTTAGGTCTTGTCCTTCTTCTAATATTTCCATTTATAGTGATCGTATTACTTTTCTTGACCGTTGGGTCTACAACTCTTCATTGACATAATTGATAAGCAAATTCGGGAAAAATTTGATTTTTTTCCTTACGATGTGCAAGTGCATATTATAGCATGTCCCTAATAGGGAATGTTCATTCTTTAATCCATGGATTCTATTTTGAACCATTAGTAATGATCTTCAACAATATGGTAGGAGGCAGAGTTATCTTGAATCTTTTAATAAATTTGGACGTACTTGAAATGAAATGAAGCTTCAGTGAACTATCATGAGATGCAGAGTGCAAATGAGAACTATGTAAAAATGACACAATTCTCACATGCACTCCATTGATTGAAAATTTTAGTAGATGAAGGGAGTTAAGTATTGCAAATTTTAGTTTAAGGTAAAGAGACACGGGGCAATAAGGTGTAATTTGCCCTATATTTAGGCATACATGCAACAACTCACTACATTTGGTGAGTAGTACTCCTTAAAATAGCAATTGTACTAGCGAGTTTGTTGGAGTTAAATTTTTTGATTAATTATTCTCTAATTTAGTTGAAAAACATAGATGAGTTGTTTGATGTACTTAGCCTAAGAATTTGAACATTAGAGATTAAAAAATACATCATCAAATCAATATGAAATGCATATTTATAGTAACCCAAAAAAAAAAAAAATGGTACCAACTATTTGAGTAAGTTGAAAGAAATTCCTTACAGTACGGAATTAAAGAAACATCAAAGAAACCAAACCAAATCAAATCTTATAAGTGAGTTCCTCAATCAAAACAAAACAAGATTAGATTTCAAAAATTTTAAAAAAAAAATTATAAATAAATAAATAAGGTGATAAAGTGAAATGAAAGATCAAAGAAGAAATCTTTACTTGGGTGGTGGTAGTCTCTGTCAACCTCCTCGTATCATGGTTGCTTCTATTTCTACTTGGAATCCCTATTACCAAATTCCAAATGTTAAAAAAGTACAGACTTCAAAAGTATCAAAATACAGAGACAGAGAGAGAGGGGGGGTACTGTGGCCGAGGAGGCAGAGGAAACTGGGTGAAGAAAATGGGAGAGAAAGAGATACGCAGAAAGGGTTTTCCTTTTTATATTGCATGGACACGTGGCAAACGAAAAGAATCTGACAGACAGAGACGTGTGAACTGGAAATTGGGACAAGGCCCTTAACCCCAATTTCTTTTTTTTTTTTTTCCTTTTTTAAGTTTTTGGAAAGTTTGGACAGAGTTGGTCTAAATTAGTGGGAGTTGGATTTGTAACCCAAGCTTATCTCAATTGTTTGAATTGCTTAGATTTGAATCAAGTTACCATGGCTTCAGATTGCCTCTCAACAGGCCAGCCGTTAGAGAACTTGAGTTGATAACCAATCAAAGAGCACTTGAGTTGGGAAACATCAAACCAGAAAGGTACTATGCTCAATCGAGTGAGGAACACAAATTAGTGTGTTTAGTTTTAGGCCAAGTTTGGCACGATGTCAAAAAGTCAAAAAGTTACTCAAAAAGTTAAAAAGTTATCACTATTTACCACAAGTCAAAAATTACGTATGCATAATTCCCAATTCTAATTTTCCCTTACATATTAATTTATACAATTTTTAATACATATTTTTCCATAAAAAGTCAAAAAATTAACCCAAACATCCATATTTTTTTCCTCAATTTTTTAGTTCAAAAAGACAAAAAGTGCACTTATTTAAGACACCTCAAACAACCCTTTAGTTTCTTCAATTCAGTTTTTTGAAAATTGAATTTTTTTTAAAAAAAAAAAATTATTTAGTGAATTTTTTTTAAAATTTTAAGTAATTTTTTAATTTTTTTTAGATGTACATTATTTAAATGCATCTAAATAGTAAAATATTTGTAAAAAAATATTTTAAAAAATTAATAAATATACAAAAATAGGAAAAATGTACTAAATTTTCGTATTTTTTTATTTATATTTTTTGGTATTTAGTGTATTTTTTAAAGATTTTTTTCACAAATATTATATTTTTTAAGTGTATTTATGTTAGATGTGTTTAAAATTTTAAAAAAAATTACTAAAATATTAAAAACATTATTGAAAACATTAAAATAGGGAAAATAAAAAAAGTAGAATTTTCTGAAAACTAAAACCAAACAAGATGAATGTTTTTTAAAGAAATTTTTTAAACTCTAAATAGTTGTGTTTTTTTTTTTTTTCCATTTATTTTGCCATCACGAATAGTATTTTTGGGGGGAGACCATTTGTCCCGCTTATGCCCAAAAAAAAAAAAAATTTGTGATAGCAAAAGAGAAGACACAAAAAAGTTGAAAGCATAAAACTCTTTTTCTAATAGTGATTTGCATTGGTTGCCATTTTTTGCGATCATTTGTCTCGCCAACATCAAAAAGTCATTTTCTATGTATTTTTTGCTTAAAAAGTGAGAAGGATTTGCAGGAAGTGTTCAACCCAAGATGTGATTCAAATGTAAATCTAACACTTCAACTATGGCACTGCCAAAATTGTGTTTTTTCAGTCAGTCATCATCATAAACTTTCCACATGATTCATGGCAAACCAAACCATGCCAAAGTTGTATAGTACCATAAGCTTTAAAAACAGGGGAACATATATAATCCTAACAAATAGAAAGTTACAACAACTAAAACTGCGTTCGTTTGGATAGAGTGGTGTTTTGGAAAGTTGATAAAAAAATAGACTTTTTTAGCTTTTTTGATTTTTTTTTTTTGCTAAAAAACTTGGCTTTTCTGACTTTTTGTGGCTTTTTTTGCGTAAAAAAACTAAAAAGCTAAAAAGCTAACTTTTTACCATGTTCCCAAATTGCCTAAGAATATATATACATATATATATATATTGTGCATATTCTGACATTTAAAATAACAAAAAGACAAAAGTCAATAGAAAATATTTTCAACAAAAAACAACCATAATTAGACGAAAACATTTTTCACTCTGAAAAATATGAAAGACATTTTTCTGAACTAAACTCTTACTAATGACACCATCAGAACCCACCACAGCCACTGCCTCCAACCCACCTCTTTGCAAAAATAATTTCTGGAAAAAATTATGTAAAAAATATTTTCTGTCAAAATAAATAAAACCTAACAAAACCTTAAGAGTACTTTAAGAGGAGAATAAACTGTGTATAGTGTGTACATCACAGTGTCAATGCCAAGTTCCTGCCTAATTGATTACCTGAAATGAGGAATAGGGAATGTAAACTTGATATAAAGTTAAAAGTGGCACTTAAATTTACAATCACAAACATCATTGCCAAATTTCAACCAAATTTCATATAATTTAAATTGTTGAAGAAGTTTTATTTTTCCTAAAAGGAGGGCAATTTTTTTCCCTCAAGATGTTCCACTTTCCCTCAGTAAATGTCTTAGCAGTTTTAATTTTTAAATATGGACCTATCAGATGATAAACACAGAAAAGATCATCTCTCTGTCCCACTCAACCCTAAGATGGCCAAAAAGGACACAAACCATTTGCTAAACTTGATCTTTATCTCTATATTCGAATTTGATTTCTGCATGAGATGACCAGCGTGGAAATCGTGTCACCTCTGTCAAAATTCTCAGTCCTTTGTCAGCAACCCTCTCTGAGTCGGTCTGAATAAACATTGTCTCCAGCACCGGCGATATGGCTAATAGAAGCTCAATAAACTTCAATTCAGACTGTGTGCCAGATAGATTGCCCAACTCCACAACTTGAAGTTGATTTAAAGAGACATCTGACCAGTCTTGCATTTCTAGAAGTTGTAGAACATGATCAATAACATCAGCAGTTTCACACCTTCGTACCTGGAAAGAAGAAAATGGAATTGTGTCTCAGCCTAAAGATTCAAAATATACATTATAAACATAGGAAATAAAAAAATCTGTTGTTTCCTACCACAATTGTAATTTTCTCCAAGTTTGGAGAGCTTCTAATTAAACAAAGAATAACTGAGATCTCATTTACTTCCTCAAAACAAATAGACAACAACTTGAGAGTTTTAAGGTTGTTCAAAGTAGTTGGAAGCCTCTTTGGTACACCACCTGCAGACATGTACTGAAGCAAAAGAAGAAGAAAAAAATCAAACAAACATGTGTTGACTTACTTATAACATCCTGCCAAACAACAGCAAAAAAGGAAAAAAAGAAGTGGTTTACTAAGCTAATCTTACCTGAATAGTATGATACTCCAATAGCAGAAACTCAATGACAGGTAGACTACCAAAAAGCGTGACCAATTTGGAAGTTTCTGCTTGTGTAATTCCTTCCACATTAAAGATACCCATAAAACAAATTGAAACCCTTGCAAGTTGAGCGGTATGTTTTAAACAAATAGAACTGCCATAGATTTCACAGACTAAGAACCTAAGATTGGGAGTGTTAATTTCAAGGCAATCTGAACTGAAGGACCTTTTAAGTGACAGTTCCTCAAGTAGTGGGCAACTGGAGATTAAACTTGAAAGTGTGTCAGAAGCAACAAAAACTCTGTAAAGCACCAGTTTAAGGAGCCTGCTAAATCCTTTAAATTCAGGTGGAGATTTAAATACACAAGAACGAAGACTCAAATACCTAAGTTGTTCACATGAAAAAAATGATGATGGCAATTTATAAAGTTCACCCTTCTCAATGAGAAGGGTGAATTCCTGGATACCATTGTTTGAAAGGAAAAGTATCAACTGATCCATCTCCGGGCAACTTTCCAGTCTAGATAAATTGAGTATGAACTTGGGTATTGGTCCACGATGAAGTAACAAAACTTGATAAATAGTCATCATAAGTTCAGTCTTGGATTTTCTTGCTGATTCTCTGCAGAAGTTATCATCAAATACAAGTTGGGGAAGTTTTGTCCAGATATACCTCCATTTCATTGACAATACACTAGTCCTCACCGCATCTTGTATTGGCAAACACACTAAGATTGTTTCTTTTATACTTCCTGGAAGATTACTGATTATGTCCGAAGTTGATCCACGCACTTTATTCGTGTTTCTCTTCATATTTCTAACTGTTCTGACAATCAACAAGCGTAACCAAATCCAAGTACCAAGTTCTCAAGGTAGTGTTTTTATTGCATTTCCTGGCACAAAATAAAAGAACAATAAGGAATAACTCATTACCATATCTCCTGTTACAACATTCTATTAACCAAAATTTGCAGTTATGGAAAGAAAAAAATGAAAATACAGAGCAAAATTCCACAAATAACACACCTAAAAATTAATCTAATCAATGACAGTTGGATGGAACATATGCACACAACTTGTAGACAAGAATCAGAAATTTAGCTGCCACAAGCACACCATTGGTTGATAGTGTGGAGTCTGTGAGATAAGAACTAGAATAAGAAGCAAAAAAAAATTGATGTAGTCAGATTTTGAGAGGAAAACAATTGTCGGAGTGTCATTGCCTACAAATTAATGTTTGAACAATTTCATAATATATGTATGTAAATATATATTGAAAAATGGTTTGTGCCCCTAATTCTGCTGTCCCTAATTTCTAATTTGGGTAACTTTTTTTTTTTTTTTTTTTTTTTTCCTTGATATGGAAATTCGGGGGATTAGGGGCCCCCAATTTCAGGGGATGTAATAAAACCCATATATATTTGGGTAAATTACATTGACCTCCCTTTAGGTTTACCTTAATTACAGGGACCTCCCCTATAGTTTCAAAAATAACACTGACCTCTCCTACTTTTGAAAATAGTACACAGATTCCCCCCTGCTGTTAGAAGGACGTTAATAAAGTAACAAAAACAGTGACATCAACCACAATAAACATGCAAATGCCCAAAATACCCTTGTCATCCTTTATAAAACAATACACCCCCTTCTAACTATTTGTCTCCAATTTCCAGTACCTGTTAACTTTCCCTCCAAACTCTCTCTCTCTCTCTCTCTCTCTCTCTCTCTCTCTCTCTCTCTACAACCTCGCTTGACATGGATGAAGATTTCAAGACATGATCAACCAAAAATATATAAGAACAAAATAATTTGAAGACAAAAAGTAAGATGCAAATTCTAAACTCTTCAGTCACAATGGCTAACAAAAATCTCATCATTCACTAATATGACAGAATCTATTGGCCATAACATGGAGTCCAAAATTATAAATAAACATTACAAAAATTACAAATTCACAAATTATAAAGGGCAAACTTCACTTTACCCGCCTATGGTTTGGGCCGGGTACGGATTCCCTCCTGACATTCAGAAATCACCACATTACTATCATGTGGTTTGTGGACTAAAATGCATAGTTAGCTTTTCCGTTAAAGATAATACATTATGAGAGTCACGCGCTTGCAAGGAGAGTAACACTATTTTTAAGACAAAAATGCCCTGGCACATCTTCAAATTTATAAACAATGGCATCAGATCTGTAAACCTTTACCTAAGAAAAAAAATGAAAAAAAAAAAGAGATGAAAGATGGTTTGATCTTCATACTACCAAAATTTTGTGAGTTTCTTACCACCTAACTCCGATCAATCCCATTTCGGCGCGACTCTCCGGTCAACCCCATTCCGGCGCCACTCTCTAGTTAACTCCACCGTGACATCCACAGTCGACCACCCCTAGCAGCTTCAGACAACCCCAATCTAGAGCCATCGCCGCAAGCCACCATCCAAATTACAGATTATATGTAACAAAAGTTAATAAATGCTGGTGCCTGAGACTTTAGAAGAGAAAATGTGTAGCTATATATATAATCTGTATATATGTGTATGCAAATTATATAATCTATATATATATATATATATGTATATCAAAGCTAATTTCAATTCATCAAAAAAAAATTTTGATTATATAATCTATATATATATGTACATCAAATCCATATATATATATATCTGTGTTATGTTTAAAAAAAAATTGATTTTGTTTTTGCATATGTTGTATGTATATATATATTTTTTGAATGTTATCCATATATATATATATAAATTTGTGTCATTCTGTTTCAATAAGTTTCAATGGTTTGTGAAGATGAAAGATGATGAAGTGTATGTACAACTTCTGTTAACTGTATGAAAGATGATGAAGTGAAATGTATGTCAGCTGGGTGAACTGTATGTAAGATGAGAGAGAGAGAGAAGAAGAAGAAGAAGAAGATGAATGAGGGTATAATTGTCAATTTACAACTTCTATTAACTGAAATTAGTGTGCGTTTTAATCCACAAATCACATGGGGATTATGTGATGATTTCCAAATATCAGGGAGTAACCCAAACCACAGAGCTAAAGTGAAGTTTGCCCAATTATAAATAAACAGCGCAAAAAATTTACAAATTCAAGGCAATTCACAATTTCTATAAGCAAATTACAATCAAAGACTTCAATGTTCCAAGTTTTTTTTTTTCTTAGACAAACATGACTTTAGACAGACCTGGACCACCTCAAAAGATCTGTATGTTACAACTTAGAACAAAGATTCAAGATGACTATTCTTGGTGGGCACACAATTTAGATTCATGTATCTTTCTTTGAAGTCCCATTTGGATCCATCTCAAGTGTCTTTTTTGCATCAACATTGAACTTCAAAGAACCAAAACAATTCACATTAATTTGAACTTGACAAACAACACCCTTAAAAATTGTACCCAAAAACTAGTTCAAACACACAAAAAGAGAGAGAGAGAGAGAGAGAGAGAGAGAGAGAGAGAGAGAGTGTGTGTGTGTGTGTGCAATGGAGCTAATTAACCTCTCACAGTCAACAATGAAGGAATGGCATTGAGGTTCAGTAGATGAAAATGACACAATTCTCACATGCACTCCATTGTTTGAAAATTTTAATTTTTAGTCAGGGTAAAGAGACAAGGGGCAATGAAGTGTAATTTGCCCTATATTGAGGCATACATGCAACGACTTGCTACATTTGGCAAGGTACTATAGAATCTCCTTAAAAATGGTGATTGTACTAGCGAATTTGTTGGAGTTAATTTTTTTGATTAATTATTCATTATTTTAGCTGAAAAACATAGATGAGTTGTCTGCTGTATTTATTTTAAGAATTTGAATGTTTGGGATTAAAAAATACATCAAATCAATATGAAATGCATGCTTATAGTACCAAAAACTCACATTATTCCGATATTCCCTAAAAAAAATAAAAAAAAATTCGCACCAACTATTTGAGTCAGTTGAGTCAAATTCTTTACAGTACGGAATAAAAGAAACATCAAAGAAACCAAACCAAATCAAATCTTATAACTGAGTTCCTCAATCAAAACAAAACAAAACAAGATTAGATTTCAAAAATTAAAAAAAAAAATTAAAAATAAATAAATAAAGTGTTAAAGTGAAATGAAAGATCAAAGAAGAAATCTTTACTTGGGTGGTGGTGGTCTCTGTCAACCTCCTCGTATCATGGTTGCTTCTATTTCTACTTCGAATCCCTGTTACAAAATTCCGATACAGACTTCAAAAGCGTCAAAATTCTAGGATGATACAGATTTTGAAACAGAGAGAGAGAAAGAGAGTACTGTGGCCGAGGCGGAGCAAACTGGTTGAAGAAAATGGGAGAGAAAGAGATACGCAGAAACGGTTTTGCGCATTTATATTGCATGGACACGTGGCAATACGATCACAGACAAAAACGTGTGAACTGGAAATTGGGACAAGGCCCCTAAAACCCTTCTTTTTAATTTTTAATTTTTATTTTAAGTTTGAGTAATATTAGATATCTCAAAATTCTACTAAAGTTTTTACCAAATGTCTGTAAGACTTATACAATGTGTCACATACCAATGTGAGACATTTGATAAACTTTTTAGATTTCTAACATTTTTATTTAGGTTTTCAAATAATTGAGACAGGTTGAAAGATTATCTAAGCTAGTCTCAATTTGTAACCCAAACTTATCACAATTGTCTGAATTACTTAGATTCGTGATAGATATCATCAGAATTCGTACCATGGCTGTTAGAGGAATCGTGAGGCATATAGCTCTAGATTGGTGGAGATTTCAAAATTATATTTCATTTTTTGGTTTGAGTGTGGTGTTTGATTAGAGTTTTTAAAAATTAAATCTACACTTATTTTTGAAAACACGTCTATCTAGTAATCCTCAGAATCTCCTCCGGACATTCGGCTGGTTAACCGAAACAATATTCGTGTTTTTTATTTTTAACAATTGACACCTGTTATTTTTTTTTATATTTTAAATAAAAAATATTTTCAAAATTTTTAAAATTTTTTTATGAATTTTGAATAGAATTTTGGATTGTATATTTAGTTATGAGTTGTAAATTCTTTGATCAAATAACTTTTCTAATTTTAAAACTCCTTCTAAAACTCAATTCAAAACTCATAAAAAAACAAATTTTATCTTTTCAAATCATAATTCCAAAACTCACAAACTCAAAATACAATTCTATTGTTAAATCATAATTCTGAAACTCTACCAAACACTTTCGGGTTTAAAATTAATCTACTTGAATTGATCACTAGTCAAAAAGGACTTGAGTTCGGAAAACATCGAACCAGAAAAGGTGCTATGCTCAATTGGGTAAGGAATACATAAATGTTTTTGGAGAATTTTTTTAAACTCTAAATAGTTATTTTATTAAAATATGAATCACCACATGTGATTTTAAAAATTACATTTCACACATCAGATTTCTAATTTTATAACAAATTACTCATTTTATTAATAAATCATCAAGTCAATTAACAATTTTTAATGATGCTAAAAATATATTTCAATTAATAATTTATTTAATTTTATTATTATATAGGAGAGCAATTATAAATTTTATTTTTTCAGTTAATTCTGTTAAATAAAAAATTCTAATAAGGGAGTGTTTGTAATTTTTCAAATCACAAGAACCAATTTATATTTTTAAAAAATCTCAAGAGATATATTTATAATATACTCTTATTTTTTTCCACTTTGAAAAATATAAAAAAATGTTTTCTGAATTAAACTCCTATCAATGCCACCATATCACTATCACAACAACCCACCATAGCCACTGCCTCCAACCGACCCCTTCACAAAAAATAATTTCTAAAAGGAGAGCTTGATACAAAGTTAAAAGTGGCACTTAAATTCACAATCACAAACATCATTGCCAAATTTCAACAAAATTTCATATAATTTAAACTGTTGAAGAAGTTCTATTTTTCCTAAAGAGTTCCGATATGGAGCTCGAATTCAGCCGGCCCCTAATGCCCCGAAAATGAAACGGAGTCGTTTCGTCGTCGTTTTTTTTTTTTTTTTTTTTTTCAATCAGACGAAGGAGACGAAGGAAGAAGACGAAGGAGGGGGAGGGGAAGGGGGAGGAGGAGGAGGAGGGGGAGAGGGAGGGGGCCCTAAAAAATGGGGTTGGAGGCGACGTAGAGGCATGCGATCGGCGGAGGCGCGGCGATCGCAGCCGAGGCGACGCGATCGGCGGCCGAGGCGACGCGATCGGCGGCGGACTCCCTCTCCCTCTCTCCCTCTCTCTCCCTCTCCCTCTCCCTCTCCCTCACCGTTTCAGAGTTGCAGACACGAGGAAGAAGAAAAAAAAAAAAAATTGTAAAACGACGTCGTTTCACGGATTAGGGGCATTCGGGGCCCCTACTTTCGAGTCACAAATCTTTTTCCTTTTCCTAAAAGGAGAGCAATTTTTTTCCCTCAAGATGTTCCATATTCTCACAGTGAATGTCTCAGCAGTAATTATTTTTAAATATGGACCTATCAGGCAACAAACATAAAAAAAGATCATCTCTCTGTCCCACTCAAACCAAAGATGGCCAAAAAGGACACAAACCATGTGCTAAACTTAATCTTCATCTGGATCGTCGAATTCGATTTCCACTTTAGGTGACAAGCGCGGAAATTGTGCCAACTGTTTCAAAATTCTCACTCCTTTGTCAACAATCTTCTCTGAGTCAGGCTCAATAAAGATTACCTCCAGCAAGGGCGATATGGCTAATAGAAGCTTAACAAACTCTAATTCAGAACTTGTGCCGGATAGATTCCAGAAATCCACGGTTTGAAGTTGATTTAAAGAGACGTCCAACCACTGTCGCATTTCTAAAAGTTCTAGAACAGGATCAACAGCATTAGTTTCTTCATCAACATATGCCTGCGAAAAAAGAAAGAAAGGGAATTGTCTCAGCCTAAAGATTCAAAATACACATTATAAACATAGGAAATAATAATCTGTCATTACTTAACTGAATTGTAATTTTTTCTAAGTTTGGAGAGCTTCTAATTAAACAAAGAATAAGCGAGATATCATTTAGTTGGCCAAATCAAATTTCTAAAAACTGGAGAGTTTTAAGGTTGTTCATAGTAGGTTGAAGCCTCTTTGGTACACATGCTGCAGACATGTTACTTATGACATTGGTTGTCGGTCCTTTGTCAGCAACCTCCACTGGGTCAGGCTCTACAATCATTGTCTCCAGCATTGGTGATTTGGCTAATAGAAGCTTAATAAACTCCAATTCAGACCTCATTATAGATATATCATACATCTCCACTGTTCGAAGTTGATTTAAAGAGACATCTGACCAGTCTTGCTTTTCTAAAAGTTTTAGAACAGGATTATCGATAACATCATCAACAGTTTCATCAGTATGTACCTGGAAAGAACATGGAATTGTGTCTCAGCCTAAAGATTCCAAATTTATGTATAAACATAGGAAATAATAATATTACTTACCAGAATTCTAATTTTACCAAGTTTGGAGAGCTTCTAATTAAACAAAGAAAAACCAAAATCTCATTTAGTTGCCCGAAACAAATTTGATTCAAGTAGAGAAATTTAAGGTTGTTCAAAGTAGTTGGAAGCCTCTTTGGTACACCACCTGCAGACATATACTAGAAGCAAAAGAAAATAAAAAATTAAAAAAAATCAAAAAAACATGGGTCACTTACAAAATCCTCCACACACACACACACACACACACACACACACACACACACAAAAAAAAAAAGAAACAAAAGAGTGGTTTACTAAGCGAATCTTACCCGAAGATAATAATAGTCCAATTCCAGAAACTCAATGACAGGTAGATTACCAAAAAGCATCACCAATTTGGAAGTTTCTGCTTCCTCAAATTCTTCCACATCCATGGACGCCATTAAACCAATTGCAACGCTTGCAAGTTGAACAGTGTTTTTTAAACAAATAGAACCGGCATGGATTTCGCAGAGTAAGAATCTAAGATTAGGAGCGTTAATTTCAAGGCAATCTATACTGGTGGAGTTTTGAAGTGACAGTCGCTCAAGTAGTGGGCTACTGGAGATTAACCTTGAAAGTATGTCGGCAGTAACAACTACTTCGTAAAGCTCCAGTTTAAGAAGCTTGCTAAATCCTTTAAATTCAGGTGGAGATTTAAATATACAAGAATGGAGAGTCAAAATCTTAAGTTGAAGACATGAAAATAGTGATGATGGCAATTTATAAGGTTCACCATTCTGAATGTTGAGGTTCAATTCCTGGATACCTTTTTTTGAAATGAAAAATATCAACTGATCGAACTCAGAACAACTTTTGAGTCCAGATAAAGAGAGTGTGAACTTGGGTATTGGTCCATGATGAAATAACAGAACTTGATAAATAATTGTCATAAGTTTATCCTTGGTTTTGCTGAACAAGTCGCTGCAGAATGTATCATCAAATACAAGTTGGGGAAGTTTCGTCCAGGTATACCTCCATTTTGTTGACAAAACACTAGTCCTCACTGCATCCTGTATTGGCAAACACGCTAAGATTGTTTCTTTTACACTTTGTGGAAGATTACTGATTATGTCTGAAGTTGATCAATGCATTTTCTTCATGATTCTCTTCATGTTTCTAACGGTTCTGACAATCAGCAAACTCGACAAAATCAAAGTAACAAGCTCCCCAGGGTAGTGGATTTATTGCATTTCCTGACACAAAATAAAAGAGAGCAATAAGAAATAGCTAATTATTGTATCTCCTGTTATAACATTCTATTAACCCAAATTTGCAGTTGTGAAAAGAAAAGAAAAATTTCCCAAATAACACAACTCCTAAAAATTAATCTAATCAATAACCCATCCTGTCAACCTTAAAATTTGGTTCAAACAATTGGATGGAAAATATATGCACGACTTGTAGACAAGAATCAGCAATTTAGCTGCCATTGGTTGATAGTTTGGAGTAAGTGGGATAGTACCGAGAATAAGAAGTAGAGAACAATTTCATTTTCTTGTACAAACAATCAGCAATTGAACGAGAAACCTAATAATCTCATTAAGAAACTGTTACAAAACTGAGAGAAAAAATGTTAAATACCTGCTGGAACCTGTATGAGTTAAGGGATATTTACAACAAGTCTAATGAATGCTTAACTGGAACTCAAGTAAAAGGAGAAAAATATAACTAACAGAAAAATCTCGTGTATTTTTGTAGGAAGCACATAGGAAACAAATAAATATAAATTGACTATTTTTTTTGCGTTTACTAGAAATTAATGACTGGAAATAATAATAATAAAAAAGATTTATTCTCTAAGCAACAAAAAACAAATAGAACACGAGGACAACTAATTTAAAACGTAAATTGAAGAAAGTAAAAGGAATCTGCCCATCTTAACATGATATATTTTCATATTTTTCTGGGGATAAATAACATGATATATTTTCATTAAATACTCTAAATTTCTATACTAACTAGCAATTAACTAGAACCAACTAAAATAAGTTAGTAGTATAAATATTTCTTGAATGCTAATATGGTAAGTAACAAGATAGATAGAACTTTACTAAAGATTTTACTATTGCATAAACCTATGATTCTAAATTTTTGAGCTATATTAATGGTTTGTATTAATAGGTTCTTCTTTGTTAGCAAAAACAATGCTTGTCCACATTGTTTTGGCTCTCTTGGTGCTCTCAAACCCTTTGAACCTAGTAAGAAGCATTTGAATGTAGTCCCGTGGAACAACCCACTGATCATCACATAAGCCGAAAAGCCACTGTCATAATACAAAAGCCACTAGGCAATGAAAGAATAAATGATCCGCTACCTCCGAATTCCTCTTGCATATCACACACCATTGAGGACAAAGAGAGTGATTAAGCCTTCTTCTTTCGAAGACATCATTAGTTGTGACACCTTTTTTAGCCAAAGACCACATGAAGAACTTCACTTTATGAGGGACAACTGCTTTCCAAATTTTCTTATGAATAGGAAACAAGGGAACAAATGAATTATCAATAAGCTTATCAAAAAAGAATTTAGACCCTTGAAGAAACAAGATTCCAAACCCTAATGTCACGGGAGGAAGAAAGAGAAACCCCTTCAAGCAATACTAACAAAGATGCCAACTCCACAGCCTCCCTATCATTCAAGTTTCTAATGAGATCAAAATTCCAAGAGATGGATGCCATAGAAGAGCATGCCACCAACGCTATCAAAACATTCCAAAAATGAACCAACTGATAAAGAAGAGGAAAAGCTCTAAGCGAGATATCCTCTAACGAAACATCCTCCCAAAAACGGATGGACACCCCATTTCCCACTGTCAATGAAAGGAAGTTAGACACAAGTGGATACAAACGAGAAATAGACTTCCGCGGTGGACGACAATTGCCTTTATTAACCACATTAGAATCTCTAACATTGGGTTGAACTCTATACTCGCTTTTAACAATTGAACATCATAGTGAATCACTGTCAATAAGAAATCTCTACAACCACTTGCCCAAGAGAGCAATATTCCTAGCAACAATGTTCCCTATAGCTAGAATCTTTGATGGCAAGGGATCAAGTGTAGAAGCTTTGTGGGATAGGGCTGGATATTTGGCTTCGTTTTAGACATTTGTATCCCCTCCTTTTAAAGGAGTCCCTTTGTTCTGATCTCTAGGAATTGGGCTGGTGTTTACCATCCCTAGGGCTAGGAATTTTGTGCTTTTGTTTTGTTCCTTCTCTTTCTTTGTATGAGGACTTCTTGTCCTCTTTCACTTTTCTTTTTTAATAAAATTTTGTTGATGCTCAAAAAAAAAAAAAAAAAGGTTCTTTGTTTCTTATATGCTTCTTTGAATAATACAAATTCAACTAGGGTTTTAAGTCTTTTAACTAGGGTCTATACAAATAGGAGGATTGTTCAACTTGGGTTTAATTCTTTCAACATTGAAGTTGCAGGAGAAGGAAGGGCAGGGGTGGTGGTTCTGTGGTGGTTGAGCATGGAAAAGGTTACCAAATATTGCTAACCTTGATCAAATTTGAGGTTCAATAGGTAGGGTGGAAGTTTGGGAGGCATCTCTTAAATGAGGTGTATTTTTTGGGAGTTTAAGAGGAAAACAATTGTTGGAGTGTCATGGCCTACAAACTAAGCGGGCAGGTTTGTGGAGGTGGTTGGTCTGCAAGGTTGTGCTTCCTAGAGTCAGATTTTGGAGATGGATAGGAGGGGATGGTTAGCAGAGATGCCTTTGGAGTTCAATATGGGAGGGGTAGCACTGAGTGAAGACAACAAAGAAATTCCTGCAGCAGCCTGTGTCTCTCTCTTGATAGGCAGATAGACTCAATTGATTCCTTTATGCTCATAGTTGTTGACTCTTTTATTGCAAAAGACATTCCTACCAACAAGTTGATTCCTTATTGCATTACCTATTACTAATTGATATTATAACTATAATTGTTCTAATGTCCCCAGACAAGAAAATTAGATGAATCCGATAGAGAGTTAATAAAACACAAGTCAATTTTCATCACGAAATCAATGAGCAAACCAAACTAAACCTTGCGCCCAAATCAAGTGGGATCAGCAATATGAATACTTTGTTATTTTGTTTTGTGAAGGGTTATATGCTTAGTTAAATAAAATAAATACATATCATTTTTACTATCATATCTCATCTCAATTTAGGTCTTCTCCCCCCCCTTACATTTCCATTTACAGTGATCGTATTATTTTTCTTGATCGTTGGATCTACAACTCTTCATTGACATAATTAATGAGCAAATTTGGAAAAAAAAAACAATCAACTTCATTGCATTCCAATAAACGACAAAAAAAACTTTAACCCATTAAAGTCAATAAGTGGTGATACCATGATTAGGCTCAATTTTGGCTTCATTAAAATTTCACCTCAACTTCTTTAAGCATGGGAATAACAATCCCAACAGTCTGCAAATTTCTTGGTAAGGAGAAGTTGTGTTTCAACCACCTTTCTCACCAAACTAGCTAAGTTCAAATCTATACATGAGATGGCTCAGTCTGTTTTTATGGAAAGTATTCCAAATGATTCCACCAATATAAAAAATATAATCAAGTCCTTTTGTAAAACTTCATGAGGAAGTTCCCATCACTTTTAACCAAGACAATAATAAACACTTGTTTTTTTTTAATTTTATTTTAATTATTAAAAAGCAATTACTAAAAATGATATCCATCAAAGTTTTCATATTTATAGAGGGATAATCAAATAAAATAGAAAATAGAAAAAATAATTGCAAATTAATGGAGTGCAAGTGAGACATACCTGATACAAGTGAGAACTATGCAAAAAATGGCACAATTCTCAATTGCTCCATTGATTTGCAATTATTTTCTATGTTTCCTGTTTGTCTTATATTCTCCGAATTTTATATGTTTAGTAACGTTTATGTTTACTGCAGTGTGCAAGTGAGGCACACTCAGTACAAGTAAGAACTATGCAAAAATGGAAAAATTCCCACTTGCACTCCAGTGATTTGCAATCATTTGCCATGTTTTCCATTTATCTGATATTCTCCTAATTTTATATGTTTAGTAACATTTATGAACTCATTTAAGGTTTCAATTTTCCACTTCTAGACAACAACTCATCTTTATTGATGGGAGGACATATCAAACGGAATTCCAACTGTAAACCTAACTAGACCGAGACTCATTTACACTATGTTGCATTGTCAGTCTTTGTCTAATTTGTATTTGATTGGAGAATATGTAAGGGAATTAAAACTATAAACCCAACTAGACTGTGACACCTAATTAAGATTGTTGGATATGTTTGGTTGTATTCAATTAAATGGACGGTATTCCATGAGCGAGCACCTATGATGATGCTCGGTCAGTTGTTGAGTATAAACTGTCCCGATGTTTGATCTGAACATTTTGTCCTTTCGTGTACTGACCCAACACACGTGACATGCCACTATTAGTGCACGAGACTGCCTCCAGTCGCCTAATTTCTGAATCAAGGTAAACTTTTCCACTTGGATTCTGATAAAAAGAATTTATACCACCAATATATTCTAAATCTTAATATCAAAATCCCACAATTAAGTCTAATTGTGCGCATAATTAAATCTCTTATTGTTTGTGTGGTACAGAAAATTTTAACATTTTATTTTGAAATTTCATACTCAAAATAAATCCTGGTGCTAACATATGAATTTAGTTGATAGGAAAAGGCTACCATGTGCACCCGAAAGAGGGTGCATATAGTATGCACCTTATACAAGAAGTACAAATTTTTCACATCATAACTTCACTATTCATAGTTTTCACCACAAAAATCGGAACTTCCATTAAAAAAAATCAAAACTTTCAACACAAAAATCACAACTTTTCTTACAATGTGCAAGTGCACATTGTAGCTGCACTTCCTTGACAGGGAATGTTCAGCCTTTAATTCATGGATTCTATTTTGAACCATTAGTAATGATGTTGAGCAATACGGTAAGAGAGTTATCTTGAATCTATTTAATAACTTTGGACGTACTTGAAAAGAAATGAAGCTTTAGTGAACTATGAATGATACCCTTTTTCGCAGTGTAAGTGAGAATTACGTAAAAAATGACACCATTCTCACTTGCACTCCGTTGATTGAAAATTTTAGTAGATGAAGGGGGTTAAGTGTCGCAAATTTTAGTTAGCATAAAGAGACATGGAACAATAGTTAAGAGTGGGTAAAAGTGTAATTTGCCCTATATATAACGACTTGCTACATTTGGCGAGTTACTATAGAAACCCCTTAAAATAAGGATCGCACTAGTTAGTCTGTTGAAGTTAATTTTTTTTTGGGGTTACTTATTCTCTAATTTATCTAAAAAAAACAGAGATGAGTTGCCTGTTGTACTTACCTCTTAAGAATTTGAATGTTAGGAAATTAAAAAAGACATCATCAAATCAATATGAAATGCAATGCATATTTATAGTACCAAAAAATCACATTATTCTGATATCCCAAAAAAATAAATAAATAAATAAATATCGTACCAACTATTTGAGTGAGTTGAATTGAATAAATCTGAAAATCTATCAGACTCATGATTTCATGAATCAAGGTTCGATGGGAAAAAATTGGGGTAAATTAGGGTTTTAAATTCCTTACAGTACAGAATTAAAGAAACATCAAAGAAACCAAACCAAATCAAATCCTATAACTGAGTTCCTCAATCAAAACAAAACAAGATTAGATTTCAAACATTTAAAAAAAAAATGTGAAAAAACAGAAATGAAAGACCAAAGAAGAAATCTTTACTTGGGGGGTGTGTCTTTCAACCTCCTCGTATCATGGTTGGTTCTATCTGCATGTCTGCTCTCTACTTGGATACCCTGTTACCAAATTCCAAATGTTAAAAATTACAGACTTCAACCAAACAAAATTCGAGCAAGATATTCAGATTTTATTTAAACGATGAGAGAGAGAGAGAGAGAGAGAGAGAGAGTATACCGAGGCAGAGCAAGCTTGTTTTTTCGAGAAAAAGAAAGTGATACGCACGCACAGAGAGGGTTTTTCCGCAGTTTTTCTTCTGCATGGACACGTGGCAATACGAAAAGCATCCGACAGACACAGACGTGTGAATAGGAAATTCCGACTAGGATAATTTTTTCCTTTTCGGGCAAGTTGAGAGTTGTATTGTGAGTTGTCCAAGTCGGTCCGAGCGCCCTTCCGCTTTGTAACCCAACTTTTATTACTAGGACACTTATTTGGGAAATTGATTATTTTAATAGATTAAAATATTTATATTTAGAAGGATAATTTTTTTGTTTTTAGTTGAATATAATGTTTGTGGAAGAAAAAATGAAATAATTATAAATTTAATGTGATATTTTATTTTATTAATTATTTTGATCTATTTTATTTTTTTGTAAATTTTAACTCAAAAAGTAAAAAATAACCTTTGCCAAACAGCGCCATTGTCCAAATGGTTTGAATTGCTTTGATTGATTAATTTGTTAAAATTATTTTATTAACATTTTTTAAAAGTATAATTATGAAGAGTAATGTTATACGTATCAAATTTTAGTTTGTTCGAATCTTTTGAATTTGTACACGTTGATCTTTTGGTTAGTCATTCGACAACAAGGGTGACAGTCACGATTGACAAGTGTTACAGCTGTGGTGGATTTTGCAGTTTTTAGAAGAAAAAAAGTATTAAATTTTGTGTTATGGCTTTTTATCAAATTTTTTGACTTTTTTAGAAACTGATTTGGAAAGTTAGTAAAAAGCTGCTTTTGACTTTTTTGATTAATATTTATTTATGATGTCACATCACAATAAAATGACCAAATTATCCCACCCAATTTAAAAAATTTACATTTTCACCCATATATAATCCTAAATAATATAAAAGGTATAATTGTAATTTTATATGTAGTTTTTTTTCACCTTGTCAAATAACTTTTTGCTAAAAAAGCTAATGTAACTTTTTTGGAACCAAGCTGCAAACGCAGCTTTTTACCATGTTGCCAAAAGACCAAATAATATATACTAATGAATATATTTAACGATCTTAATTATTTGAATATTATTCTGTTGCTAATAAGTTATATATATTTAATATTTTTATATTTACAATTCAGGATTTGGGTTGTTTGGTGTTTTTAGCTAAGTTTGGACAAATTTTATTTGGATTTTTAAATTTTTTTCCAAATCTAAATTCAAAATTATATTACCCAAATCTTAAAAATTTTCAAACTAAACTTACATTGCTCGAGTTAAGTCGACTCAAATTGTGTCCCTAGTTTCTATTTCCATAGACCAACAAACTCTTACCACACATTTTCCTTGCATAATATTTTTGCAAAAATTATTACATGAGTCCGTTAATATCACTCACTGAGTGCCAGCCATCGAATAGTATTTGTGATTTTTTTGTCATTTTTCTTGTAGTTGTGATTTTTCTATAATTTTTCTTATTTTGGGATATATAATCATTTAATTCCACCGATAACCTAAAACTCCCGAAATATAACATAATTACTTCATTTTAATACTATTTATGTCTAATTTGTTTTTCTTTATATCTATAAAAATTATAAATAAAAACTCATTTGAGTATTTATTTTCCTTCGACAACCACCTCTCCTAATCAACAACCACAACCGATTGCAACCAACCATCTCAAACCACCATCACTTATCGAAAACTACCTCCAAGGCTTAAAAACCACCTAATGCATATTTATGGTACCAAAATTACATTGTTCTCATATCCAAAAAAAAAAAAAAACCAAGTCTAATAAATATTGTACCAACTATTTTGTTAATATACATCTGTTAATATGTTATCATATGATACAGTATGTAATAATATATTAATATGATACAGTTGCTAATAGATAGTTTATTCCATATATGTATAGATTAATGCAGCTGCTAGCCTAGCCCAGATAGATGCCTTCTTTCTCTTTTGCTTTCGACTTCTTTCGGTGGCCTTTCATTTGTATATTTCCTTGTATCATCATTCTGTCTTGTAAATTCCTCCTATATAATGGAGGTCCCATTTTGGTTGCAATACACATTCAAACACAGAGCTAATTTGCTCTTTCAATCTCTCTCAATTTCTTTCATGGTATCAGAGCACAGGTCTTCTGCCTAGCCTCTTCTCCGAACATATTTTTTTTTGCAGATTGCATCTCATTTGCATCCCATTTTCGTCCATCTCTCAAATACGGTTTTTTTTACACCAGAGCCTTCGTCTCCTCCGGACGATTCCCCGGCCACCAATTTCATCCTCTTCCACCGTCACACGCGCCCTCACGCGCCGTTTTTGTGACCGGCGCGTCGGCTGCTTTCGCCTTCCGCCTCACACGCGCTCCACGTGTCCTCTTCCTCTGTCCCGTGCTACCGTGCGCCGCGGCTTCCTCTGCTAAAATACGCCGCGTGTTTCTGACGTCAGCCCACGTCAGCCCTGTCTGCTACCGTGCATTGCTTGGCCTCTTCTGCTAACATACGCCGCGCACCAACTTGCTAACGTACGCCGCGCATCAGCCCAGCAGCCGTGACATCCTCTCCCTTGACCACATTTGTTGACCAAACCGGTCAACTCCTTTGACTGCTCAATTTCGTGCCTCTGTGGTCATATTTTGGGTCCTTTCACTACTATTCCCACTAATTTCGGCCTTCTGAATTCACCGATAACCTCGGTTTTTTCAGATTCTACCTCGCTTGTGCTATTTTTCCCTCATGGATCGCCCGAATTCCTCTACTCACCCTATTTCCGTTATTCTTGACGGGACTAATTATGTCCTTTGGGCACAAGCCATGTCTGGCTTCCTCAAAGGCAAGAAGCTTTGGCGTATCATCACTGGGGATGTGTGCAAACCAGTCCCAGCAACCACAGAATCCGCTGCCCCAGACTCCACTGCCAAATATATCGACCGCCTGGAAGATTGGGATAGTAAAAACTATCAAATCATCACCTGGCTTCGCAATACTTCTATTACATCCATAAGCCTTTAGTTTGGTAGGTTCCAACTTGACTCTGCTTCCTCTCCAGCCAAGGCCATCTGGGATTTTTTACAAGAACGTTATCAGACTACTGGTCTCGCTCACCAATATCAGCTTCTGAGTCATCTTCACCGTATGCGCCAAGATCCAACTCAGACCATTAATGATTTCCTCTCCCAAATGTATTATGTTTGGGATCAGCTCGCTCTTTCTGAGCCTCCATGGCCTCATACTGAGGATGCTGCCTTGTTTACTACCTACCGTGACCAAGAGCGCTTGGTTCAGTTTCTCATGGCTCTTACTCCTCGTTTTGAGCCCGTACGCGCATTTCTCCTACATCGCACTCCTTTACCCACTCTTGAGCACGCCATTTCTGAACTCCTGTCAGAGGAAACCAGGTTTGGTACTCTCCATCCGCACCCTGTGAACTCTGTTCTTGCTACTCCCCAGATTCGGAGTTCTCCTTCACCGCCTTCCTCACAGTGGTCCACTGCCTGCAACTACTGTCACAACCGCAATCTTCCATCGACTCATCTTCTGGTTCATTGTCCCGTTCGTCTTTGTCGATTTTGCAACAAGACTGGCCCTGGTCATCTCCAACAAGATTGCTTCCGCAATCCTACCCGTGCCTCTCGCCATGGTCCTTCCACCGGGAATTTTTCCCGCAGCAACTCTCACCGTTCTGGGACTTCATTTAAAACCATGCCTGCTCCACGCACTGCTGCTGCTGCCTCCGAAGATTCACCTTCCTCTGTCCCTGTAGATCCTTCCACTCCAATCTTCTCTCACACAGATGTTGAAGCCATATTTCAACATTTTTGGCAGCATTCTGGTACTCCTCCATCTACTGCTTTGTCTACCACCGCAGGTAACCCTTCCTGGTACTTTGACTCCGCTTGTTGTAATCACATGACCTTTGATCCTACTATTTTTACTCCTCTCTCTTCGACTCCTCATGTTCCTTCTATCCATACTGCTGATGGGTCTCTTCTGTCTGTAAGTCATGTTGGGTTTGTTTCCACCTCTCACTTATCTTTATCCCATGTATATCTTATGTCTGCTCTCACTTTAAATCTTATCTCCATTAGTCAATTATGTGAGCATGGTCTAACTGTTACCTTTTCCCATATTGGTTGTTTGGTGCAGGACCCTCGGACAGGGCAAACTCTTGGGATCGGCTGTAAGCGTGGACGTCTCTACGAACTTATCCATCTTCATGTTCCGGATTCCTCTCAAATCACTGCTCCTACCACTGCTACCACTGCTCCTCCTTTATCTCCTTTTCAGCTTTGGCACTATCGTTTAGGCCATCTTTCTGTTGGTCGTTTGAAGTCTTTAATTTCTAGTGGTCATTTGGGTACTGTAAGTTCTTATGCTTTCAATTGTGTGTCCTATCAACTTGCCAAACAACCTGCTTTGTCGTTTAATAAAAGTGACTCTGTTTCTCTTACGCCCTTTGATCTCATCCATTCTGATATTTGGGGACCCTCTCCTACTCCTACTATGGGAGGCGCACGTTATTTTGTTGTTTTTATAGATGATTTTTCTCGTTTTACATGGTTGTTTCTTATGAAAAATTGCTCTGAGCTCAAACAACTTTATTACAATTTTGCTGCAATGGTTAAAACCCAATTTTCTAAAACTATTAAGATTTTTCGCTCCGACAATGCCATGGAATATAAAGATTTTGACTTTCTTTCCTTCCTTCAAAGTCATGGTACTCAACCTCATCGTTCCTGTCCAGGTACGTCCCAACAAAATGGCCGTGCTGAACAGAAACATCGACATCTACTTGCCACTACTCGAGCCCTCCTTCTCTCTTCCTCTTCTCTGGAAAATTTTTGGGGTGAAGCCGCTCTCACTGCTGCTTACACTATCAATTGTATCCCTACACCGGTCATTCATAATCACACTCCCTATGAGCGTTTACATGGCACCCGTCCCCCTTACGACACCCTTCGGGTTTTTGGCTCTGCCTGTTTTGTTTTTCTCCAACCTCATGAACGTACCAAACTTGAACCTCATTCCCGCCTTTGTTGCTTCTTGGGATATGGTATTGAACATAAAGGGTATCGCTGTTGGGATCCTCTCTCCCAGCGTCTCCGTATCTCTCGTCATGTGGTCTTTTGGGAACACAAAATGTTTTTCTCTCTCTCTCAATTCCGTTTATCTGTTCCCTCACCCTCTCTGTGTTTTACCAACCCTTCTGCAGATCTGTTTTCTGATGAGCTTCCTCCACTTTACTACTGGGTTCTGCTTTTTTCTGGGTGATTCTCTTATTTCTTGGCGTAGTAAGAAACAATCTCTTACAGCTCGTTCTAGTACCGAGGCCGAATACCGTGCTCTTGCTGATACTACTCAGGAGCTTCTCTGGCTTCGTTGGCTTCTTGCTGACATGGGTGTTACTCCCTCTGGCGCTACTGCCCTCTTTTGTGACAATCATAGTGCTCTTCAAATTGCTCATAATGATGTTTTTCATGATCGCACCAAGCACATTGAGATTGACTGCCATTTTATTCGGCAACACGTTACTCATGGTACTGTCCATCTCCATCCGATCTCTTCTGTTGATCAACCTGCTGATATCTTCACCAAAGCTCATTCTCCTGGCCGCTTCGTTGAACTTGTCTCCAAACTCAAGTTGGTTGATGTTTGTCCTCCTTGAGTTTGAGGGGGGCTATTAATATACATCTGTTAATATGTTATCATATGATACAGTATGTAATAATATATTAATATGATACAGCTGCTAATAGATAGTTTATTACATATATGTATAGATTAATGCAGCTGCTAGCCTAGCCCAGATAGATGCCTTCTTTCTCTTTTGCTTTCGGCTCCTTTCGGTGCCCTTTCATTTGTATATTTCCTTGTATCATCATTCTGTCTTGTAAATTCCTCCTATATAATGGAGGTTCCATTTTGGTTGCAATACACATTCAAACACAGAGCTAATTTGCTCTTTCAATCTCTCTCAATTTCTTTCATATTTGAGTCAATGTCAATTGGAATGAATCTCATTTTCCATTTAGCTACAAATCTGAAAAATAATCAGAGTCATGATTTCTCAAATCAAGGTTTGACCCAAATGTTGCAACACAATGAAAACTTAAATCGATTTTTATTTATTTTTCATTAAATTAAATTAGGCTTTTAAATTTCTTAAGAGTACGACATTAAAGAAACATCATAGAAACCTAACCAAATCCTATAACTGAGTTCCTCAATGAAACAAAGGACCAAGCAGGAAACAAAGGACCAAAAAGATCAATTCCCCGTGTCCCACTCAAACGAAAGCTCATAAAAAAAATAATAAATAAATAAATAAAAAGACACAAACCATCTGCTAAACTTCTTCTTCTGCTTCATCTAGATCATTGTATGTGATTTCTACTTGAGGTGATAAGTGACGAAATCTTGTCAACTCTTTCAAAATCCTCATTCCTTTGCTAGCAATTGCCTCTGAGTTGGGCTCAATAAGCATTGTCTCCAGCATCGGCGATTTAGCTAATAGAAGCTTAATCATCTCCAACTCAGACCTTTTGCCAGAAAACTTTTGTATCTCCACTTCTCGAAGTTGATTTAAAGAGACATTCGACTAGTTTTGTTTTGAATTTTTAAAATTTCTAGACCAGGATCATGAGCAGTAGTTTCATTGGTAAATATGCCTGGGAAAAAGAAAACGGAACTGACTCAGCCTAAAAATTCAAAATAAACATTGCAAATACTGGAAATAATGACGCTGTCATTACTTACCTGAGTTGAAATTTTTACCAAGTTCGGGGAGCTTCTAATTAAGCAAAAAATAGCAGAGATCTCATCTTGTTCCACAAAATAAATTTCAGACAACTTCAGAATTTTAAGGTAGCTCAAAGCCGTTGAAAGCCTATTTGATGCAACACCAGCAGCCATGTACTAGAAGTAAAAGAGAAAATAAAAAAATAAAAAAAAATCAAAGAAATATGGCTAAATAAGTAAATATAAATATAAAAATAAAATATAAAAAAAAAACACAGTTTACTAGGCTAATCTCACCATAGCATAATAATAGCCCAATTACAGAAACTCAATGACAGGTATACTACCAAATAAGTATGCTCGAATCATATAATTCTACGAGTTCATACTCATTCATGGTCTCATGCAAACAAAGTGAAGCCTCCACAAGGTGAGGGGCATTTTTGAAAGAAACAGAACTCATACGGCTTTCACAGCATAAGAATCTAAGATTAGGAGCTGCAATTTCAAGTTGATCGAAACTGGCAGAGCTTTCAACTGTCAGTTGCTCAAGTAGAGGGGAACCAGAGATTAACCTCGATAATATGTTGGTAGTAATGAGAACTTCGTGAAGCTCCAGGCAAAGGAGCCTTCTACAATCCTTCAAATTTAGGTGGGGGGTTAAACATACAAGAATGGAGATTCAAATTCTCAAGTTGTAGACATGCAAATAGTGATGATGGCAATTTATAAGGTATATCCTTCCAAATGTGACGGATTAAGTCCTAGATACCATTGTTTGACAAAAAAATTATCAACTTGTCAATCTGATTCTTAAAGTATAGGGGGCCACGTCACTCATTCCGTCCACTTAACAGAAATAGACAGCAGGGGTGAAATTGATAGTAATTTACATAGTATGGGGGTAAAATTGAAAATAATAAAAGTCTGGGGGGTCATTGAAAATCATATAAAAGTATAGGGGTATAAATGAAATTTGCTCAAAAAAATTTCAATTTGTCAATCTCAGGAAACTTTCCAGTCCAGATAAAGATAGTGTGAACTTGGGTATTGGTCCAAAGTGAAGTAACAGAACTTCATAAATAGTCATCACAAGTTCATTCTTGGTTTTGCTGATCGATACTCTGTAGAACATATCATCAAATACAAGTTGGGGAAGTTTTACCCAGATATACCTCCATTTTCTTGACAAAATACTTGTCCTTGCCGCATCCTATACTGGCAAACACATCAAGATTCTTTCTTTTATATTGTCTGGAAGATTACTAATTATGTCTGAAGTTAAGACACACCCATCCTTTATGTTGCTATCTACTTTGACAATAGGTAATGTAACCAAATTGAAGTATCGAGCACCCCAGTTAGTAGTTTTCAATTACATATCCTGGCACAAAATAAAAGAACAAGAAAGAAGAGCCCATTATCACATCTCGTGTCATAACATTCTATTAACCCAAATTTGCAACTGTATAAAAAAACAAGAGACATTAGTTCAGTGGTTAAAACTTAGCCCATCAACCTTGAGACTTATGAGTTTGAACCTGTGTGCTTACTTTATCTAAAGAATATTGTTAATAGCCCCCATCCTTTTTCTTTAGACCTCCTACTTCTTTGAACTCCCACCAACCAAAATTCCAACCCAACTCTTTTTCTTTGAATCCCCCAACCATAATTTAGAAAATAACCCTTTCTTCAAACCCCCAACTCCACTTCTAGCTGCCAATGATCTCTAGTGACCCCCTCCCCACTACAACCCTCTCCCCTACTCCCCTCAGCACGTACAAGCCCCCTTTGTCAAACCTTAGTTGTTGCCACCCCCCTTCTTTGAAACCAATAACCACGATCGCGAGAGAGAAGGAGAGAGTGAGAAAGACATCACACAGAAGAAGACAAGGGATGTGATGGGGCTGCGGGGGAGGGGTTGAGGGTGGCAGAGAAGAGTTGGGGAGAGACGATGATGAAAGAGAGGGGTTGGGGCAGGTCATGAGGAAGGGTTGATAGGAGCTGCTGGTGGTGAGTGCGGATGGATCCAAGATTATCACTATGGGAGTGTGAAATTATGTTTGGGAGTACAAATACTTATAATTTTTAATTATTTTAAATTTTGTATTATAATCTATGATATTTTTCAAATTTCTGGGGATGCGGTCTCCCTACCCTCACCCCCCTTAGACCCATCCTTGTGGGGACGAGGGTAAGGTTAAGGTTTGGGAGGTTGGAAAATGGTGATAAAGTTGGAATTTCATATTAGGTAAAAAAAATTGTAATAGAAAAAAATGAAGGAGGCGAGGGTCCAAAAAAATAGGAAAGGTAGAAGATATTAGAAGCACTCTTATGTATATAACACCAAAGATTATATTTGTAACCAATCTACCCTCCCAAACCCCATCCAATTGGGACTAAACAAACATATGTTTTTTAATATATATATATATAAATAAAAAGATTTCCCATAATACTTCAATATACATTCTCCTGCTTTTTAAATTCATCAGTAGGGTTACTTCAAGTAGCCGATCCCACTTGATTAGGAAGGACACAAGGCTTAGTAGGTTACTTGTTCGTCACATGCAAGAAATTCTTTGATTCAAATAATTAAGTCAAAAAAATTGTACAAGTAACGGATATCCTATTTTTGTATTCAGCTACAAATTCTTGAAAATCTTCAGAATGATGAATTCTCAAATCAAGGTTTGACTAAAATGTTACAATAGACAATGAAAGCTTAGGTTGAATCTTTTTCCATGATCCAAACACAACTTTAAAAGGGTGTTGATAAAAGGGGGTGCTGATCATCTGGAGCTCAATGTGTATGCCTAAATCATTTTTTGATATCAGAGAGTCAATTAGGGTTTTAACCCTTTTACAGAATGGCATCAAAGTAATATTACAGAAACTAATCAAATATTATAACTGAGTTCTTCAATGAAACAATATCAGATTTCAACCATCATACTTAGAAAATAACACAATTCGTCGCAGCAACAAAAAAAAAAATGAAAATCAAATGGAAATATTTTTGGTCGCTTACTTAGGTCTCTTCAACATCCTAACCCCTACTACTTACAAACTCTGTTACAACGAGAAGGAGAGGAGGCTTTTGTTGGCAGTTTTCTAAACAGACAAGAATACGCAACAGACCATTCAGTGGGATGTTTGGGATTTGTTTTTTATTTTTTATTTTTTAGAAGGTTAGTTTGTTCAGAAAGATTTTATAAAAACTATGCTTTTTGTAAGTGAAAATCAATGTGAAATTTTCCTTTTTTTAATTCATGACAAATAGTTTATTAATTTTTGACTTTTTAGAGTTAAAAATTAGTTTTTTCAGATTGTTCCCAAACATACTTTCTAAATTTTGTTTTAAAAATATTAATATTCTATATTTAGGTGTTTGGCATTGATTTTTGGATAAATTACATTCATGTCCGTTGAAGTTTGAAAAAATACAATCCCTCCTACATTTTTTTATATAATTACCCTCACATTCCTTGTAATCATAAAAGGGCCGAAAGGGATAGACAAATGGTAGGTAAAAAAATGAGTTGAAGCTTCATTCTATCCTAGTTCATCGAACAAATCAAGATTGTTTGGCATTTGACAACCGAACATCAAGTTTTAACAAAACTAGCACACAAAAAAATGAAAAAAGTCATCTTCCACTCCACCACAACCCCAACCCCCTCCTTTTCCTACCCCTCAAACACCCCCATCTCCTTCAGAACTATTTACATTGATTCATGTCAAACAAAAAACCAATGAAAGTAATTTATTATTTCGAAAACACTACTGTCATACCATTCTTGTTGAATTTTCTCTCTATTACTTTTGTTTGCAAATCATTTTCCACGGCCAAAACGTAAAAGATTTGCAGGAACCCAAGATGTCATTCATTTGTAAATAAAACACTTCAACTATATCACTTCCAAATCGTGCTTTTTCATTCAGATATCATAGATGGTGTGCGGACCAGTTTTCGCAATAGAATAAGATGGAACTTCGTAGACGAACCCTGGTGCACCGATGGGTAAAGGCCTGCACAAGGAACAAATAGTTAGGTTGCCCGACCGGGGATTGGTCGGAAACCCCTCCGACGGTCGAGTCAGTACTGGAGTTTGGTAGAAACAAGATAGAGAAGATCAGTGTGTTTCTAGAGTTAAGAGATCGCCCCTTTCAAGGAGAGTAAGGTTACCTTTTATAAGGATCGTATGACTTATTCATCAAGCTCCCTCGTTCTCTGTCTGGTCCTCAGCCATGATGGTAGCACATCCCTTAATAGAGGGGAGCAAGTTCTGTCATTCGCGAGTACCACGTGCTTTTTACTTTACATGGTATTGATTGATTTGTTAGCACTCATGTGTCGTGGAGTGGGAGCTTTGGAGGCCAAGTTATGGACTTACCCACTTCAGAGTGGGAAGGGGTGCTAGGGCTAGGCCCATGGTCTTCCCCTCTTCGGAGTGGGGAGTGGGCCAAGACTAATCCCTTAGCTCGGCCCATCATAGAGTGGAGAGAGAGAGCCCACTTCGGAGTGGGAACCTTCATCCAGTCCAACGAAAGTTCCATACAAATAAGCTTGAATAATTGTGCCCCCCTCAGATGGTGAACATTGTCTAAAATTAGACAAAATTTTCATTGTGATTTCCACTCCCGTGATTCATGGCAATGTTGTATATTACCCGAAACTTTAAAAACAGAGGAAATATAATCCAAACAAGTAGAAATGTGCAATAACTAAGGATAATTTAAGAGGAAAATAAAAATGTGTGAAGTGTGTATCAGTATCAATTGCAAGTTCCATTGTACCTTGAATGGGGAAGAGGTAATGGGATTGGGGGAAAATTTGATGCATACATCATTGTACTATCTATTACCAAAAATTTTCATTGTTTTTTTTTTCTAAATGTTCCACTTTCCCATAGTGAATCTCATTAACAGTTGTTACTTAGACTTAGCAGAGAATGAATACCAAAAAGATCATCTTACTCTGTCACTCAAACCAAAGCTAGTAAAAAAGGACATAAACCATTTGCTAAACTTAATCTTCAGGGGTTTCATTTTCATTGCGACTTCCATCTGGATCATTGTATGTGATTTTTGCTTTTGGTGAGGAGCACCGAAATCTTGTCAACTCTTTCAAAATCCTCAATCCTTTGTCAGCAACTTTCTCCAAGTCAGGCTCAATAAGCATTGTCTCCAGCATAAGGGATTTGGCTAATAAAAGCATAATAAACTCCAATTCAAACCTTATCCCAGATAGATTTCAAATCTCCACTTCTCGAAGTTGATTTAAAGAGACATCTGACCAGTCTTGAATTTCTAAAAGTTCTAGAACATGATTAATAGCAGTAGTTTCATGGGTACATGCTTGGAAAGAAGAAAGCAAAATTGTCTCAGCCTAAAGATTCAAAATATACATTATATATGAACACAGGAAATAATAAAATATGTCATTACTTAACCTCAATTATAATTTTTGCCAAATTTGGGGAGCTTCTGATTAAGCAAAGAACAATAAAAACCTCATTGACTTCCCCAAAACAAATAGCATACAAATCGATAATTTTAAGGTGGCTCAGAGTAATTGAAAGCCTCTTTGGTAACCCACCTGCAGCCATGTACTAAAGAAAGAAAAAAAAAATTAGAGAAACATCAGTTACTTAAGCCAACCCCACGGCCAAAAAAAAAAAAAACATGGTTTACTAATCTTACCCGAACATAATAATAGTCTAATTCCAAAAACTGAATGGTGGGTAGACTATCAAAAAACAAGACCATATTAGATGTTTCTCCTTCCTTGAGTGTTTCCTCATTTGTGTGCACTTTCAAACCGATTGAAACTTTCGCAAGATGAGGGGTATTTTTAAAACAAATAGAACAAACATGGCTTTTGCAGAATAAGAATATACGATTAGAAGCATCAATTTCAAGGCAATCTAAGCTGCTGCAGCCTTTAAGTGTCAGTTCTTCAAGAAGTGGGCAACTGGAGATTAAACTTGAAAATATGTTGGCAGTAATGGCAACTTTGCAAAGCTTCAAGCGAAGGAGACTCCTAAACCCTTTAAATTTTTTAGGTGAAGGCTTAAACATACAAGAATGGAGAGTCAAATCCTTAAGTTGAAGACATGAAAATAGTGATGATGGCAATTTATCAGGTTCACCCTTCCGAATGTGAAGGTTGAATTCCTGGATACCATTGTTTAAAACAAAAAGTACCAACTGGTCAATCTCAAAACAGCCTTCAAGTCCAGATAAAGAAAGAGTGAACCTGAGTATTGGTCCATGGTGGAGCAGCAAAACTTGATAAATAGTCATCACAAGTTTATTCTTCTCATTTTTTATCGATTCTCTGCAGAACTTATCATCAAATACAAGTTGGGGAAGCCTGGCCCACATATACCTCCATTTCCTTGACAAAATGCTAGTCCTCACCGCATCTTGTAATGGCAAAGACATCAAGATTGTTTCTTTTACATTGTCTGGAAGATAAGTGATTATGTCTGAAGTTGGCCCACACATTTTCTTCATGTTTCCAACTATTCTATCAATCAGCAAACTTAACCAAATCAAAGTATCAGCTCCCTTGTGTAGTTAGTGTCTGTTATTCCATTTCCTGGCACAAAATAAAAGAACAATAAGGAATAGCCCAGTATCATATCTCTTGTCATCTGTTGTAGAAAGAAACAAAAAACATCAAAGAATCAACTCCCCAGGGCAGTGGTTTTTATATTTTAAAATGCATTTTTATATTTAGAAATAGGAATATCAATGGGGAGCAAGAGGGCAAATATTAATTCCCCATCCCCATTCCTCTATTATAAATTTTTTCCATTCCCCATTCCCCATTACTACTAAAATAAGCATTTTTAGCGATCGCTACAAGAAGTAGCAAAAAATAGAAATACAGTTGCAAAAGACCTTTTGCGATGGGCCATGCGACGGCAAATGAGGAACGCGAATGTGAGGATGACAAATACTTTTTGCGACCGCAAAAAGCAGTCACAAACTATTTGTGACTACCTAACCTACTTATAGCGACTGATGTTTTGCCGTTGCAAAAAAAATTTAAAAAAATGCCTACAATGTATTAGCGACCATCTTGTTACCGTCGTAAATAATTTTCAATGACATTTTATAAATAGTACAATAATAGCTTTTTAGCGACAAATATTTTGAGACAAATCTACCAAATAAGATCCCCCTGAAAATAATAGCACCAAACCATTTATTTGAGACAAATCTAGCAAAACAAAGAAAGAGGGAACAAGCAAGTCAATATTTTCCAAGTTTACGTACACAGAGCAGCAACATATGCTTGCTAAATCAAGAACCAAATACCTGACATTAAACACATCAAAACATACATTTTGAAAAACTATTAGTGTGTCAAATCAAAACTAAAAAATGTGCAAAATCAGTAGGATTAGAACATTTAAGCCTTGTGTGTGCTTTTCTTGACTCTCAAGTGTTCATCAATTGCGAAGCTAACATGTAAATACACCAAAGACAAAACATAAATTTTCTATAACACCACTAGTACTACCAAGAGGGCAATAAATTTTCTATCTTTTCTCACAGATGCCACAATTATCAGCAACAACATCAACTATCCTTCGACAAACAATGGCAACACCCAAAACATAACATATTCTTAAACAAGTCAGGTAACTAATTTCTCAAGTGTATGATTCACATTTTTCAATAGTAGCACCTGCATAGTTGTCACTTCTTTCAAGCAAATATTCCAATATTTTATCACAATGCCCAAGTGCATATCAAAAACGAAAAAATATCTAGTGCATATGCATAACAACTCCAAACTAACATTTTTGGTAAGAGCATTACTAGTAATTTATTCATCAAAGTGGTTTAATTAAAAAGGTTCAGATAAGTCAGGATCTGCTAAGAAAAAATCAGCAACCCAACACTTGAGTCACATGCATATGAAATGCATCCACTTGCCCACCCACCAAGCATCCAATGTACTAAACTGGATGAATTTCAACCTAGGTTTATCCATCTACAAATTACAAGAAGGCTGTTATTTACAAATTGCAATTAATTATTATAACCCAGTACAAAGCACTTAGGACATAATGCACAATAACTACTTTGGGACAAACAATAATATATTTATAATTGTGGGGGCCGAATTTATGGAAAAATCAGAAGGTGCGTACTATTTTAAGACTGGTATTAATCGGTTGTATCCTACGAGAGTAGGGAGCCGAATATAATATATGTGCCGAATAGGTGTAAGTCCTTAGGGCCGAATAAAAGAAAGGACAATGATTAAAAAGTAGGCCCTAGCCCTGAGGATTGATTTGAACATGTATAAATACAGGAACAACGGTTATAAAAAGGTATGTAAGAAACACTTCAGATGAAGAGGACCAGCACGATCCTTTTGTCCGACGGATTGCAAGGGCGGCCCTGCCCAAGAAGTTCAAAGCTCCATCATTCACTCTTTACGATGGAAAATCAGGCCCCACTAATCATATCTGTCACTACAAGCAGGCCATTACATTGCATGCAGACAACGAAGCCCACATGTGCCGAATATTCCCCAGCAGCCTGGGGCCATTAGCTGTCCGGTGGTATTACAAGCTGGAGCCGGCCTCGATTAAAAGCTTCCATCAATTACAGAAATCCTTCAGGGCCAGGTTCATCACCAACGAGGTGCAGCCGAAACAGGCCGACTCTCTCTGGGCTATGCAAATTCAGTCAGGAGAAATGCTCAGAGCGTATTTGACACGCTATTAGGAATGCTTCAACCTCGTCGACGACGCTTGTAACGACTCCATGGCCATCACCGCCTTCAAAATGGGACTACATCCTGACAGTCCTCTTCGCAGCTCCCTGACCAGAAGACCCCCCAAAACAGTCTGGGCGTTGATGAAGAAAGTTGAAGAGTATTGCAAAGTGGAAGATGATGCTTTGAGAATAAAAGCCGGCCAAATGTCCAACAAAACGGCCCTCCCTGAAATTGCTCAACCAATAAGTTTCGTGCCACCTCCTAGCCCAGAGCCTCGGCAACGTGCTAAACGAGACAAAAGGTGGGATACTCGCCGATCAAGCGATCAATGCTCCCACCGGGCAAATGAATAACTACAAGTCAACAGCAGGCGTTCGAGGTGTGCCAACAAGAAGTACACAGAATTGTCAGAACCAATCGCTGCAATAATGACCAAAGTCCAACACCTTTCATTCTTCAAATGGCCGTTAAAGATGGTGGGGCCGCCCGACACGCGAAGAAGGGATAGGCGGTGCGAATATCACAAAGATCACGGCCATGAAACGGAGAGTTGTTACGCATTAAAAGATCACCTGGAAGAACTGGTGCAAGACGGCCAACTGCAACAGTACGTAAGGAAGGGGAAGCCAACCAAGGCACTAGCCCTGAGGCAGGACTCACCTCCACTTTGCGTGATCCATATGAACTACAGCCTGCCTGCACCCCCAACCGTGCACACCATTCAATCGCATCTAATCCCCCAAAGGCAACGTATTCCGACTGAATGGCCTAGAGAAGCTCTGCCAGTCACTTTCAATGACTTCGATCTTAGCGACGCAACAGCTTCCCACATCGATCCGTTGGTCATTAAATTACGCATAAATCGGTTCACCACTGAACGCATTCTTATAGACCCAGGGAGTACTTCAGAGGTTATGTATTACCAAACTTTCATCAAACTCGACCTCAACAAGTCAGCTTGGTCTTCGACGCCTCACCCATTGTTCGGCTTTAATATGAATCCTGAATACCCGTTAGGGAAAATCATACTACCTGTTCGAGTGGGCTCCAGAACGGTCGGAATAGAATTCCTGGTCGTAAAGCTCCTTTCGCCGTATAATGTCATCATGGGGCGAACCTGGATACATCTTATGAAGGCCGTTCCAAGCACTTATCATCAGCTCGTGCGCTTCCCGACAGCCCACAGCATTGAAAAGATCCGTGGCTCCCCCTAATCGGCACAAGTAGAGATTTTATGAAAACCCTATCACTAACCCGACCTGTGGGCTTTGATACTTGTATATATATCGCTTCTGCAATGCGCACCATTTTTCTTCGTCGCTCAATTCATTTCACAAACCCCATTGTAACGCCCGTCATGACGATGATTCAGAGCCCCTTTGGTGCATGTCACCTTATGGCCGATTAAGTCTGCGAATTCGGAGCCCCCTTCGGTGCATGACACCTTAGAACCGATTAAGTCTCCGAATTCGGAGCGCCCTTCGTGGATATCACGATTGGCTACATTAATTCTCCGGATTCGGAGCCCTCTTTGGTGCATGTCACCTTAGGGCTGATTAAGTCTCCGGATTCGGAGCCCCCTTCGGTGCATGACACCTTAGGGCCGATTAAGTCTCCAGATTCGGAGCGCCCTTCGTGGATATCATGATTGGCCACATTAAGTCTCCGTATTCGGAGTGCCCTTCGTGGATATCACGATTGGCCACATTAAGTCTCCGAATTCGGAGCCCCCTTGGGTGAATGTCACCTTAGGGCCGATTAAGTCTCCGGATTCAGAGCCCTCTTTGGTACATGTCACCTTAGGGCCGATTAAGTCTCCAGATTTGGAGCCCCCTTCGGTGCATGTCACCTTGGGGCCGATTAAGTCTCCGGATTTTGAGCGCCCTTCGTGGATATCACGATTGGCCACATTAAGTCTCCGGATTTGGAGCCCCCTTCGGTGCATGACACCTTAGGGCCGATTAAGTCTTCGGATTCGGAGCGCCCTTCGTGGATATCATGATTGGCCACATTAAGTCTCCAGATTCGGAGCCCCCTTGGGTCCATGTCACCTTAGGGCCGATTAAGTCTCCGGATTCGGAGCCCTCTTTGGTGCATGTCACCTTAGGGCCGATTAAGTCTCCGGATTCGGAGCCCCCTTCGGTGCATGACACCTTAAGGCCAATTAAGTCTCCGGATTCGGAGCGCCCTTCGTGGATATCACGATTGGCCACATTAAGTCTCCGGATTCGGAGCCCCCATCGGTGCATGACACCTTAGGGCCGGTTAAGTCTCCGGATTCAGAGCGCCCTTCATGGATATCATGATTGGCCACATTAAGTCTCCGGATTCGGAGCCCCCTTGGGTGCATGTCACCTTAGGGCCGATTAAGTCTCCGGATTCGGAGCCCTCTTTGGTGCATGTCACCTTAGGGCCGATTAAGCCTCCGGATTCAGAGCCCCCTTCGGTGCATGACACCTTAGGGCCGATTAAGTCTCCAGATTCGGAGCGCCCTTCGTGGATATCACGATTGGCCACATTAAGTCTCCGGATTCGGAGCCCCCTTCGGTGCATGACACCTTAGGGCCGGTTAAGTCTCTGGATTCGGAGCGCCCTTCGTGGATATCACGATTGGCCACATTAAGTCTCCGAATTCGAAGCCCCCTTCGATGCATGACACCTTAGGGCCAGTTAAGTCTCCGGATTCGGAGCACCCTTTGTGGATATCACGATTGGCCACATTAAGTCTCCGGATTCGGAGCCCCTTTGGTGTATCTCACCTTAGGGCCGATTAAGTCTTCGGATTCGAAGCCTCCTTCAGTGCATGACACCTTAGGGTCGATTAAGTCTCCGGATTCAAAAGGCCCTTCGTGGATATCACGATTGGCCACATTAAGTCTCTGGAGTCAGAGCCCCTTTGGTACATGTCACCTTAGGGCCGATTAAGTCTCCAGATTCGGAGCGCCCTTCGTGGATATCACGATTGGCCACATTAAGTCTCCGGATTCGGAGCCCCCTTGGGTGCATGTCACCTTAGGGCCGATTAAGTCTCCGGATTCGGAGCCGTCTTCGGTGCATGTCACCTTAGGACCGATTAAGTCTCCAGATTCGGAGTGCCCTTCGTAGACATCACGATTGGCCACATTAAGTCTCCGGATTCGGAGCCCCCTTGGGTGCATGTCACCTCAGGGCCAATTAAGTCTCCGGATTCGGAGCCCTCTTTGGTGCATGTCATCTTAGGGCCGATTAAGTCTCCGGATTCGGAGCCCCCTTCGGTGCATAACACCTTAGGGCCGATTAAGTCTCCAAATTCGGAGCGCCCTTTGTGGATATCACGATTGGCCCCATTAAGTCTCCGGATTCTGAGCCCCCTTCGGTGCATGTCACCTTGGGGCCGATTAAGTCTCTGGATTCGAAGTGCCCTTCATGGATATCACGACTGGCCACATTAAGTCTCCGGATTCGGAGCCCCTTTTGTGTATGTCACCTTGGGGCTGATTAAGTCTCCGGATTCGGAGCGCTCTTCGTGGATATCACGATTGGCCACATTAAGTCTCCGGATTCGGATCCCCTTTGGTGCATGTCACCTTAGGGCCGATTAAGTCTCCGGATTCGGAGCCCCCTTCGGTGCATGACACCTTAGGGCCGATTAAGTCTCCAGATTCGGAGCGCCCTTCGTAGATATCACGATTGGCCACATTAAGTCTCCGGATTCGGAGCCCCTTTGGTGCATGTCACCTTAGGGCCGATTAAGTCTCCGGATTCGGAGCCCCCCTTCGGTGCATGACACCTTAGGGCCGGTTAAGCCTCCAGATTCAGAGCCCCCTTTGGTGCATAACACCTTAGAGCCGGTTTAGCCTCAGGGTTCGGAGTACCCTTTGGCACGAACAAAACAAAACTCGCCAACACCAGAAACATGGTGCTTAACTAAGCATATAAAAAATTCAGAATAAGACGCAAATGTTTGAAATAAAGCTTTTTATTTGATCAAACAGTTGTTACATAAACGCAACTTGCATTTGAGCATTACAATTTTCATTTAATCAGACAGTTGTTACATAAACACAACTTGCATTTGTGCATTACAATACCCATTTCCAATCTCAAAAGCTAAAAAGGAAAGAAGACGCATTGGTAAAACAGAAGTGCCAAATCAATTCCCGTCACCCGGAAGTCCTCCGCGGTTTGCAATGCCTTGAGCCAACTGTGCCCAAGTCCTTCCCTGATACCATTGACAATGTCAAGGCAAAGATCTAGGACAAGGAAGGATAAATCCAACGGTCGTTGCCTTTCCTTCCGGGGTGATCTGCTTCGACAACTTGAAGATTCATGCCAACTTTTGGACGCCCTACTTCCCATACGGATGGGTCCTCTGCTGCGCTCCATGGCAACACCAAGTTCGGCTGAACTCCAGTCTCTAACTAACATCTCCACTTCTCCCACCTCACATAAGTGATTGTCTATCTGTGCGAAGCGCCCTTTCCTTTTATTTTCAATACTGGCTGCGATCCCGAGGCCCCAATCCCGAGGTGATTTCACTAACACTAAACTCCATGAGAAAAACGTCGGTTGACATTCGCCACGGCGTAGTTATCCAAACGACTTTTTGAAGCGCGTGCACTGGCCAAAAATCTAGGCCCTGAGCCGAGTTGAATTTGCCGCAGCCACTCTACCCACTGGCTTTCGGCTTCCTCAGGTTACAATAGCCTCACTCAGGAATAAACGGCTACCACGTATGGTTCGACCCTGCCGATCAACGTTTATACATTCATTCAAACATATACAATGAAACGAAACGCATACATACCAAATACGAACTACAACAAAATATTTATCATAGAACGTTTTTTATTCAATAAAGCAAGCAATATATTACATAGTTTTGAACGCGATCTGCGTTTCAACCTTACAACAAGTATACTTATACGGCGTCACCCTCATCCTCACTCTTCTCGACTTCAAACGCAGAAAACAAAAAATGTTTACTGTGGTAGAGTGGCGATGCCGAATCAATCCCCGACGCTCGTAGAGCTTCTGCGGCTTGAGATGCCTTGATCCAACCGTGCCTAAATCCATGATTTTCACATCGGCAAACTTATTCGACAAGTTTTTCCTTGGTCTTTTTGATTCCAACTTTTCGGCCTTCGTGGAAACCTTTCTCATAGGCCCTCCCCTTCGCGTTCTCCATTGCGAACATACTCGTCATCTCACAATCGGCAAGAGCGGAACTGATGAGCCAACTGGTAACCTTTTCTTCCACGATTAGGTTTCCGTGCCTGGCGAGTTGTACCTGGGCCGCCTTGGTCTGCCTTAACTCGTGCAGCCGCCTCCGCGCGAGCCTCCAAACTTTGAATACGTTCCTCTTTCTTCTCCATTTCTCAGTGGGCAGCACGCAACTGCATGCCGATTTCATGGGCAATGTAAAGCCCCTTCACCGCCCTGTGAATACCTTGGCGAAATACTTCGTAGTCCTGACGACCTACCATCAATTGCTGAACCTCAGGAGGAAAAATTTGTCGAGCAAACTCGACCGCTACATTTGGGTCTCGAACGATCGAATCCGCCTCTATCATGGGCCTATTCCCCACAAACACCGCAAAGCTTAATGGGCACGGATGCGGGTCAAATCCCCTCTCGACTCGAGGTTGAGAAGATCTATCCTGCGACTGCTTCTCCTGCCTGGGCGACCTGCTTCGACGTTGAGGAGACTGACGCCTCTCACGATCCATGGAACTCCTACCCTTTGTGCGCGAAGGGTCACCACTTCGATGCATGTCTCCACCCAGCTCAGCTAGCGTCCTTGCTTCCCCTCTGCTGTTAAAGAAGAGTCTGTTTGACATTCACACGATACCTTCAAAAGCTGGAGTCAGTTGTTTACTGTATTCATAAAAGTTGTACCCTTAATCATTTATCCTTTACAGAGGCAGCACCCTCGAGGCAATTTCATTAATTGTGAAAACCTCAATCGCCCGGCATCGACTGGATAGACCCGCCGGCGCCTGAATGATCATGCACCCCCTGGGGCAAGAGCGTGATAGATTTATCAATCTATTCGGCCATAAGTGCCCCAGCCGGCTTATGAATCGACTTCAGAATGATCATGCACCCCTTGGGGCAAGGGCGTGATAGATTTATCAATCTATTCGGCTTAAGTGCCCCAGTCGGCTCATGAATCGACTTCAGAATGATCATGCACCGCCTGGGGCAAGGGCAGATTAATCTATATATTCGGCTTAAGTGCCCCAGCCGGCTCATGAATCGACTTCAAAATGCTCATGTACCGTCTGGGGCAAGAGCGTGATAGATTTATCAATCTATTCGGCTTAAGTGCCCCAGCCGGCTCATGAATCGACTTCAGAATGATCATGCACCGCCTGGGGCAAGGGAAGATTAATCTATATATTCGGCTTAAGTGCCCCAACCGGCTCATGAATCGACTTCAGAATGATTATGCACCCCCTGGGGCAAGGGCGTGATAGATTTATCAATCTATTCGGCTTAAGTGCCCCAGCCGGCTCATGAATCGACTTCAGAATGCTCATGCACCGCCTGGGGCAAGGGCAGATTAGTCTATATATTCGGCTTAAGTGCTCCAACCGGCTCATGAATCGACTTCAGAATGATCATGCACCCCCTGGGGCAAGGGCGTGATAGATTTATCAATCTATTCGGCTTAAGTGCCCCAGCCGGCTCATGAATCGACTTCAGAATGATCATGCACCACCTGGGGCAAGGGCAGATTAATCAATCTATTCGGATTAAGTTCCCCAGCCGGCCCATGAATCGTTTCGGCATAATACCAACAAACTATTCGGCATACAAATGATAAGATTGCCTTGATATTCAATCATAGAAAGGTCAACAGAGTAATCATTCTATCTAAAGTAGTGAAAGACAAAAATTCTACACCAACATAACATCACAAACTATGCATTAGTAGTTAAACAAGAAGATAATTTTCATTAATAAATTGAGCGCAGACAGTAGCCAATTTATACATGAAAACTACTCGGAACCAACAAAAGTCCTAAAAACAAAACAATACATTAAAAGGGAAAGCATTTCATAAAATTCGCATGACTCCCAGATCACTCCTCGGGGTCAAACTCAAGTGGCTCAACGTCCACCTACTCATAAGGAATTGGCAAGGCTAATGCAACCCCAGCGGCATCAAGGGCCTTGAGCCACCCGTGTTTAAACCCCCGATTCTCAAACTTTGGGACTTTATCTACATATTCTTCGAAGGCGGCGCCTTTTCCTGCTTCGAATGCGGCAGAAGCCTCAGATTTTGCCTTTTCCTTGGCCACCTTCAACTCTGCGAACTCAGTCTCCATCTTGTTAAGCGCCTCCTTGGCTAGCCTAGGCGATTCTTTGCTCGCGTTCGCCCTATCTTCGGCATCAGAGCAGAGCTGATCGGCAGACCGAGCCCTTTCCAATTCGGCTTCGGCTCGCGCAGTCTCCATAGCGGCTCTCATCATCTCAAACTCGGCCCTCCTCTTTTAATCGACCACCTCTGACTGCAAACGGTCAATCCTCTCAAGGGCATCGTGTAGGCGGCGGCCCAAGTCGGCGATCCTGCCGACCGTCTGCAAAACGAGTTGGGATCGTTAGATGTCATAGGCAACCAAAATCAAAACAAGTCAAAGTTCACCTACCAAAAGGGTCGACTGTGCAGATAGGGCTATGGCCACCAAATCTGGCACGGCATGAAAGGACGCCTTATCAGCTGGTAGGGAGACTGATGCCGCCAGGCTCAAGGCTACCGCCGGGTCGGTAATGATGGATGCGTCTGAAGCAATCGACGTGTCTCTGATCTTTGACTGAACAATAAAAAGAACAACCACGTCTGATTCTTCTAAGCGAGGCCTTTTGTCGACAAAACTGTCTTCTAAACCCATCTCTCTCTCGGCGCTACGCTTCTTGCCCCGCTCTTCCGGAATCAACCGTTCATCAATGACCGGTTGTTCAACATCTTTCGCCGTTTCGACCGCAACAATCTTAGCCGGCTCTTCAATAACGGGTTCAAAAGATTCAACTAGGGCAGGCCCAGAGCGGGTGACCTCGGCCCTTTTCCGGGCGGCCATATGCTCGGCATTTTTCTTTCGAGCCATCTGCCTGAGGCTTTCCCCAGCCATACCTTCAAAAAAATCGCCGGGTAGGTCTCCCAAACCTCCAAAAATATCTCCGGAAGAAAACTCCACCCGACCCAAAGTGGACGGCGAGGTAGGCTAACTACGTCTGGCTGCCTCAAATGCCGCGTTTAGGGCCTTGTCAACCTTTTCGGCCTCCTCAGCGAACTCTATGCCTGGTTCGGTAACTAACTCTACCACCGGCTCAACGTCTTGCCCCGAGTCAGAAGCCTCGAAACCAATTTGTCTGAGACTCTTGAAGCTAGGAAAGATAAGAGCCGCAAGCTGTTGATCGCCGGATGGAATTGGAATATTGTTGGCGGCCGAAAAAGTAGTGTAAGTAGGCTCGTATCGAAGAAGGATGTGGGCCGCTCTCCCTTGCTTCTGTAAGTTTGGACGGCCGAAGTATCTGAGTGCGGTCGCAACCTGCGCAAGGACCGCATCGTCGGTAGAAACCAGAATCTTCTTCAAATTATTACCTGCAAAGACAAAGGGTTAGACACAGAGGGAAGGCCGAGTAAAAGAAAATTTCAGTAAACACAAAGAGACACACAGCAACCTGGTTCACCCCTCCATCTGGGAATAGGGCCTAGGCGACCCTCGCCTTCGCCAAATTCTCAGTTCCCTCGAATGTTGACCATTACGTCATCCACACGCTTGCCAGAACTGGCGAGCATGGTTACCAAATGATGGTCAGTATCCTTGGCCCTAAGAAAATACCGCCCAAGCCGACCGGAAGATTTAGCTAAGGCATAGCAGTGCCGAATGGCCGGAATCCCAAGATTGATCCTGAGGCATCGGTTCAACTCTACGATCCCCATTACGATTCGAAAAAAGTTCACGTTGAGCTGAGAATGAATCAGACCCCAATAGCGGAGGACGGCCCTAAGGAATAGATGTAGGGGAAAACGGACCCCGCCCTCTGCAATGGATAGGAGACGAAAAATGATTGAATTTTGATCCTCTCTCTCCATATCCAGAGTGTTGTCTGTCACTAGAGATAGATGAACATCGTCGGGGATGGAAAAGTGTTGCCGGAATCCGGCGACACGACCCTTAGAAAGGAGGTCTCCCAAGTGTTTGGCCATTTTCACGAGGAATAAAGGGGTTTCACCGAAATGAAAATAATAAACAGAAAGTAGGATTGCAAAGAAAAGAGAAGAAGACTTACGAGGAGCAAAGGAGACGAGGGTAGACAGAGAAGAGTTGTAGCAAATGCGAGTCAGAGAAGGGATGTTCGCTGGAGGTCCAATAGTCTCGAATACTCGACGAACTGTGCATTCGAAAGGACTGAAATTTCAAATCACAATAAATGCGAGACGCACGATTGAGGCAGGAAAGCGTAATGATGAACGAAAAGGTGTGCGCATCCTAACATCTATATTGGGGTACGCAAAGCCGCCTGACCTATTTTAACTTTTCCAATTCAAAACCAAACACGCCGATTAACTTCCGTCAATGGGGAGTTCGGGGGGTAATTGTGGGAGCCGAATTTATGAAAAAATCAGAAGGTGCGTACTATTTTAAGACTGATATTAATCGGCTGTATCCTACAAGAGTAGGGAGCCGAATATAATATATGTGCCGAATAGGTGTAAGTCCTTAGGGCCGAATAAAAGAAAGGACAATGATTAAAAAGTAGGCCCTGGCCCCGAGGATTGATTCAAACATGTATAAATATAGGAACAACGGTTATAGAAAGGTATGTAAGAAACACTTCACTTAACTTAGTAAACAAGCTATCTTGAGGGTCTGAACTAACTTGTCCGTCAGAGTGCTAATTCCGGCACCCCCAACCGGAGTGTTTGTATCTTTTCAGGTGACTAGCTGAGGATCACTAGCGTCTCCCAGGATCCTAAAAGTATTTCCAAACCACTTCTCCACAATAATAATGATCTGGAAATAGATAAGATAACACAGATAGTCAAAAGTAATAGTTGGCATACCTAGATCCCAAACTTGAAACTTTATGTTGTTATATTGCATTGTTTCCACATTAAACCCAATTGCAACATCAAATATATACACATAAATTAATTCAGTGAAACAGCTTTGGATGCCCTGACTTTTGAAGTCTTTGCCAATCGAGACAAAAGGGTTTAGACTCTTCACATGCAAAAATACAGATTAAAAAAAAAATACTTCATGACAAGTCAACATCATAGGAGATGGTCAAAAAGTAATTGTGACTTTATATACTTTCTTCTCTTACACTATGTTTGGTTGGGAGATTTAGGAAGGGATTTGGAAAGGAAAAGGAAAAATGTAGGTGAAATGTGAATAAAATATACCTACATTTCACAGAGTTTCACAGACATTTTTCCTTTCCTTTTCCAAATCCCTTCCTAAATCTCCCAACCAAACATAGCGTTAAGTTCTTATTTATTTTTGGTAGTTATGATTTAGACACTCTTATTCTTTTTCTAAGAGATGTCAATTTCTACTTTGACATATATAGTAATTTATTATATATGCAACAACCAACACCAAATCAGATTATGGACTGCCCAAAATTTGTTCGAATAGTGGCATACTTGTTCATCTTCTTTTGAAGCTTGTTGTCCACTAGATGCATCCGGCACCTACAATATGTTAGTTTAATGTGTTAATAATTTCCATATGTATATATACAAATTTGATCAAACATAAAATTCATCAATTTGTAAGTATTGCACCTCTCTCAAGCTCTTACTCCCAACCACACCCTGTGACTCTAAGAACAAAACACGTGCCGTCAGGTTCTCGATCGTTGTAGTGAAGCTAGACCCAATGTCTTGTGTCACACGTTGTGTGATCTCATCAATAAATGAAGGGGCTGCTGATGATTAGGATGGGCCGCTGCCACAAAACTGTTGAAGAAAATGAGCAATTGAGTATTTATGAAGACTAAAAGCTCAAAATAATAATATCACAATCAACCACATTTCACAAAGCTCAATAAAAACTAATAAACACAAAAATAACATATAAGTACAACTAAAAAGCAAAATAATAAACAACGCATGTGCAAAAGGAATGAGGAGAGAGAGGAAAAGGGAACCCACAACAGTAGAAGAATTTTGGGGAGGAAAAGTCGTGCAATGCAGTCTTGTTTGAACTCTGGAAATTGAGTTTAAGTAGCACACAAACTTAGGCAACAAAATCGATGTGTTCTTACATTTTCTTTTCTTTAGTATTGTAAAACTTTTAGGCAATTTGCAAGAATAACATTTAAACCATAAGCAAAAGAGAAAATGAACAAGAAGATATCCGGCACTGATATGACCAGAGAAAACTGATAAAAATAAAATAAGAAAGTCAAAGGAAGGGAGCTAGAAATAAAACAAGAGCAATGCTACAATCACACCCATCAAAGCAACCCCCTATTACCAATTACTAACTGATTAATGAATGAATGAATTAAAATTAGATAGTCCCTTCACTGAAACAATTCTGTGCTTTATGCAATCATTCTTGTGTTCAATAATTGAATATCAATTTAATACATTAATTTATGTACTAGACTAAAAGGAAGTAATAACAGTGGTGCCACAAGCCAGTGGTGTTTGAAGTATAAGATAGATATCTACAATCTACTATAACTCTCAAAAGAATCAAAACCAAAATCAATGTTCACTTTGATGCGTTAGATATGAATTTTTCAATCAAAATCATCTACATGCCATACACATTTACTTTCCCACCCCAAGGCCAATATTCACCTTCTTCTAGTTTTCATTTTGTACATTCTATAAATTAGATATGAATTTTTTATCCAAAAAATATTTTCTCTATATCTATCAAGTGTCATTCAAGAAAGGAAAAAACAAAGCATGAGCATCAACAACTAAAATTAACTCTCATCAACTGTATAACTCTGAAACAATAGACGGGAAAAAACAGAGCATGAGCATCAACAAACTTGGGTGATCAATTCTTACAATCCCAATCAGAATTCAACATACATAATCGAACAGAACAGTTCAAAGAACAGAATTGATGACATCACTTAACATACAAAATATTGTTTTTTAAGTCATAAGCCATTATATATCACTGTTAAAATTTTTATCCTAATTGTTTGTTGCTTTGCAACTTGTTTTGGCAAATCCCGTGACAAACAATGTTTCACTTTGTTTCTTCCTTTATTGGATTTTTTATTTTCTTTGTTGGCTATAGTTTTTTCTTTTCTTGTTTGTCAACTTGTGACAATTTGGTGATCTTGCATGTGCATCATCTTCTTGATTTTGTGAATTGAAAGATGCAGATTGTGTGGCTTGAAGATTCATGGGCTTGAGTGATTTTGCTTGACCTTGTGGCTCAAGCATGGGAGAAAGTTTTTTTTTTTTTTTAATTTCATAAGTCAATTTTTATGGATGGTTTGTTGGCTAATCTTGTTAACAATCTTTGAAGACAAGCATGTGTGAGAATGATGACTTTTTCCAACCCAAAGGGGAGGTTGTTTGTCTGGCAAAACGTGGAACAAACATGGAGATTTTTCAGCAACAAAAAGTCTGCAAAAGCTGCTGGCTAGCATGCTTCATCGTGCCCGCGGACTTCACCATTGCGCCTACGACCAGGCCGCGACCAAATCAGCTCCCAGAAGTTTTGTCTGCATCCCGCGAAGACTGGTCATGCCCGCAATCCCCATGACCGCAGCCGCGACCATGATGTGCGTGCCCGCAGTGGTCCTTGGCCCAGGCCTATTTAAGGCATGCTCGGCTGATTTATTTTGTATCCCTCACACTTGTTTCTAAGTACTCTCTCCCAAACTCTTCTAAGTATTTTTATCTTTTGAGAGATCATTTTTATGAGTAAGATACATTTTTGTAAAGAGATTTCGTTGAGTGTTTAAGAGTGAACTTTGTAGTGAGGATTACTTGTAATACTCTCATGTGCTTGATGATTCATTAGCGTCTAAGAACCTCAAAGCTAATCATCAAGCTGCACAAGTCCTTCACACCTTTCAACTGTGAACCTTCTTGGTGGATTCCAAGATTGTAGATTTCGGTTGATTTCGAAATCATTGGCGTCATGGCGATTCAACAACCATTGCGGAGATCCAGTGGAGAAAGAAGTGTTACTCATAGGTTGAGCAAACGCGTGTCCCCGGAGTAGCCTTTTTAAGATATCTCTTATACTCTTTTCTTTTATAGTGGATTGTTCGCCTGACCGAGGGCCCGTGGTTTTTTTTTCATAAGTTGGTGGATTCCAATTGAGATTTTTTCCTGTGAAAAATATTTTGTGTCGTAGTGGATTTATTTTCTCTTACTGTCTCTTTTATCTACATTAATCATGGTTGTACAATTTTTAATTTGGATTACCTAAATCGACAATTACTCATCACGGGACAAATCTAGATTTTCAAAAGGATTTTTCAATAGAACTAGAATTTTCAATCACAAATGTCAAGAGCATTTAATTTAATAATGAAGAGCCAACCTCCCGTTCTACAAAAGATTAATCCAACCAACAGAATAACAATGGTGAAGAATCGAAATATGAAATACTAAGTAGCATCAAGCATAATTGATCTCAAAGATATACTTGTAAGTAGAACTACTTAAAAAATCAACGAGTAACATGATTATCATCCAAAACTCATGCTCGGCATCTTCAAGCAAAAATACTTAAAAAATTAATCACAAAACCAATTAAGTTAATACTAACACTAAGAAATTCTTCAACAATTGGCAATTTTAACCGTCCAAAAATCAAGGAGTAACATGATTATCATCCAAAACTTCAAAATCTTCTCTGGTTTAGTTTTCAAATTGAAAAAAAATCAAAACACTAAAAACTAGATTGGTGAAACTAAATGAAAATTTCAACAACAAAAAAAAAAAAAAAAAGGAACTTGAGCTAACAAAATTGCTTATGCCGTTACACAAAACAAACTCGCATCAAAACATAATACAATTTCAAGGCCCAATTCAGACACATTTTTCAAAAATTAAGATTTCAAATCACGAATTTCAGACCTTCATTATATATATATATATATCATCCCCTCTCTCTCTCATGAAGAAGTAACAGAGAATAAGGCCTTTTCGAGAAATGAATCGAATGTATTCACAAAAAACTTTAGATCGATCAATACGAACAAAAATATAAATATATATATATTCAAGAATTTACATCAAGAACGATAACAATTAAGACTTGGATAGTTCAATTTGTACCTGTACATGGATGAGAAAGGAATGAGTTGAACCAAAACTTCCTTGTATGATATGCGTGTGTGGCTAGAGAGAGAGAGAGAGAGAGAGAGATTAAGAGATCGATAAAGATTGGGAGAGAGAGAGAGAGAGAGAGAGAGAGAGAGAGATTCATACCGCTAGAGATCTTCAAACGACAATGGTGAGCGGGCTAGCAAGAGAGCAACGCTATACAGGTCTGTTGCCATATGAGCTTAAAAAGATCTAGGGATGCGTATAAGGAAAGGTGAAATAAATAAAGAAATAAAAGGAAAAATAAATTACAGCTAGGAACACAAGCAAAATTATGCAGTTTTGAAGTAAATATAATTATCGCATTCAAAAGAAGTAAATATAATTATCTAAATCTATCTTTTGCGATAGTAATTTTTTGTCGTCGCAATAAACTTTTTTGCGATTGCTAAATAGTCGGTTGCAAAAAATATAGATTTAAAAGGCCATATTTCTAGTAGTGCATGAAGATTACCCTCTCCATTCCCTAATGGGTTTGGGTTTTCCCCAACCCAACTTTACCCCTTTTTAAAAAAATTCTTCAGAAACAAAGGCCTTATTTTCCCTTCAACGCAGTAATCAGAATCCATACAGGTATAATAAATATTAAATGTATGTGTTTGTTGTACATACGTTTATGAAATCAATTAAAAAGCATAAATATCGGTGTGGGGAGAAAACAGAGAAAGATTAAAAGATTCTGAACCCTAAATTACATTCTTTCATTTTCATGGAATTCAAAACTCACCACGAATAAACCAAGCCAAATAGTTTTAAAAAGAAATTGGAGACAATGATCAAGAAGACTCAAAATCTTATTTTCTTTCCTTTCCTACCTTTTCCCAGCAACCAAGTAACACGTTCTTCGTCGATGATGAATGAAGAAACAGAAAAATGACAACCTCGCAATATACTCAGGGCAGCAATTGTGATAAAGGACGAGATTGAGATTAAGAACCCTAGCTATAAATAGGGTAGTCAAAACATATGGGGAAATGGGTGGGTACCCATCCCTGATGGACATTTAAACAATACCACCTACCCGACCCGACAGGTAGAAGAAAAGGAGAAACCCCATGTATTCAGGTCAGGTCTCCATGGGTACCCACTGGGTAGGTTATCCATTGTCATTCCTATTTAGGAATTTTTTTTTTTTTTTTTGTTTCTGTCAATAATGGTAAGCAATAGATAATTGGAAAGACACTGAAAATTTTTGAGAGATTTTAACTAGTAGTTTTAAGAATTCAAGTTCAACATTATTATGTATATAGCACCAAAGGAAATGCTTGTACTAATCTACCCTCCCAAACCCCATCCAATTGGGACCAAACAAACATACTTATTTTATTAATAATAATAATAATAATAATAATAATAATAATAATAATAATAATAATAATAAGATTTCCCATAATACATCTGTTGGAATAGTAATATGTATTCTTCTGCCTTTTAAATTCACCAGTTGGATTACTTCATAAGTGGAGAGGCTACGGGGAGGGAAAGACCTAAATTGACATAGGATGCGTTAGTTAAAAAATGTGTTTTATTTAATTTAACTGAGCATACTGAATGGTGAAAAATGTTTCAAGTAGGTTACTTCTTTGTCACACGCAAGAAATTCTATGATTCAAATAATCAAGTCAAAATTTTGTATTGTACCAGTGATATGAGTTCAAATGGATTCTATTTTTGTATTCAGCTACAAATTCTTGAAAATCTTGGGAATGATGAATTCTGAAATCAAGGTTTGACTAAAATGTTGAAACAGACAATGAAAGCTTAGGTTGAATCCAAACATAACTTTAAAAGGGGTCGATGAAAGAGGGTGCTGATCATCTGGGTATGCCTAAATTAGGGTTTTAAACTTTCTTACAGAATGGCATTAAAGTGACATTACAAAATAAAATAAAATACCATAGTTGACTTCTTCAATGAAATAATATCAGATTTCAACTATCATAAATAACGCAATTCTTCGCCAAAAAAAGAAGTGAAAAAAATTAAAATGAAAAATCAAAGGTAAATCATTTTTGTTCGCTTACTTGGGTCTCTTCAACCTCCAATCCTCTGCTACTTCCAAGCTCTCTTTTACAAGAAAAATAGACTTTTCTAGGGAGAGAGAGAGAGAGAGAGAGAGAGAGAGAAATAACTTGATTAAAAGTTAAAAATTGACTTTTAATTTATTTTTGGTGATATCATTTTTTATTTACATATTTTAAAAAAAATAAAATAAAATAAAATAAATCAACTTTTAATCAACTAAAACAACTATAATGGTGTGCTTGTTTGGCACAACTTATAAGAAGCTTAACTTAGTTTCTGGCTGAAATTAAGAGTGTTTGGTTTAACTTAATTCAGCTTTTGGCAGCTTAATTTAAGCCAAAAACCATGAATTTTGAAAAGTGGCTTGGGAGGTGCTTAAGCAATACAACTTAAGCATAAAGCTGTATTAGAGGGGCAAGATTACTTAAATGCCCCTCATCAATTTCAATTATTACCTAAAATCCAAATATATAAACTACATCTTAACACTGTTCACGAACCAGAGAGAGACACTATTCACGAACCAGAGAGAGACAGAGGCAATTTTCGGCGTACGCAGGCGATTTTCGGCGTCAACAACTCTAACCCTAACCACCGCCATCAATGACATGACGATCTCAAACCAGAGCTCATTGTCACGATCACAAAACCAGAGCTCATTGTCGCGATCTCAAACCAAAGCTCAACGTCACAATCAATCCACACCGTCGCAATTTGAAACCAGAGCTCACCGTCATGTTACGATCTCAAACCAGAGCTCTCTCTCTCTCTCACAAACTAAAGGCGGTGGCTAGGGCACGATTTGCTCCGTCATCTCCTCCTGTCACCACAACCATCGACGCCGTGATCACGATTTGAAAACCTAACCATGATCACTATCGCCGCCTCCTTTCTTTCTCTTCACCATCGCTCGCCTCCTCATTTTCTCTTCGCAATCAACCTTCCGTGATCTTGCCGGCTTTGCAAGATAGCCTGATGGTGACGAACCAAAGCTCACTGCCGCCGTTGCTATCGCGATCTGCGATGTGAAACCTTAGCCACCGGCGGCGGTAGCTAGGGTTTGTAATGGAAAAAAAATAATAAATACAAAAAAATGAAATAAAAAAATGAAATTAATAAAAATTAAAATTGAAATTAATAAATTATTAATTTTAATGAAAAAATTAATAAAAACAGAATCACAATTTTTTTAAAAAAATTAAAATTGAAGAAAAAAAATGAAATATCTTATCTTAAATGAAATAAAAAAAAATGAATATTATAACTTCTATTAAATTAATAATTGAAATTAATAAATTATTAATTGTAATGAAAAAAATAATAATAAAAACAGAATCACAATTTTTAAAAAAAAAATTTTAAATTGAAGAAAAAATGAAATACAAAATGACATTACTTATGTTACTTATATTAAATGAAATAAAAAAAAATGAATATTATAAATTCTATTAAATTAATAATTGAAATTAATAAATTCTTAATTGTAATGAAAAAAAATTAATAGAAACATAATCAAAAAAAAAAATTAAAAAAATTAAAATTGAAGAAAAAAATGAAATAACTTATATTAAATGAAATAAAAAAATTGAATATTATAACTTCTATTAAATTAATAATTGAAATTAATAAATTATTAATTGTAATGAATAATTGATGCTAATTAAGTCATTAATTGACACTAATTGATTTATAATTAAAAAATGAAATAATTTTAGACTAATTGATACTATTAATAATTAGTATTAATTGATGCAAATTAAGCCATTAATTGACACTAATTAGTTCAGAATAATGTTATATGCACAAATTAGTGTACTAACTAATATACCAATTGATTATGTGACATAATTTAAGAAGTTTTTGGTATTTCTAATGTGATTAATGTGTATGGTCAATAATAATGTCATAACTAGTATTGATATACTAGTTAGTACACTAATTGGTACATGTAGTACTACCGATTAGTTTATAATGAAAAAATGAGAAAAATTTATTCTAATTGATACTATTAAGCCTCGTTTGGGAACAGGCTAATTTAGTAACTTTTTAGCTATTTGGCTAAAAAGGTAGGTAAAAAAAACTTGTATGTTTGGAATGACTTTTTGACTAATTACGAAAAGATGTGCAAAAAGTAGAGAGAAAAGAGAATCTTTGACTTTTTGGTATGGGTTGTTGGCTTTTTGGCTAATTTAGGCCTCGTTTGGCAAGAGGCTAAAATAGCCAATTAGCCAAAAAGTTACCTTTTTAGCCAAAAAGCCAACAACTCATACCAAAAAGTCAAAGATTCCCTTTTCTCTCTACTTTTTGCACGTCGTTTCGTAATTAGCCAAAAAGTTGGCCCAAACATACAGGTTTTTCTTATCAACCTTTTTAGCCAATTAGCCAAAAAGTTACTAAATTAGCCTGTTCCCAAACGAGGCCTTAGTAACTTTTTGACTTTTTGGCTAAAAAAGTAAGTTCCCAAACGGGGCCTATAATTGGAAAAATTACTCATAAATCCCATATTGGGAAATGTTGGTCTATTTAGTCCTGAGTGTTTTTTCTTAAACCATTTAATCCTTTTTATTTTTGGTATGATATGTATTTTTGATTTATTATATATGTAATTTACATTTTTATCCATAATGATTTCATTTTGGTGATGTTGCTAATCACAATATATATTTGTTGAACATCCAAAATTACATCAACAAAACATCAACAAACATCATGGTCTGAATGTTTGATGATGATGTTGATGATGCATATTAACATCACAGAAACACCATTCAAAAACACCATTAATATATATTGATGATGTTAATATACATTAGTACATATTCCTAATAGTGTTTGTTTTGTTGTTGATGATGTATATATAAAGGGAGAGATTCAGAGAGAGACCCTGAACTAGGGTTTCTGTTCCTTCCTATACACCACGCGGTATATATATATTCACAATTCATTTGCAGAGAGAGAGAGAGAGAGAATTCAAGAGTATTCATCAATGGCGCTGAAGAAGCAGAGAACGGTGAGTCGGAACCCAGATCTGATTCGCGGAGTAGGGATGAGGCCAAGAGAGGGTATGAATTCATCAAAGCGACGGCGACACCGCCAACGGAGGGAAAAGGCGCCGGCGACAAATCTTATTCGATCTGATTTGAGGGAAATGTAGATCAGATGTTCCCAATTTCCGATTCCAAGTACGCCGAAGAATTGCAATTCCAAGAAACTCTCATGTCTTCTGTAATCGCTTCCAAATCATCTGTTCCACCATTGATGATGATCGAAGAAAAAGCGAAAGCGGAAGAAGTCGGTGAATCGTCTCACTGTTTCTGCGAGTTTTGCGTTGAGAAGAAAGAAGCCGATGAAATGTTCCGAATCGATACCTGTTCTCACTCCTTCTGTTCCGATTGCATAAGCAAGCATGTTACGATGAAGATTCAAGACCACATATGTTTGATGATGTTCGAATATATTGATGATGTTCGAATATATTGGTGATGATGTTCGAATGTTGATGATGTTCACAATTTTTTTTACGATGTTTGTTGATATTTGATGATGTTTTGTTGATGATGTTTGTTGATGTTGATGATGTTCACAATTTTTTTGATGATGTTTGTTGATGTTTGATGATGTTTTTGTTAATGTTTGATGTTGTTGATTCGTTTGACGATATTTTGTTGATGTTTGATGTTTGTTGATGTTTTAATGTTTGATGTTGTTGATGTTTTGATTATGTTTTGTTGATGTTTGATGTTTGTTAATGTTTGATGTTCATAAAGGAGTGAAATCTAAAAAATGTCTATAGTAAGCTTCTTGGGCAATTCGGTAAATTACACATAAACACCAACCCAAATTTACCCCATCAATTATTGACCTAGTCGCCTAAAAAAATGGGTACTAATGTCTTTACACATAAAATAAGATCTATTAGTCCAACAAAAAACCTTCGGGACTAAATGGGTTAACATTCCTAAATTAGGGATTTAATGGTTCTTTCTCCATAATAATTTTAGTATTAATTGATACTAATTAAGCCATTAATTGACACTACTTAATTTATAATGAAAAAATGAAAAAAAAAAATTATACTATTAATAATTTTAGTATTAATTGATGTTAATTAAGCCATTAATTGACACTAATTAATTTATAATGAAAAAATGAAAAAAATTTATACTAATTGATGCTTATTAAACCATTAATTGCCACTAATTAATTTATAATGAAAAACTGAAATAATTTTATACTAACTGATACTATTAATGAAATGATAATTTTTGTAATACAAATTATATTAACTTTTATTAATGAAATAATTTTTTTAAAATTAAAACTAAAAAAAATGACAAAATAATCATTTTAAAATCATGTAAGGACAAAAAGGACAATTACACAATAAAAAATTATTTTATAACTTATTAACCAAACACTACTCTACTATTTAAATCCATAACCTCACAACTGCACTAAATAGGTTAACAGTTTATGTTCACAGCTATAAGTCATAATCTGTTAAACGATAATTTATAATCACATTTTCACAGTTGTACCAAACGGGGTCGGTGACTATTGCCAGTAGATTTTATATATATATATATTTTTTAATGTTTGCTACCGGATAGTTTTGGTATCAACTAAATCTTATTAATAAATTTATCATTTGATAAATTTATTATTTTTTTTTATTTTTATGAATAAATATATAATGGTAAATTTATTATTTAGAATCCAAAAATACAAGAGATCTTAAAAAATTTATTAAATGTCTCACATGAATGTAGGATTCATATGAAACCACATTGTATGCTTCTCACACCCATGTGAGACATTACTCTTTAGAATTTATATATAAATACGTCTAATTGGTAAATGGCTAAGAGAAATTACATTTGAGTGAATCTTTTACAAAATATTTATATATTAATAAAAAAAATTTATAAATTTAATTATTAATATTTGTACCTTTTAGGGAAAATTATTTATAAGTCCTAATAGGGAGATTTATGCTACATATGATCATACTAAAAAACTTATGTTCCCATAAGTCCTGTGGGAAGTTTGTTGACACATTTACCCTCAATATTAGTTATTAATATAATAAATAATAGTAAAACCATATGGTCTTACTAAAAAACTTATGATCCCATAAATCCTGTGGGAAGTTTGTTGACACATTTACCCTCAATATTAGTTATTAATATCATAAATAATTTGCTTATCCAAAACAAAAATATCATAAATAATAGTAAAACCATATATAAGAAATTGAATGTTACCATAGATCATATCTATATAAACGTAACGTAACATGACACCTACATAAACGTAACGTGACACCTATGATCTATGGCAACATTCAATTTCCTATCAATTTTCTATATAGGAAATTAAATATTACCATAGATCATATCTACATAATAAACGTAACGTAACGTGACACATACATAAACGTAACGTAACACCTATGATCTATGGCAACATAAATTGAATGTTACCATAGATCATATTTATATAAAACGTAACATGACACCAACATAAACCAGCAACATTTTCACATTCAATTTAAAAAAATAAAAACTCATTAAGTTTGCGAAACGTAACATGACACGTTACGTTAAGTTTATGTAGGTGTCACATTACGTTACGTTTATATAGGGGTCACGTTATGTTACGTTTATGTAAATGTCACGTCACGTTACGTTTATGTAGGATCTTATGGAATACATTCCTATCTAAATAGGACTTGAGACTCTATAAGAAATTACACAGGACTTAATCTACCATAAGTGTCTGAAAAATGACTTATAAATAAGTCTTCCTAAATTTTACCATTAATTTGAATTTTTTCTTAAAAAAATTGCATCCCCCTTTTCTTAAGAGAAAACAATACACGACGCCCCCATTTAGTGTGGGGTGTTTGGAATTTGTATTTTTAATATTATTATTTGAAAAGTTAAATAATTAATTTGTTTAGAACGTTATTTAAAGGAATTTATTTTTTGCAAGTAAAAATTAATGTAACATTTGACTATGTTTTTCTTAACTCGTGACAAATTATTTAGTAACTTTGTACATCCCCCTTTTCTTAACAGAGAACAATACACGACGTCACCATTTAGGGTGGAGTGTTTGGAATTTGTATTTTATTATTATTATTATTATTATTATTATTATTATCTGAAAAGTCAAATAATTAATTTTTTAGAAAGTTATTAAAAAGAATTTATTTTTTGTAAGTAAAAATTAATGTGATATTTGACTTTGTTTTTCTTAACTCTTGACAAATAATTTAGTAACTTTTCTCATTTTTTAAAGCTAAAATTTCATTTTTAAGGTTGACCACAAACTTTTTATATTTTATTTTAAAAATAATATTTATATTCTATTTTTATTTGTTTAGCATTGACTCGAAATTTTAAAAAAAAAATATAATCAGTCTCATATTTTTAATATAATTATACTAATTTTTCTTTTAATATGATTAATTGGGAAATAGCACGAGAAGAGGCAGACGAAGCGGGACGAGGAGTAAAAGTCGGAGAAGATAGTGGAAGTGAGGGCCGAGACACAAGTGAGGTAGTGAAAGAAGAGGGTGGAGGAGATGTGTGAATAGAAGGCGGAATAGAATGAGTTAAAGAAGGGGGTGGCAGTGTATTTTTAAGGGTGTTTTGGAAAGTTGGTAAAAAGTTAATTTTTGGTTTTTTATCAAGCTTTTTAGCTTTTTGGAAAGTGATTTAGGAAGATGTTAAAAAGTTGCCTTTTTACTTTTTAGTTTAATATTTATTTATGGTGTCAAATCAAATTAAAATGACCAAAATATCCTTACCTAACATAAGAAATTTATTTTTTTATTTTTTTTTCATAGGTCCTAATTTATAATTTTACACTTGCATTTTTGGCACTTATATTTTTGGATATTTTGTCTAAAAACGTGACTTTTTATTTTGTTCCCAAAACGACACTTAATAGGGACCAAACTAAAGCTGGTCAAAAAGGACACAAATCATTTACTAAACTTCCATCTTCAGAGGTTTCATCTTGGGGCAATTACACTGCACTGTATACTTTAATATATGTAAAGTTCATCATTAATCTGAAAATATTTTTATAAATTTGTACTTAATTGATATTGCCCGTTTCATCTTCACAGACTTCCATACGTGATTTCTGCTTGAGGTGACAAGCGCCGAAATCTTGTCAACTCTTTCAAAATCCTCAATCCTTTGTCAACATCTTTGTCCAAGTTAGGCTCAATAAGCACCGTCTCCAACATTGGGGATTTTGCCAATAGAAGCTTAATAAACTCCAATTCACACCTTGTTCCAGAAATATTCTTCATCTCCACCTCTCGAGGTTGATTTGAAGAGACATCCGACCAGTCTTGTTCTTCTAAAAGTTCAATAGGATCATTGTTATATACCTACAAAAAAGAGAATGGAATTATTCCAACCTAAAGATTCAAAATATGCAATATAAACATAAAAATAACATAATATGCTATTACTTGCCCCAATTTTAAATTTTGCCAAATTTGGAGAGCTTCTGATTAAGCAAAGAACAATAGAGACCTCATCTGGTTCCCCTAAACAAATACCATATAACACAAGAATTGTAAGGTGGCTCAGAGCAATTGGAAGCCTCTTTGGTATACCACCTGCAGCCATGTACTAAAGAAAGAAAATAAATCAAAGAAACATCAGTTAGTTAAGCCAACCCCCAACCCAAAAAATCAAAATGTTAACTAATCTTACCCGAACATAATAATAGTTTATTTCCAAAAACTGAATGACTGGTAGACTATCAAAAAACATGACCATATTAGATGTTTCTCCTTCCTTGAGTGCTTTTTCATTCATCTGCACTACCAACAAGATTGAAACTTTTGCAAGATGAGGGGTATTTTTGAAACAAACAGAACGGACATGGCTTTTGCAGCGTAAGAACATAAGATTACGAGCATCAATTTCAAGGCAATCTAAACTGCTGCAGCCTTCAAGTGTCAGTTCTTCAAGAAGTGGGCAATTGGAGAATAAACTTGAAAATATGTCAGTAGTAATGACAACTTCACAAAGTTCCAGGCGTAGGAGACTGCTAAATCCTTCAAATTCAGGTGGAGGCTTAAACATACAATAACGGAGATTCAAATGCTTAAGTTGTAGACATGAAAACAGTGATGATGGCAATTTATAACGTGCACCCTTCCGAATGTGAAGGGTGAATTCCTGGATAATATTGTCTGAAACAAAAAGTACCAACTGGTCAATCTCAAAACAGCTTTCAAGTCCAGATAAAGAGAGAGTAAACTTGAGTATCGGTCCACAGTGAAGTAACAGAACTTGATAAATAGTCATCATAAGTTTATTCTTCTCTGTTCTGATTGATTCTCTGCAGAACATGTCATCAAATACAAGTTGGGGAAGTCTCATCCACATATACCTCCATTTCCTTGACAAAATACTTGTCCTCGCCGCATCTTGTAGTGGCAAACACATTAAGATTGTTTCTTTTACATCGTCTGGAAGATGAGTGATTATGTCTGACATTGAGCCACACATTTTCTTCAAGTTTCCAACAATTCTGTCAATCAGCAAACATAACCAAATCAAAGCATCAACTCCCCAGGGTAGTTAGTTGCTGTTATTCCATTTCCTGGCACGAAATAAAAGAACAACAAAGAATAGCCCAGTATCATCAGCAATATAAAAAGACAGAAAACATCAAAGAAGTATCAATTGCACAAGGCAGGGCAGTGGTTTTTACTTTTTAAAATGTAATTTTATATTTAGGAATTGTTTTTTGTTTCTGTTAATAATGGTAAGCAACAAATAATATTGTACTCGTATTTCTTGAAAAAAGAATCAGCAGAATCGGCATGTGCAATGCATTCTGTGTTCATAAAAACAAAAAACAAAAAAAAATGGATAGACATTGAAAATTTTCAGAGAATTTAACTAATGCTTTTCGGAATTCAAATTCACCATTATTAGGATCGTGAAATGGAACCAATTACAAGTGTTCTGTTTGGTTAACCCAAAAACCTGTATTGGACCATTCTGAAGACTGGAACTAGCCCCCTTACAAACTTGATAAACAGATGTGTTTGGTTATAAATTTGAAAACACTCAAATCTTCAAAATGTACCAACTACTCAAATATTTTTACTAAGAAAATCAATATTAAATTCATATTTATAATACCAAAAATCGCATTGTTAAGATCTTCAAAAAAAAAAAAAAAAACCTGAAGCAACTATTTGATTTAGTTGAAATGAATCCTATCTTTGCCATTTAGCCACAAAATCTAAAAATCATCAGACTTCGTGATTTCTCAAATCAAACCTTGATCAAAATGTTTGCAACAGAGAATGAAAGATTAAAAGGGTGTCCAAAAAAGGTGGCGCTCATCATCTGGTTTCAGAGAAACTAACCAAATCCTATAAGTGAATTTATGAGTAAAATAAGATCATATTTCAACCATAATAATAGAAAAATAACATAGCATTTGCTAATCAAAAATGACAACATTAAAATGAATAGCCAGAGAATAATTTTTTTTTTTGTGGTTGACTTACTTGTGCCTTTAAGATCCTCCTATAATGGTTCTTTTTATCCCTGTTTTTTTTTTTTTTTTTTTTGGGGTAAGTAATGTATATATATACTGTATCTTACACACTTCCAAAGACAAGCCTTTTTGTCTTCCGAAGTGATAGAGATATAATCACACAAATGAACCAATCAGATTATAAGAGACTAAGAGTCTTTTATTTTCCAAAGCAAAATTTTAAAGTCACTTATAATGGAGCTCTTTTTTTCATTGGCTTTTGGCTTCCTGACTTCATGCATTGACTGCATGCCTCTTCATTTTTAAATGTTGAACAAGTTTCATTATTCTTTTCCAAAAGGAAGAGTTTGCATTCTCTAGATGTTCCACTTTCACACAGTGAATGTCAATAGCAGTTGTAGCTTTAAATTGGACAGAAAGTTGTAAAACATATAGGCTATGTTTGTTTATGTTAGATTTTTATTCTTGACAATCCCGTTTGACAAAACTCCTTTCAGTTGTATTTATTTTTGCACTTTTATTTCAGTGAGACTATGAGTTTATTAGATGCGAATCTAACCCGAATCGAGCATTGCAGAGAAGTTTGTGATATTAGTGCTTTCAAGATTGCCACTTCGCTGATTATGACGGGGTCGAGCTACCCAGTCAGCTCGTGGGGTCAAGGGGCAGCGCCCTCGAAGCAAAATGGAAAATTGCCTTCGAAGTTGCTTGTCCGCTCGAGCAGACATTCCTCCGCTCGAGCGGAGAATGCTGAGTTCTAGAAGTTTGGTGAGTCTGCAAAATATACTGTGATCCGTATTTTCACGCTCAAGCGTCCATTTCCCCGCTCGAGCGTACACCATAGTGCGGAACACGTCATATAGTGTCCCCGCTCGAGCGTCCATTCCCACGCTCGAGCGGACCTCGCGATTTCAGATTCTATAAATTCGCATGTTGCTCCAAATCTAGAGTTACTCCTTCAGATCTTCTTTTTGGGTTCTAGGGTTTATATCTGGAGATATTTTGCTTATTTTATTTGATGTTTTGATTAAGTATTCAACTCATGGTTTAAAGAGTATGCATCAAAGGATTATTTGTTTGTTATACACAAAAGAGAGAGTTGTTTTTCGGTGGATTCTGAAGAATTTGAGCCTGAAGCTTTGGTTGATTCTGGAGTGGCTCATCGTCAAAACAATTCCAAGGTGAAGATGGGGTTGGAAGAGGCACATAGGGATTGGTTCAATTCGGGCGTGGATTCGCTAGGTAATTGAGAGTATACCTGTGTAATTCCTTTATATCTTCTTAGTGGATTGTTTTGTGGCTGTTGCCCATGGTTTTTTATCACAATTGGAGGTGTCCAATTGTGATTTTTCCACGTAAAATCGTTGTGTCAATTTATCTTGATTGTTTGATTGGGATTCTTATATACTGCTTAAAATTGATACATAATCACAAATCAACATCTAGGGGATTTCTAGATTTTTTTCAGTTTGGATAGACATGAGTTTGGGATTAGACTAATAGTTCATTACAATTATTAATCTGATATTTGGTTAAACAATTAAAGTACGGATTAACAATCCGTACGGATTAACAATCCATCCGGATTTAGTATCCCACATATGATGGACTATTTAATCCCACAGAGGGGGGTGGAATATAAATTGGAAGACTAAGCCAAAGTCTAGACTATTAGTCTCTCCTTATAATCCTAACTCAATCCAAACATAATATATGATACACAATCCAAAGGGATTCGTAGTCCTAGGACTAAGACTATTAGTCATGAGAATACTAATCCAACAGAGAAGGATGTCTATCGTTTGGCGCAATTTTAGTCCCCCGAACATGAAGTCCAGCCATACTCTATATCCCTCATATGAGGGATTAAACAATCCTGCGGGGAAGGGGATTATTTCCATAGGATTGGTATCCCATGGGACTAACATGTGAAATGCTCATTTTACCCTTATGCTATTACTTAGTAAACAATTGGAAAAGGGAAAAACAGTTTTTTGAACATTTATAAATTATTTTTTTAGTATTGTTAATTTAAAATTATATATTAAATAAAAAATAGAAATTATAAATTATAAATTTAATTTAATTAAAAATAATAAATTAAAAATTATGGCATTATAAATTAATTTTTTTTAGTGTTGTTAAAAAATTAAATTTATATATTAAATAATTTTTTTTTTTAGAGTTGTTAATTTAAAGTTATATATTAAATATTAAATAAAAAATATAAATTATAAATTTAATTTAATTAAAAATAATAAATTAACAATTATGGCCTTATAAATTAAATTTTTTTAGTGTTTTTAAATTATAAATTATAGATTACAAATTTAAAATTATATATTAAATAAAAAATATAAATTATAAATTACAAGGTTAAAATAGTCTTTTTACATTTTTCCTTATTCAGTCCGTCCAACCAAATATTAAATTCACTAAAAATAGTCTTTTCCAGACATCTAATTCCATGAGAAAACAAACACGGGATATACATCCAATTCAATCAAATAATTCGGGAGATTCATAGTCCCAGGATTCAAGTCTGACAGATTCTAATCCTCTTATCCAGTCTGTCCAATCAAATACACCAATATAGTATAGGATACTTGTAAATAGATTGTAAATAAAATTTTGGTATTTAAGAGCTGTTTAGGTATAATTCACTATCATTTTTGTATAGCTTTCTGCTATTTGGAAAAAAATAAATAAAAATTGGTGTTGAAGATCCGTTCAATCTTGGTTCATCAAAAACAAGTCAAGATTGTTTGGCTATTGACAACCAAACGCCTAAGGTTTGAACAAAGCTCGCACGCAAAAAAACAAAAGAAGTTGTCTTCTACTCCACCACACCACCACCACCACCCCAACCCCCTACCCCCGACACACGCATGTCCTTCAAAAGATTTGTATTAATTCATTTCAAACAAAAAACCAAAGAAAGTAGTTATTACTTCAAAAACATTACTGTCACATCATTCTTGTTTAATCTTCTCTATATAATTTTTGTTTGCAAATATCTTCTGCCGCCAAAATGCAAAAGATTTCCAAGAAGTGACCAACCCAAGATGTCATTCAAATGTAAATCAAACACTCCAACTATACCAGTTCCAAATTGTGCTTTTTAATTCAGAAATCATAGATGGTGAATATTGTCTAAAATTACCTAAACTTTCAATGGTGATTTCCACTCACATGATTCATGACAAATAATCCAATGTTGTACAGAACCCCAAGGCTTTAAAATTAGGGGAAATATGATCCAAACAAGTACCACAACTAAGGATAATTTAAAAGAAAAATAAACAATATGTGTGAAATGTGTAGATTAGTGTCAATTGCAAGCTCCAATGTACCTTGAATGGGGAAGAGGGAAAGAGATTGTGAGAGAAATTAATGCACAGTTGTAAGTGGCACTTAAATTCAGTCACAAACAACATAATTGTACCATCTCTTACCAAAAATATGAACGAAATTTCATAACTTTAAATGTTGAAGAAGATGCATTTTTCCAAAATAGATAACATTATGTTTTTATCTAGAGATATTCCACTTTCCCTCAGTGAATCTCATTAGCAGCTGTTAAGACTTAGTAGGCAGACAATGAATACCGAAAAAATCATCTCACTATCAAAGCTAGTGAAAAAAGGATACAAACCATTTGCTAAACTTCATCTTCAGAGGTTTCATCGTCAGAGAGACCTCCATCTGAATCATTGCATGTGATTTCTGCTTTAGGTGATGAGTGCAGAAATCTTGTCAACTCTTTCAAAATCCTCAGGGTTGGTTTGGCAAGGGCTCATTGGGCTTTTTTGGCTCAATGAGCCACAAAAGACAGAATAGGCTCATGAGCCACAACAGACAAAACATCCCATCCAACCCCATAATCATTACACTCTTCTCTCACAAAAAAGTCAAAAAAGCCAAAAAGCCAAAAAGCCAACCCACTTCCCAAACGGAGCAACTTCTTCCCAGTTAGGCTCAATAAGCATTGTCTCCAGCATTGGGGATTTGGCTAATAAAAGCTTAATAAACTCCAATTCAAACCTTGTTCGAGATATATTATACATATGCACCCTTCGAAGTTGATTTAAAGAGACATCCGACCACTCTTGTGCATATAAAAGCTCTAGAACAGGATCATCAATGACCATAGCTTCAAGAACACATGCCTGGAAAGAAAACAAGAATTATCCGAGCCCAAAGATTCAAAATATAAATTAAAAACATAAAAAATAAAATAACGTTATTACTTAACCTGAATTATTAGTTTAACCAAATTTGGGGAGCTTTTGATTAAGCAAAGAACAAAAGAGACCTCATCTAGTTCCCGAAAACAAATACCAGACAACACAAGATATATAGGGTGGTTCAGAGTAATTGGAAGCCTCTTTGGTACACTGCCAACAGCCAAGTTCTAAAGAAAGAAAAAAAAAATCAAAGAAACATCAGTTACTTAAGCCAAACCCCAGGCCAAAAAATAAAACAAAGTTTACTAAGCTAATCTTACCTTAACATAATAATAGTCTATTTCCAAATACTGGATGACAGGTAGACTATCAAAAAGCATGACCATATTAGATGTTTCTCCTTCTTTAAATGATATCTTATTCTCATTCCTGTCCACTTCCAAAGTGATTGAAATTATGAAAAGAAGAGAGGTATTTTTGAAACAAATAGAACAGACATGGCTTTGGCAGCTTAAGAATATAAGTTTAGGAGCATCAATTTCAAGGCAATCTGTTAGAGGGTATTTTAATATTATTATGTATTTTTATCTTCCTTATCTTCATGACTTCCAAGCTAAGTCTCATATCATTTCCTTCCATATTAAGCTTCCATGTCATCCAAGTCTTGGTCTTCTTGGTCTTGGTCTTCTTAGTCCACCTTGCTTATCCTAAGACCACCCGTTCCTTATCCCTTAGATGCCTTGCCTATTAAGTTTTGATTCCTATATATATTATCTTATGTCATTTTTTAGAGATAAGAGAGAAAAGAAGTTTTGGTTCTTTGGATATGTTTTAAGTGAGATTATTAGGCAAATAAAAAGGGTATGTGTGATAAAGCTTTGGGTTTAACCAATTGTGTAGTATTGGTAAACCATACGACTTAGTCGGGCTGTTGTATCCTGGGGGGGACAAGTCAAGGTTTTTCTGCTGCACCAGTGTGAGGCTTTGCCTAACCGCAGAGGGCTTGAATCTCCTTAAAGAGAGCGAGTTTCCCGCGCCTCAACCCTGATAATAAGTTATTGTAATTTTATTATTTATATTTTCTGGTGTGTTATTTGTAATTATCACCAACAATTTTAAGGAGATTCAAATAGCAAAAGTTCATGGAGCCAGTACTGGAGAAGCCCAACGACAACTCCGGCGATCTCAACAACCCTTCCGGTTCAAGGGAGCCCATTTCAAGAGATGGAAAGGCAAGGTGCTTTTCTACCTCAGTCTCCTCAAGGTAGCGTATATCCTAACTGAGAAAAATCTGAACAAAGTCCCCACTGAAGAGATGACTGACGAGGAGTATGCTGCTCATCTTGAAAAAGTCGAGAAATATAACACAGATGAGTATAAATGTCGATATTATCTTTTGAACTGTCTTTCAGATCAATTTTATGATTATTATGATACTACTTACACCACTGCCAAGAAAATTTGGAAAGCCTTGCAGAACAAATATGACACTGAAGAGGCAGGCGCTAAAAAATATGCGGCAAGCCGGTTCTTTCGCTATCAGATGATAGATAGAAAATCAGTGGTGGAGCAAGTCCAAGATTTTTAGATGCTAGTGGCTGAAGTTAGATCTGAAGGCATCAAAATTGGAGACAATCTTGTGGTAGCAGGTATTGTTGACAAACTTCCATCATCTTGGAGGGAGTTCCAGAAGTCGATGCGTCACAAGCAAAAAGAGACATCCTTGGAGACTCTAATTACCCGGATTCGGGTGGAGGAGGAAGCACGAGGACAAGATGCTCTTATGACACAAGAGCATTCCACTGCAAAGGTAAATTTAACTTCTGGACACACTTTACATAAAGGTCGATTTCATAAAAATAGTCATTTGAAGCCAGTTAAGAAAATTTGGAAAAATACTGGAAGACCACAAAATAAAAATTACCCGAGGCAAAAGAAATGGAACCAAGAACCCCCTTCACAAGATCTGACAAACGTGACATGTTTTGTGTGTGGCAAAAGTGGGCATATTGCTCGAACTTGCAAATTTCGGAAACAACAGCCTCGACCACAGGCTAATGTTACCGAGGAACCATTTGTGGCTATGATCACAGATATTTTTATGGTTCAATTTGTGGAAGGGTGGTGGGCAGACTCTGGTGCCAATAGGCATGTCTGCTATGATAAAGATTGGTTCAAAAATTTCACTCCTTTTAATGAGGAGAGGACTGTTATGCTTGGTGACTCCAGTGTAACCAAGGTGCTCGGGTGTGGGGATGTTGAGCTGAATTTTACCTCTGGACGTGTGCTTGTTTTAAAAGATGTGTTGTACACACCGTCCATGAGAAAAAATTTGATATCGAGTTATTTGCTCAACAAAGCTGGTTTCAAACAGACTATTGAATCTGACCAATATGTAATCACTAAAAAAGGCATATTTGTGGGGAAAGGGTATGCCTGTGATGGAATGTTTAAATTAAATGTTGAGAATAAGAAAGCACATGTTTCTGTTTACATGCTGTCTTCTATGTCATATTAATAGCCGATATGTGGGAGTCATGAGTAGTTTAGGATTAATTCCCAAACTGACAAATAAATTTGAGAAATGTGAAGTTTGCAGTCAAGCAAAAATAACTAAAAGGCCTCATAAAAGTGTGGTGAGAAATACTGAATTGTTAGAATTAATTCACACTGATTTATGTGAATTTGAAGGAATTTTAACACGTGGTGGAAATAGATATTTTATCACTTTTATTGATGATTTTTCAAAATACACTTATGTATACTTGTTGAAAAATAAAAGTGATGCTTTTGAAAAATTTAAAGAATTCCTTCTTGAAATTGAAAATCAATTCGGTAAAAAGATTAAAAGGTATAGAAGTGATAGAGGCCGGGAGTATGAATCTTTTGGATTCAACTCATTTGCTCAGTCTTTGGAAATAATCCATGAAACTACTCCACCATATTCACCTGCATCAAATGGTGTAGCAGAAAGGAAAAATAGAACTTTAACTGATTTAACAAATGCTATGCTAATTGAAGCAGGTGCTCCTTCAAATTTGTGGGGAGAAGCAATTTTAACTGCATGTTATGTCATGAATAGAGTGCCACATAAAAAAACAAAAGTTACACCTTTTGAGTTGTGGAAAGGGCATAAGCCAAATTTGAGATATTTGAGGGTTTGGGGTTGTCTAGCTTTTGTTAGACTTATGGACCCTAAAAGACCTAAATTAGGTGTGAAAGCTGCCACTTGTGCTTTTCTTGGATATGCAACAAATAGTACAGCCTATAGATTTTTTGATTTTGAAAACAAAATAATTTTTGAATCAGGAGATGCAATTTTTCATGAAGAAAAATTTCCTTTTAAATCTAAAAATGGTGGGGGTCAAAATTATCAAGAAAATATTTTATCTGAAACTGGTTCCTCTACTCCTCTTTTACAAAACCAAGATCCTATAGTTTTGAACCTAGAAGGAGTAAAAGAGCCAGAATAGAAAAAGATTTTGGCCCTGATTATCATGTTTTTAATGTGGAGGAAACTCCATTAACTTTACAAGAAGCTTTAGCATCTCCTGACTCTGTTTTTTGGAACGAGGCTGTAAATAATGAGATGAGATCATTGTTATCCAATAAAACTTGGGTTTTAGTAGATTTACCACCAGGTTGTAAAACTATTGGCTGTAAATGGGTTTTTAGAAAAAAAACTTAAACCGGATGGAACTATTGATAAATATAAAGCAAGGCTTGTTGCAAAAGGTTTTAAACAACAAGCAGATCTTGACTTTTTTGATACATTTTCTCCGGTTACTAGAGTTACATCCATTAGATTATTAATTGTAGTGGCTGCAATTCATGATCTAAAAATTCATCAAATGGATGTTAAAACAGCCTTTTTAAATGGAGACCTGGGTGAAGAAATCTATATGGATCAACCTGAGGGTTTTGTGGAACCCGGTCAAGAAAGCAAAGTGTGCAAGCTAGTTAAATCCCTCTATGGCTTAAAACAGGCCCCTAAACAGTGGCATGAGAAATTTGATTCCTGCATGATTGAGAATGGCTATAAAACGAATGAATGTGATAAATGCATTTATTATAAATCTGAAGAGAATTCACATGTCATTATTAGCCTCTATGTTGATGATTTACTTATATTTGGCTTTAATTTGCGTATCATCTTGAAAACTAAAAATATGCTTAGTAGCCATTTTGATATGAAAGATCTTGGTGAGGCTAATTATATTTTGGGAATGAAAATTACCAAAACTTGTGATGGTATATTTCTTGATCAGTCGCATTATGTTGAGAAAATTTTAAGAAAATATAATTTTTATAACTGCAAGCATGTTCTTACTCCTTTTGATCCTCATGTGCGTTTATTTCCTGTTGAAAATGATGAGGATGTAATTAATCAAAAGGAATATGCTAGTATGATTGGTAGCTTGCGTTATGCGACTGACTGTACTAGACCTGACATTTCCTATGCAGTTGGAGTACTTAGCAGGTTTACTAGCAAGCCTGGCAGTGATCACTGGCTAGCCATTGAGCGTATTATGAAATATTTATCTGGTATCATAAAATATGGCTTGTTTTATAATAAATTTCCTGCAGTACTTGAAGGTTACAGTGATGCCGATTGGAATACCTTGTCAGGTGATTCATTATCAACCACTGGTTACTTATTTACATTGGGAGGTGGTGCTATAAGTTGGAAATCGAAAAAAACAAACCATTATTGCTAATTCAACAATGGAGGCTGAGCTTATTGCTTTAGCTACAGCTAGTGAAGAAGCAAATTGGTTGAGAGATTTGTTAAATGAAATCTCTTGTTGGGAAAAACCGATTCCACCAATATTGATTCATTGTGATAGCACCGCAGCAATTGGTCGAGTTAATAACCGTTATTATAACGGTAAATCCAGACCTATCAGAAGAAAACACAGTACTGTGAGATCTTATATGAATAATGGCATTATAAATGTGGATTATATTAAATCTGGTGATAATCTTGCAGATCCATTAACTAAGGCCTTAGCAAGAGATAGAGTCTGGAATACATCGAGGGGGATGGGGTTGAAGCCCATTGAATATAGCAGGAGCCATGTATGAGGATACTCAACCCAGGGACCAGAGATCCTGTAACTGGGTTCAATGAGAAAAACGATCATATGATGGCCGTGAGAAATGCACTAAATTAATTTTTACCCATCCCTATGATGTAAGTGCATTTATCCTGTAACATTGTAGAGGTTGAGTTATTAAAAAAACTCTTAATGAATTTCTGTAGCTCTTATTGAGTGGGGTGTCATAGTTACAGGAGCACCCTTGACAGAATTCACCTATATGAGTGTGGTAGTGGGGCCGTTACCTATGAGATTTGGGCTAATTCTCAAATACACTCATGAATCCTGGGATCGCACAAGGCCGTAACGTGCTGGCTTTTAAAGCTTTTGTGAACACCTGGAATATTATGTGTGTGCAATAATTATTTATTTCCCTTAAGCAGTCATAGTTCAATGTTGAGCATACTATTGGCTCTGGAGTAGATATTATTGTTACACTAATGGAGGTTCAATGCAGAGCACACCTACCATGATGCATAATATCCTTATTTGCCTAATAATCTCAGTTTTTGTTACCTATAATATTAAAATAGGTGGGGGAATGTTAGAGGGTATTTTAATATTATTATGTATTTTTATCTTCCTTATCTTCATGACTTCCAAGCTAAGTCTCATATCATTTCCTTCCATATTAAGCTTCCATGTCATCCAAGTCTTGGTCTTCTTGGTCTTGGTCTTCTTAGTCCACCTTGCTTATCCTAAGACCACCCGTTCCTTATCCCTTAAATGCCTTGCCTATTAAGTTTTGATTCCTATATATATTATCTTATGTCATTTTTTAGAGATAAGAGAGAAAAGAAGTTTTGGTTTTTTGGACATGTTTTAAGTGAGATTATTAGGCAAATAAAAAGGGTGTGTGTGATAAAGCTTTGGGTTTAACCAATTGTGCAGTATTGGTAAACCATACGACTTAGTCGGGCTGTTGTATCCTGGGGGGGACAAGTCAAGGTTTTTCTGCTGCACCGGTGTGAGGCTTTGCCTAACCGCAGAGGGCTTGAATCTCCTTAAAGAGAGCGAGTTTCCCGCGCCTCAGCCCTGATAATAAGTTATTGTAATTTTATTATTTATATTTTCTGGTGTGTTATTTGTAATTATCACCAACACAATCTACACTGGAGCAGCTTTCAACTGTCAGATATTCAAGTAGTGGGCAACTGGAGATTAAACTTGAAAATACATTAGCAGTAACGACAATTTTGCAAAGCTCCAGGTAAAAGAGATTGCTAAAACCTTTAAATTCAGGTGAAGGCTTAAACATGTTGTTCAAATTGTGAAATTAAATAAATAGATTTATGAAGAAATCAAAATTATATACCAAGAACATATGTTGAGAATTACAACTAAATTTCAATAGAAATACACAAAACAATAAAATGATAAAGAAACCAAACCGAAGCCTGCACAGTAGCAGTTTCCTTAAAACAGATTTCGCCGCCTCACGGGTCGAGTGCTTAAGGAATCTCGGCGTCTGTCTCCCAAGATACGACGGTCAAAACTAGATACGGCAGAAGCACTTTCTGTCTAGCTTAACAAACAAAAACATAGTAGCACTCTCTCGCTGTAGGAACTTTCTAGCAAACTGACTAAAGAATGGAAGAAACAATTTCTGTGTTTGAGACTTGACAGAAGGGTCTCAATTTATACATGTATAGGGGAGAGAGGAGAAGCCTCCAGCCTTTATGGCGGGTCACTAATGCACCACTAACCTCTGCAATAAAGGCAGGAGTTACAAATCTCATTAATGCACTATTAAACTCTGCAATAAAGGCAGAAGTTACAAACCCCATTAATGCACTATTAAACTCTGCAATAAAGGTAGAAGTTACAAATCCCATTAACTCTTTCATGAAGCTAACTTCATGAGGCAATTTCTCATTCAATTCTCAATTGTTTTTCGCCCACTTAGACCCATCACAATAGATGGTTGGGACCCACTTTAATATTTAATTAAAATCACCACACTTTAATATTAAATTAAAGTCACCAAAAAACATTTTTTTCCAACAAAACATACAAGAACAAAGAGCCAAATTCTCAAGTTGCAGACGTGAAAACAGTGATGATGGCAATTTATAAGGTTCACCCTTCCAACTGGTCAATCTCAGAACAGCCTTCAAGTCCAGATAAAGAGAGAGTGAACTTGAGTATTGGTCCACGGTGAAGTAGCAGAACTTGATAAATAGTCATCATAAGTTTATTCTTCTGTTTTCTGATTGATTCTCTGCAGAACATATCATCAAATACAAGTTGGGGAAGTTTCGCCCACATATACCTCCATTTCCTTGACAAAACACTAGTCCTCAGCGCATCTTGTAATGGCAAACACATCAAGATTTTTTCTTTTACATTGCCTGGAAGATGACTGATTCTGTTTGCATTGAGCCAAACATTTTATTCATGTTTCTAACTATTCTATCAATTTGCTGTTAACTCACCAGGATAGTGGTTTTTATTCCATTTCCTGGAACAAAATAAGAGAAGATTATCAGCTGTAAAAAGAAACAACATAAAACATTAAAGTATCAACTCCACAGGGTAGTGGTTTTTTGTTTTTGTTTTTGTTTTTGTTTTTGTTTGAATGCATTATATTTAGGACTTGTTTTTGTTTCTATCAATAATGGTGTTTTTAAAAGAACACAACAAAAAATTGGAAAGACATTGAAAGTTCTGAGAGATTTAACTAGTGGTTCTCAGGATTCAAATTCAAATTCAACATTATTAGGATTGTGAAATGGAACCAACTACAAGTGTTCTGTTTCGTTAACCAAAAAACCTGAGTTGAACAATTCTGAGAACACTCAAAAATCTACAAACTGTACCAACTATTTGAGTAATTATAATTAATACTAAAAATTATAATTAATATTTAAATATAAAAAGCTTCACTTTTAAATTTTGCCACCAAAAGGCTTGGGCCGCCCCTGCAAAGAAGGTGGTGGGTAGTGGCCGGAGATGGCCATGGCTGTGGTGAAACTACCATAATATCCCTAAATTTGAATTTTCCAAACAATTTCTCAATTTTATGTAAAATAAAGCAGTTAGGGGTCTCTTTTGTACATTAAGTTAATGAATTCCCATGAATTATTTAATATTCAAACACGAAAAAACTATTTACCCGGCCCGGAGAGCCCATATCTCAATTATCAAACTGGAATAAAAAGCCATTCATGTGCACCAAGGATGAAGTTGATTGCATAGGAAAACAAATTAATCAGGGGCCAAAATAGAATAAATTAAATAGTTCTAGACCTCCAATATAACAAATAATAATTCAAATTTTCATGGTCATTATATTGGTGGTGTCAGCCACTAATGGGGCAATAGTGGTGATGGTGTGGTGGTGGAGGTGGGATCAGTAAGATTTTTTATCTAAAAAATATTGACTTTTTAAAAGTAAAAAATAATTTTCATTCAAATGGATTTATTTTCCATTGACTTTTGTTTTAGAAGATTTACCCAAACGAACTAAAATGAAAGATTGATCTGCTTCATCTGAATTTTTGCGTGTGATTTGTGTTGATGTGATAAGATTGTGCTAACTCTTTCAAAATCCTCAGTCCTTTGTAAAAAATCTTCATCTGGAATTTTGTACATAGTTCTTTTGTCTCTCATGATTGTCTCTGCTACACACAATTACTCACTGCCAAGTTCCATTGTTAAAGGAGGCACTTATCGAGAGTCACAAACAACATCATTGTGACCATCTCTTACCAAATACATATCAACCAAATTTCAAAAATTTTACATGTTGAATCAACTTCATTTTTACAAAAGAAAGAGCATTGTATGTCTGTAGATGTTCCACTTTCACACATAGAAGTAGTAGCTGTAACTTAGAGCTAGCAGACAACCAAAACCAAAAATATCATCTCACTCAAATGAAAGCTCGTCAAAAGACACAAACCATGTGCTAAACTTCATCTTCAGAGTCTTCATCTGGATCATCGTATGTGATTTGTGCTTGAGGTGATAACCGCTGAAATCGTGTCAACTTTTTCAAAATCCTCAATCCTTTGTCAAGAACCACCTCTGAGTTAGGCTCAATAACCATTCTCTCCAGCATGGGAGATTTGACTAATAGAAGCTTAATAAGCTCCAATTCAGACCTTGTGCCAGATAGATTTCGCATCTCCACTTCTCGAAGTTGATTTAAATAGACACCCCACCCATCTTGCATTTCTAAAAGTACTAACAGTTCTAGAACAGGATCAATAGCAGTAGTTTCACGGGTACATGCCTGGAAAGAAGAAAACAAAATTGTCTCAGCCTAAAGGTTCAAAATATACATTATATATAAATATAGGAAATAATAAAAGATGTCATTAACTAAGAAGCACGGACACGCGGATACGCAAATGTTGGACACAACACGTTGGAAACACTTGCAAAACATATAATTTGTATATATTTATTATATGTCATATTTTTAAATATTTAATATTTATTTTATGTCAAATTTATCAACCTTAAATATGCTATTTTAGTTTTAAAAAAAAAAAAAAAAATCCTCATCGCGTCTCCAACGTGTCCTCAGCATGAGCGAATCCCAATGTGTCCACAGCTTGTCCCCCATGTGTTTTAACGTGTCCGTAGCATGTCCTAGGTGTCCGAGACTCTCCATCGTGTCCAACACATGTCGAACACCTGTACGTCACCTTTTGGAGAGGTTATCCATGCTTCATAGGTCATTTTACTTACCTCAATTTTAATTTTTGCCAAATTTGGGGAGCTTCTGATTAAGCAAAGAACAATGGAGACCTCGTTGAGTTCCCCAAAACAAATATCATTCAACTCTAGAATTTTAAGGTGGTTCAGAGTAGTTGGAAGCGTCTTTGGTACTTTGCCTGCAGCCATGCCCTAGAACCAAAAGACAAAAATAATTAAATAATTATTAAATAAATAAATAATCACGGTTTACTAAGCTCATCTTACCATGACATAATAACCGTTCAATTCTAGAAACTCAACAACAGGTAGACTACCAAAAAGCATGACCGAGTTAGACAATTCTCCTTCCATTAATACTTCCTTGTTCAAATAAATTGAAACTCTGGCAAGTTGAGGAGTATTTTTGAAACAAATGGAACTGAAAAGGCCTTTACAGCGTAAGAATCTAAGATTAGGAGCAGCAATTTCAAGGTATCCAAAGCTGGTGGAGCTTTCAACTATCAGACGTTCAAGTAGTGGGCAACTGGAGATTAAACTTGACAATATGTCAGCAATAATGACGACTTCGCGAAGCTCCAGGCTAAGAAGCCTGTTAAATCCTTTAAATTCAGGTGGAGGCTTAAACATGCAAGAATGGAGATTCAAATGCTTAAGTTGTAGACATGAAAACAGTGATGATGGCAATTTATAAGTACCCGTCCAAATGCGAAGGGTGAACTCCTGGGTACCATTCTTTGATGCAAAATATATCAACTGGTCAATCTCAGAACAGCTTTCCAGTTTAGGTAAAGAGAGGGTGAACTTGAGTATCGGTCCATGGTGAAGTAACAGAACTTGATAAATAATCATCACAAGCTCATTCTTGGTTTTCCAAAACGAATTTTTGTAGAATGTATAATCAAATACAAGTTGGGGAAGTTTCACCCAGATATACCTCCATTTCCTTGACAAAACACTAGTCCTCACCGCATCCTGTATTGGCAAACACATTAGGATTGTTTCTTTTACATTGTCTGGAAGATGACTGATTATGTCTGAAGTTAAGCCACATCCGTCCTTCATGTTGCTAACTATTCTAACAATTGGCAAAGGTAACCAAATCAAAGTATCAAGCAGCCCAGGTAGCAGTTTTTATTACATATCCTGACACAGAATAAAAGAACAATAAGGAATAACTATCATAACATCCTATTAATCCAAATTGCAATTGTACAGAGATACAAAAGAAGCAAGTCATTGGTTCAGTGGTTAAAAATCAGTCCATCAATCTTGAGATCGTGTGTTCGAATCTGAGTGTAGTTATACTTTGTTTAAATAAGGGTAATTCTATTTGCACACCACCATTTCTCTTAAGTTCACACCATGGCCTAATTTTTTTTTTAATTACCATTGTGTACCTCCACTAAATTACCTTTTTGGACAAATCTCTAAAATCCAATCTCTCAATACACACCATCAGCCACTGCCCTCGCCATGAACTGCAACCCCCGCCCCGCCCCGCCCCATCCCCTTCCCAGCTCCGTCACCGCCCCACTACCCTGCGACCACTATTATTGCAGCGACCACCCTCGACAACCCACCACCACCATCTTCGCAGCTCCTACTTCCAGTGACCCACCATCTGCCGCGACGAAGGGGCAATGGGGCTGAAGAGGAAGTTGGGAGGGGCAACAAGGCTTTGGAGGGGGTCATGAAGGGGCTGGGGAGGGAAAGGGCGTTAGGGTTAGGGTTTAAGAATGGAGAAGATGAGAGTAGTTTGGTATTATTCGAAAATAGATGGTGTGTATTGAGAAAAAATCAAAAAATTCAAATTGAATGTGAACTGAGAAGAATGATATGTATTGGGATAATAATGACAAAGGTTAAGTCTGCATGCAATCTATCCTCCCAGACCCATCAAATTTGGACTAAATTAGACCTACTTTATAAAAAAAAAAAAGAAAAAGAAAGGCGCAAGCTAGATCAAACATCCAGAGCAAGATTTCCCATAATATATCAACTGGAATACTTTAAAAAGAGGTCGATAAAAGGGGGGTGCCGATCATCAATGTGTGCCTAAATCATTTTCTTTAAATTAGGGTTTTAAACTTTCTTACAGAATGGCATTAAAGTAACATTACAGAAACTAATTAAACACCATAACTGAGTTCTTGAATGAAACAAGATCAGATTTCAATCATCATACAAAGAAAATAACATAATTCTTGCCAAAAATAAAAAATAAGTGAAAAATCAAAGGGAAATACTTTTGTTCACGTACTTGGGTTGGTACTCTTCAACCTCCTATCCTCTGTTACTTCCAAACTCTGTTGTTACAGAAGAAACAAAAAAAAAGATGGAGCTTTTGGGAAAGAAAAGAGAGAAGGGAGACCTCTGCCAGCAAGTCTCCCATTGAAATGACCATTAATCCCTACTTTAATTATTTTAAAAATAGTATATGTATATTCTATTTTCTACTCCCACATTTTAATATTTCACTGATTATATGTTTGCAATAGACATAGTGTTTGGATTTAAATTTATAAGAAAAAATGAATAAAACAAAAATTATATTTTTTTCCCAATTTTTTTTTCTTTGGTCTTTTCCCTTTGGGCATCCAAAAATCTAAACACGACAATTGTCTTAAAACATTGAGGGATTAAAAGAAGAAAAAAATAGAAGTTAAACATATTATTTTTTTAACTTATAAATAATTAATTTTTTTAATTAAAATTATTTTTTAATAAATTATAAATAAAAATTATACTAAACAGTCTGACATATATTCTCAAACTAAAATAAATTAAGAGAGATGCTTTCTCTAGTCCTACAATGGATTGGAGAGTGTTGTTGAGTCCATGGGGCTCATTACAGGGTTTCGTTTTGATAATTCAAACAGTTCAATGTATATAGCTCTTCGAGTATTTCATATTTGTAAAAAATCACGTTGATCTGATATTGATAGTCCTTTGATCGGAATATATTTTTGTTAACAATTTATTTTGAAAATTATATTTGCCATTGATAAAAATATATTTTGATTAAAAGGTTACTGATATCCGATCAATGTGATTTTTTACAGACATGAAATACTCGACAAGTTCTACATATTAACAATTCAAATCATTAAAATAGGATCTGTAATAAACCTTACAAATCTAACAATAAGCTTCAATCTACTATGGGTTCCTTTGGGAAAGTGGATTGACTTTTTAATTTTTTTGACTATTTTAGTCTAGAGTTAAAAAGTCTTGGGTTAAAAACTCTCGTTTGGGAAAAGTTTTTAACTTTTTTAGTTTTTTTGTGAGAAAAAAATGTAATGATTAAGAATTTGATATAATATTTTATCCTATTAGACTAAATAATTTATTTCATTTTTTATGACTATTTTAGCCCCAAAAAAAAAAATTTAACCTTTAGCTTTCCAAAAACTATAATCAATTTTTTAAATTGCAGGGCCATTGAGCGAAGTGGCAAGCACAATCATTGATGGTCGTTCCTTTATAATATTTTATAAATTAATAAAATATTATCAATTTTGACCAAATAAAATAAATGTGATATTATGTTTATCATTATCTTTTGATGGCTCATTACCTACACTAAGGGATTATTTGGGGTATCCTAAATAAGTACACTTTTTATCTTTTTAAACTAAAAAATTAAGGGAAAAAATATGGATATTTGGGTTAATTTTTTGACTTTTTATGAAAAAATGTGTATTAAAAAATTGTATAAATTAGTGTGTAGGGAAAAATTTGGATTGAGAGTTGTGCAGCCGTAATTTTTGACTTTTGGTGAATAATGATAACTTTTTAACTTTTTGAGTAACTTTTTTACTTTTTAACTTTTTTTCAACTTGCCAAACTTGGCCTAAAAATAAATATTACATTATACTAAATTCTTTTAGAATTATGGCAAATTCAGGTATCGATCCATAGGAACAAATGTGAAATTAGAATAATTCAATCACTAAATTCCTATATTAATTTTGATTAAAAAGATTGAGAGATTTTATGATTAAACAAGAATTAAATGAAATTGAGAAATTAAATTGACAATTAAAATTAGGGTTTGAGATATTAATTTTTGAAAAAAAATCATAGGGCAAAGAATTCACCACTAACTACATAAATGAGATTCAACATCGGCCATCAATTATAATCCGGTTTAAAATGCTTAATATTTCACAATTACAAGTTTGAAATATTAATCAAGAGGGTTGTCGCATTCAACGTACAGACACGAATCATCCTGAGAAGCAGAAAGCATTTGCTCTAAATTACGGTAGCAACACACCCCGTCTCTCGTAGCATGATTCGTCTCGTACTTTGAATGCAAATACAAAGAAAACTAATATATGGAAAACATTAAACAATCATAAAGAGTAAAATACTTGAAGAGATGAAAATAACAATGATTAAAAACTTCTAATTCATCCATACAATGATTCAAACCGATTCACAATAAAAGCTTATGAAAAATCCTATTACATTACTAGGATTTCATCAAAATCCTAGAAAATAAGATTAGCCACTCATGGAGGAGTGGGAAGAGAAAGAAGAAGAGGAAGAAACCCCCATGAAAGTTGTGCTTTAAGCTTGAGAAGAAATCACCTTTTTAAAACCCTAGTCTCCATTTTCTTCAAATAAAAATTCTAACCCTAAGCTAGCCTATTTTTTTCTCTTTTATTCTCATCAAAACACACCCAAAATTCTGTGCACGCGTTCCTAGGTGGGCTGTACGTGCGGTGGTCTGACTAGCTCGAATTTTTCACTTCTCGCACGGAGGATCTGCTTTCGCGCCCTTTTTGATTGAGATTACGTATTTCCTGTCAAATCTGTACAAGTGCACGAAATACATTATCTCTACTAAATAAACAAAATTGAAAAACTAAAAATGTAACTTAAGGCATGGTTTGGCATGTGGGTTTAGATAGGTTTGGAGCTATTTTAGCCACAAAAAACAAAATAGGCTATTTTAGCCATAACAAACAAAACATCACATCCAACCCATAATCATTACACTATTTTCTCACAAAAAAAGTCAAAAAAACTAAAAAGCCAAAAAGCCATTCTCAAACTAAGTTTTTTAGTCCAGGCTAAAATAGTCAAAAAAGCCAAAAAGCCAACCCACTTCCCCAACGAAACCTAAGTAATCTCAATGTGGTGTCTTTCGGCCTACATCATCTTTAATTATTTATATTTATCATTGTGACACACTTTATGTATATTATTAATTTATTTATATTTATTATTTAACATGACAGTTCGATATCATTTATACAGATACATATATATTAGATGAGTGGCGGAGAGAGTGAAGGCCCAAAGGATCACGTGTCTTCTTTGGATTTTGGGATTAATTTTTTTTAAAATTTTGCAAACATAAAGAAAGTATTTTAAATAAAAAAATTACAAAAATATTATTAGAGTGAAATGTTAATGACATCTTAAAAATTATGAAAACAATAATAGTTATTTTAATTGAAAATGAAGAACTATTATAAACCATATTAGCTATGAAATTTTTTGAATGTAATGTTGATGTCATTATTATTGACAACAAATACAAGTAATCTCACTATAAACATATGAAATTTATTGGATTGTTAGTTACATTTGACATGTAAGGTTCACTCTCTATGCGTTTATATACTATTACTTGGTGACATCATATATCAATGATGACGTGGTATTACCATTATATTGAATTTTAATCAAATTTTGTATAAAAAAAAATTATCATTATATAATTTATTTTAAGATTTATATCCATATTTTTTTTTTTGTATAGTTACAAATAACATTATTTTTTTGATATTTCTTGAAATCAATTGTAAAAATTTGCGTGAAATATTTTTGCAAAATTTTTCGATATTGTAATTAATAAGTGCTTCTTCTAATTTAATTTTCTAACTCCGCCACTGCTTATGGGATGTATCACATTAACTAATAACCACTCAAGAGACCCTCATTAATAATAAAATAATATAAAATTTTCACATATTATCATATACTTTTGTATACATTTTAAATATATTTGAACACATTTCTTACATATACATTATTATTAACGGCTGCTATTACAATTTGCAAATTACCACCTAAAAAAATTTAAATATAACTTGCATTATTTGTTGTAGTTTTTGTATAGAGTGTTTGGCTTACTTTAAAATTTATATAAAAAAAAAAAAACTTAACTCCGTCCATGCTTCGAGGAAAGCCACTTGTAAAACAACATACATGCAATCGTATTTAGTAGGTAAATTTGATACGAATTTTCTTTCAATGCCAATATACGATTATTAATTTTGTTGTCTATTATCAGAAAATAATATTTTGTGGATGAGAAAACTGGTCTGCCTATGGTTATTACACTTATTATTCGTCAAAAAAAAATAAATCTTAAGAAAAACGACTTAATTATTCTTTGATAACATTCCTTTACATTTATCAATCTAATTCTTCTGTCATCATCATTAAGAGAAATTTATTTATACTATCATCATTTTTAGGAGCAAATTTGTTCCTTCTTATCTTTTAAACATATGAAGATTCGCCATCATTAAGAGAGATTTATTTTTACTATCATCATTTTAGAGAGCAAATTTGTTCCTTCTCATCTTTAAAACATATGAATGGTCGAATGTGGACCGTATGTGATTGTGAACATTATCTTAAGAGCATTGAATAACTTCTAGAAAGGAAGGGTTTGCTTTGCTATGACAATATGGAGGACTTGGGAGAGCGAGGAACATTAAGGTTATTGTTTAGTTTATAAATTTGTGTAGAGATTTAAAAAATGAAAGAAAAAAAGTGAGTGAAATGTGAATATAATTACATTTCACACTCTTACCCTTGCCAAATTCCTACCTAAATTCATGAACCAAACAAGACCTAAGCACTTGAATTGTAGAAGCCATGGTGACACATAAAAAGCTACTAGAATGGCACTTGTCCAAACTAAAAGTTTGTATAGGCAAAGAGAGAGGTTCTGGTTTCAACCTCTTGCCCCTTGGCTAAGTGCCACACACCGGTAATGCGGAAGCCTGGACAAAGATATGCAAGTGTGTGTGGCGCTAGTTAACTCTCTTCACTAGCCCGCTAATAATGCTCAAAAGGTTTGCAAAGACAAGCAAACACAATATTAGTTAAGTTGATGAGTCACAAGATTGGAGACAAGCCACAAAATAGCAATCAACAAGCTAAAATTAAAGTAAGCAACAATTGAAAAGCTTTGCACAATTTAAAGGCGAAATGAATTTTTCATTGATCAAAAGAATGCATTACAATAGTTGAACAATGCACCAAAAATGCTACAAAAGTTGCCTTACCATAAGTTAGGTTGGGGTATATTAAAGACACAAGTGGTCTGGTTCAACACTTGGGTACCCCTCCTTAATATAGCTTGTTAAGCCTTTTCCTAGCTAACAGGAGGAAATATCCACTATGTTTAAGAAGTCATAATGGATTTTTAAAAATTCTACAAAAAGAGAAAAATTACAACTCTTGATCCCAAAACACCTTTAATACTAAGGTATTTACATAAAAATTTACAAGGCAAAAAGACTACATTTGACCCTCCAAAAGTTGGCCTAAAGTTGCTACTTGGGCAGGCAAGTCTGTGGCCTGCTGTGTCTAGGTTGCTTCATGGCATGCCTTGGGCTATCTTGCACTATGCCTTAGGCTTTTGCTTGCACTTACACCAACAACTTCTTAGGCATATTTTTGGCTCTCCAAAGGACACAAATGAGTGTGGCATCAAGCTATTGATCCTTGGATGGGGGCACCTAGACACTAAGGCCCTATAGTGAGGATCACAAGGACAAGGGAGGTGGGGGCAAGACTATCCAGCAAGCCTCTTGAAAGTGGCTTTATCCTATTAAATAGAATAATGATCTCAAATAAAGCAACAGCAAAGATGAGATATATGTAGTTCAATCCTGGTATATACACAATGTTAAAATAATGCCAACTAAATTTTCAATCAAGAAAAGCATCATTGTGAACCATTTTCTTCCCAAAACTTAAAAGAAGACAGTTCATCAAAACCAATTGCGTCAGTCAAATATAATTGCTTTTTAACTTGGACCAACAAAAACATGGAATGCCATCAAACAGTCCCTCTTGTAATGCCATAAGATGGTCAAAATGCATGACATCCCGCACTAAACTTTGTTTGCATCTGGATCTTTGTACGTGATTTTCGCCGTGGGTGACAAACGTCGAAATTGTGACACCTCTTTCAAGATCCTCAATCCTCCATCAGAAACCTTTGTCGGATCTGGCTTGATAACCATGGTCTCCAATATCGGGGAATTGTCTAACAGAATCATGATGAATACTAATTCATGACTAGTACCAGATACATTATGCATCTCCACCTCTCGAAGCTCATTGAAATAGAGATTTAACTTGCCCCTCCACCATTCAGACAATTTCACAACAGAATCTGAAAAACAGTCCCTGGTGGAAAATGCCTAGACAGAAGACAACATAATAGTATCAATATAAATATTCAAAATACATACAAGTAATAGAATCATCGGTCATAACTCACCTCAATTGTAAGTTTATGCAATCTTGGGGAGAATCTATTCAAGCCTATAGCACAACGGACATCTTCAGCTAACTCAAGACATATATCAGATAACTTCAGAATTTTAAGGTGCGTTAAAGTTGGAAGACACCTGTGTTTAATGCCTGCACCCAAAGACTTGTGCAAACAGCAGAAATGAGATCAAATTAAGAAACTATTACGTGCCAAATGAACGAAATAAAGCTGTGCAACAAATCTTACCTTCACATAATAACCGGCCATGTGCAGATTTTCAAGAACAGGTAGGCTACGAAAAAGATTAACCCAGTCAAATGTCCCTCCTTCATTAAATCGCATCCCATTGGGGGGAAAACACATTGAAACAATTGCGAGATGGGATGTATTCTTGAAACAAATAGAGTTGAAAATCCCCACCAAGTGTAGGACCTTGAGATTAGGAGCATCAATTTCAAGACAGCCAAAACCGGTGGAACTTTCAAGTGTCAATTGTTCAAGTAGAGGACAACTGGAGACCAAACTTGCAAGTGTTCTTGCTTTGATGATGACTTCACAAAACTCCAAGCAAACAACCCTACTAAACCCATTAAAGGTTGTCGGTGGTGTAAATACACAGTACCGGAGATTCAAATGCGTCAGCTTTTGACATGAAAATAGAGATGAAGGCAATTTATGGGGTTCACCCCTCCAAATTTGAAGAGTGAATTCCTGGACCCCATTGCTTGACAAAAACATTATAAAGGTGTCAATCTGAGAACAACTTTTGAGTCCATAAATAGAGAGAATGAACTTACGTATAGGTCCACGGTGAAGTAACATTACTTGATATATAGTAAACAAAAATCTATTTCTAGTTTTTTTATTTGATCTGAAAAATCTATTTCTATTTGACTGTTGGTCTTGCGTCCATTCTTGGCACAACGTATCATCAAATACAAGTTGTGGAAGTTTTACCCAGTTATACTTCCACTTCTTTGACAAAACACTTGTCCTCACTGCATCTCGTAGCGGCATACACATTAAGATGTTTTCTATTATATTGGCAGGAAGCTCACTGATAATATCAGAGGTTAAACAACAATTTTTCTTCATTTGTGATGACTACTGTTTAGAAAATCAGGGCAATCAAATCATATCGGCAGGCCCTCCTTATGGTAGTTCATAACATTTCCTGACACAAAAGGAAAGAACAATAATCAATAGCATATTGTCATTATCTCATGTAACAACATTTTAGTAACCAACCTCTGTGACTGTAAATAAAAATAAAAAATAAGAAAAGGAGAAAGCATCTTCCTAAACCCAAACAAATAGATTTATGGTTGTATTAAGCATTCTACCCTCCCTGATCTAGCATATCAATTATACTTATCAACCAAAAAGGGCTAGATTAGTTTGCCATTCTTGTATACTCAACTGAAAGGTTGGGGGTATCATTGCCAAGTGCAAAGATTATTTATTTCTTTCCTATTAGGGGGACTGTTTATTTCTTCCCTATAATGGGGCTCTTGCTTGTATTGATGTTGTGAATGTTATGGTTAAGTTTTCAGGTACGTGTTGTTGAACTTTATTACATAGTTGATTGTCCAATTTGATATAATTCTCTTGATATTTGTAAATAATCACAAACCATTTAACAACCCCCCACCCCCCCCCCCAAAAAAAAAACCTTAGATTACGTTAACACCAATACGGTTTCTAAACTAACACTGATACCACTAACTTTTATTTAGAATAATAAATAAAAATAGCTCATATATATTATACAAATCACCCATAAAATATCTAATTTTTTATAACCTTCAACTAGATCTTGCCGCATAGCCATTCAATACAAGAAAGGATGAGTCCCACCACAATGGATCGCCTCTTCAAAATTTTCCATCTTCTCTGTTATCTATCTCTTGTAACACATGGCCTTCATCAACCTTAATAAATTAAAATGCCAACACTGTAGAACTTGAGAAATATAAAGTTTTGCCCACAAAACATTAGAGGACTCCCTCGGGGTCACAAGCTTAGGGGTGACCTCTGTACCACAAGTTTACATGCCTACGGTGGTTCTAAAGGATCTTACACAGGCCGAGTTCTCAGTCATCAAAACACACACTCAAACACCAGTTCCCAACACCTAGAAATCTTCCTTCTTCCTACTCATCTCTCACCTATCCTCTTGATTCTCTCAATTACCACACAACACCATATTCATATCTAACCACCACAACCACCTCCACCTCTTGTTTTGTATTGTGTTTATTCATATATAGCAGACCATGAATTTGGGTCAAATCAATGGTCGTATTACGCGCTATGAATCCCTTGCTGAAACATAAAATTTTATAACCATGTCAAGAAAGGGTGATAAAGGTTTCATGATCTCATGATTGCAGTGGTTGAATCTTTCACAAAAACACAGACAATAAATTGGATACACATTAAAAGTTTAGAGAGATTTTAACAGACTTCAAATTCAATGTTATTACCAATGTACAATCAAAACAACTACAAGGGAGGGACAGGCCTGTTTGGTTGTCCCAAAAACCTGGATTGGACCATTCTACAATTAGACCCTTCACAAACTTTGATAATTAGATTTGTTTGGCTGTAAAATTGAAGGGGAAAAAAAAAACCCCCAAAAAATCTGCCATGTATTAGGGTTTTAAGAGTAAATTAGGGTTTTAAATTTCTTAAAGTACGACATTAAAGTAACATCACAGAAACTAAGCCAATCCTATAAAAGAGCTCCTCAATGAAACAACATCATATTTCAACCATGATATCATAGAACTATAATAAAAAAATCAGACAAGAAATTTTTTTTTTTTTTTGACTTACTTCAAGTTTACGGTCCCAACTCAAGAAGCTGCTATCGGGCAAGTTCCCCTCCTCTCAAGGGCGAGGTTCTTTACAAAGAAAAGATGTCTTCTCAACCTCCTAGCAAGGTTCTCTCTGCCCCTGTTTTTTTAATCTTTTTTTCTTTTTTTGTTTTTTGGTTGAGCGAGTGATTTATATATATCTACCAAAGTGAGGGGTAGTAATAGGTAATAATAGTTAAATTTAATTTTTATTAAGGGTTTTTTTGCGTGAAGCCTACCAAATAAAATAATAGTTTCAAAAGTTCCTCAAATAAAAAAATATGATGAAAATGCTGAAATGCCCTTCCATGTAATTTAAAACCCTCGCTGAACCATTTCTCTTCCCTTTCTATCTCCACATTACTGGTATCATCTCTCTTCCCTTTATTTTCTTTCTTTTTAAGTCCTAAACCCTTTTGATCTCCATTTTCGATCCATCTCACAAAATCGAAATCTTGAAATTGTCCATTGAAATCCATCACCATCTCAGATTTGATGCCTATGAACTCATGTTTGAGATCAATAGTTTCAGATTTGAGATAAAATGACCTCATATATGTCCAAAAAAATAATAAATTGATATATTATAATAAAAAATCGAGAGTTTTTTGTTTGTTTGTTCATATATCTAAAGTAAAATTCGCCTATAATTCATTTATCTAGTATGTACTCTGTTTTCACAATAGTAAAATTTTACTTTGGTTAATGAAAAATAAAGTTTATTCTCTTATGCATAGACAAACATTCAACAACACAGTAAAATTTTACTTTAAGATTCAGAGTAAATTTTACTCTGAAATACAGTAAAATTTACTAAAAAACAAATCAGAAACTGCATAGACAAACATTCAACAATACAGTAAAATATTACTCTGAAGATTTAGAGTAAATTTTATCATAAAACAAATCAGAAACTGCATAGACGAACATTCAACAACACAGTAAAAATTTACTTTCAATTCAGAGTAAATTTTACTCTGAAATACAGTAAAATTTTACTTGCATGTTAAGAAAACATAACAGATAACACCAGAGTAAAATTTTACTCTCATTTTATCAAACAAAAACAGAGCACATACTAGAGTAAAATTTTACTCTCATTCTGTCAAACAAAAACAGAGTATAAATCAGAGTAAAATTTTACTTTCATCATGTCAAACAAAAATAGAGCACACACCTGATTGAACTCAGTAAATCAACAAAAACAAAATAAAAAATAACAACAGATTTATACAGTTTTGCAATGTAATCTCTCATTTAATTGAGAGTGTTGATCTTGGATGGCGAGATCGTGTATTGTTGACCAAGGGTGAGATCGTCGGCGGTGAGATCTTCAGACTTTGAGATCGTCTTCATGGATTTCGCAGATCATCTTCAAGATCGTTTTATGCATGAACTGAGATTGTTTAAATATATATATATATATATATATGAGGGCAATATGGTCCAAAAAAAAAACAAATTATAGAATGTCCTTATTGAGCTGGGCTTCTCTTACTCAGGTGCTTTTTGAAAGAGAATTCATTGAGCTGTCCTTTATCTTAAAAAAAGGTCCCAAAAAAGGGGTCTCACCAAAAATCTCATTTATTAAACCCTATTAAAAATAAATTTTAGTAAAATTTTTGCTAAAAATAATTTTTTATGACAATTTTTTACATACATCTTTAAAAAGTGATAATTAATGACTTTTTTTTTATGATTTTTTATAAATTGTCGTTAAAATTTATAACTAGTGATATTTTTTTGTGAAGAATTTTTTAAATTATCGCTGAAAGTTAAAAATTAATGCCACTAAAACTTATAATTTACGACATTTTTTGTAATAATTTTTAATTATCACTAAAAATTAACTATTAGTGATTTTTTAATAATGTATGATAAAAAAAATGTCATTAATTATCGTTAAACAATAAGTTCACTTAGTAGGATGGACATGTAAATTCCTCTTTAGATTATAATCAAAACTAAATTGATTCATGACACAAATATCACAAAAGTGTTTCAACCAAAATCACTTTGATTTATAACTAAACACTACAAAAATTACATAACCAAAACCAAAAACCATTATAACTAAAACTATCACAAAATCTCATAATCAAGGTCATTGTAGCTTATAACCATCCCTACAAAACTTCATAATCAATCCACCATAAATTTGATAATAACAAAACCTCATAATTAAGAACCATATAATTCATGACCAAGAATTTTATAACTACCATACAAATTCCCCTAGTGTTACCAATACAATATTATATATACATATTTATGAGACTGTCCTGCCTTAGTGATTAGCTTGATGGGAGAGAACTTGAAGCAAAGTTGTAAGTGGCACATACATTCTGAGTGACAAACAACATCATTGTAATATGATATCTCTAACGAAAAATATCAACCAAATTTCAGAATTTTAAATGTTGAACCAAGTTTCATTTTTCCAAAAGGGTGAGCTTTGTTTTTCTCTAGATGTTCCACTTTCACCGTGAATGTCATTAGCAGTTGTTACTTTAGACTTAGCAGACAACACACAACAAAAAGATCATCTCACTGTTTCACTCAACCAAATCTGATCAAAAAGGACACACACACCCCATCCGCTAAACTGGATTTTTGAATATGATTTCTGCTTGAGGTGATAAGCGGCGAAATCGTGTCACCTTTTTCAAAATCATCAGTCCTCCATCTACAACATTCGCTGAGTTCGGCTCAATATGCATTGTCTCCAGCATTGGCAATTTAGCTAATAGAAGCATAATAAACTCCAATTCAAACCTTGTCCCAGATAGCTTTGTCATCTCCACCTCTCGAAGTTGATTTAAAGAGACATCTGACCAGTCTTGCATTTCTAAAAGTTCTAGAACACGATCAACAATAACATCATCAACAGTGTCATAAGTACGTACCTGGAAAGAAGAAAATGGAACTCTATCTCAGCCTAAAGATTCAAAATATACATCATGAACATATGAAATAATAATATCTGCAATTACTTTACCTCAATTTTTATTTTTGCCAAATTTGGGGAGCTTCTGATTAAGCAAAGAACAATAGAGACCTCATCTAGTTCCCGAAAACAAATACCATGAAACGAGAGATAATTAAGGTGGCTCAGAGTAGTTGGAAGACTCTTTGGTACCCCACTTGCAGCCAAGAACTAGAAGCAAAAGACACAAAATAAATAAATAAGATCAAAGAAATAAATAAACACGGTTTAATAAGCCAACTTACCTTGGCATAATAATAGTCCAATTGCAACGACTCAATGACAGGTAGACTATCAAAAAGCATGACTATGGATGATTTTCCTTTGTTGAATACTCCCTCATTTGCGCACATGTTCAAACAAATGGTAACTCTTGCAAGCTGAAGGGTATTTTTGAAACAAATAGAACTGAAAAGGGCTCCACAGAATAAATATTTAAGATTAGGAGCAACAATTTCAAGGTCACCGAAACAGGTTGAGTTTAAAACGATCAGATGTTCAAGCAGTGGGCAACCAGAGATCAAACCTGAAAATATGTCAGCAGTAATGGCAACGTCATAAAACTCCAGGCAAAGGAGCCCAATAAATCCTTTAAATTTGGGTGGAGGCTTAAAAATACAAGAACGGAGAATCAAAATCTTAAGTTCTAGACATGAAAATAGTGATGATGGCAATTTGTAACATTCACCCTTCCAAATGTGAAGGGTCAATTCCTGGATACCATTGTTTGAAACAAAAAGTATCAACTGGTCGATCACAGAACAGCCCTTTAGTCCAGATAAAGAGAGAGTGAACTTGTGTATTGGTCCACGGTGAAGTAACAGAACTTGATAAATAGCCCACAGAAGTTTATTCTTTCGTTTTCTGATTGATTCTCTGCAGAACATATCATCAAATACAAGTTGGGGAAGGTTTGCCCACATATACCTCCATTTTGTCGACAAAACACTAGTCCTCACCGCATCTTGTATTGATAAACACAACAAGATTGCTTCTTTTACATTGTTTGGAAGATCACTGATTATGTCTGAAGTTGAGCCACACATTTTCTTCATGTTTCAAACAATTCTGTCAATCAGAAAACTTAGTAAAAACAAAATAAAAAAGAATAATAAGGAATAATAGCCCAATATGTCATATCTTCTGTTATCATCTGTAGAAAGGAGGAGGAAGAAGAAAAAAAAAATCAAAGAATCAACCCCACAGGGTAGTGGTATTTTCCAGGAATAGACAATATTGTACTTATTTGTGGAGGGAAATCACTTTTCCTTTCTATTTGCAAATCTCTCTCTCTCTCTCTCTCTCTCTCTCAATTCATAATCCAAATACAGCCTTAAAAGGGTATCCAGAAAATGGGTGCTGATCATCTACATCTGTATACCTAAATCATTTTGAGTTCTTTTTTTCATTAGAGAACATTAGGGTTTGTACTTTCTTACAATGCAGCATCAAAGTAACTTCATAGAAACTAATCAAATACTAAACTGAGTTCCTCAATGAAACAAAGATTAGATTTCAACCATAAACAAAAAAAACAAAAAAACACACAATATTTGCGCACGCACACACACACACACACACACACACACACACACAAAAACAAAAAAACGAAAAAAATACTAAAATGAAAAGGCAGAGAAGAAATCTTTTATAGTTGACTTACTTGGTGTCTCTTTCAAGCTCCCCCTATCATTGTTCCTTTTGCTAATCTGCTAATTCCAAAATCTGTTACAAGATTTTTGAGTAAAGAGCTCTACCTTAAAAACGAAAAGAAAAAGAGAGTATTTGAGAAAGAAAGAGACGAGACCTTTGTCAGCAGTTTCCCCTGCTTCTTATATAGCCGTAATCCGTATTTTAATTTTTTAAGAAAATATAAAATACCAAAAATATTTTTATTTGTATTTTATTTTACTAAGGGGCATATCAATTATAAGTCAAATTATTTGTTTGATTAAAAACAAAAAAAGCAAATTATTTACACTTTTCTTGAGATTTAGCTAAATTATAAATTTTTTCTTGAAATGTCAGAAATTATATCTCATCCCTGAAGTTTATATTCACATAATAATTTAACTCTACAGTTAACTAAACGTTAAGAATGGTTAGTTGATATCACCAAAATATAAATTGATGGACGATATTGCCCCTGTTGAAATCAACAAAATTTACAAAAGAATTACATTAGATAAAAAAAAATTAAATTTTTGGAACCATGTTTGATTTGTTGTTTAAAAAAAAATTTGAAAATTTTAAAAAAAATAAAAACTAAATTAATAAAAATAATATGAAAAATATATTTAATTTGTAAAAATTATTTCTAACCACTCAAAAGATAAAATTATATAAAAATAATAAATATTTTTTATTTTTTATTTCTTAACAAAATTAATTTTTAATTTTTTTAAAAAATTTTAAAAATAAATTTCTAAAAATCAAACCAAACATATTCTAAAATTTTTTTGACAAGCCATTTCTTGTATTTTTAACTTATTTAATTATTTGTTAATTTTATGATATTTTCATCATCTGAAACTACAACATATAATTCGGTTTCAAAATGGTTTATTTTTTAAGACAAAAAATTTGATACATAAAAACATAATAATTAATCACTAATGTTCAATTTTCGTTGCTAAAAATATAATGACGACACTTTTCGCAACAAAAATATTTGGTCCCCTAAAAATAATTTTGTCCCTAAATTTTGGTCTCTAAAATCTTAATTTTTTTGTAGTGTAATAAGTGTTTTTCTATTTTAATTTTGCATTTCATAACTTATTTAAAAATGATAATTTAACTAAACCTCAGAGAGAAATTTGTAATTTAGCTAAACCTCAAAGGGGTGTAGATAATTTGCTCTTATTTGTTAAAAGGACATTTTAGCCAATTTATAAAATCCGTTAACGGCGTTAATTACGATAGGATGAGATATAATTTTTAAAATCTCATAAGGGAGTCTGTACCCCAAAAAAAAGTTGATTAATGATGTTTGGCTACAATTTTATGTTATAGTTTATTTTTATTTTTTTTATTTATTTGACCCCAAAAAAAAGAGATTTTTTAAGTTGCAATTTGTCTTCTTCTTTTTTTTAATCTAAATTTATTTCAAACCTATAAATATATATAGACAAAAATAACCCTATTCCTTTTTTAAAGGGCAAATTACACTAACGATCCCTATAATTTGAGACTTGTGTCACTTTGGTCCCTGACTTTTCAATTGTGACACATTTGACCATGAATTTTAAATCTTGTTCCAAATAAGGACAATTGAAGATATCATTGCTTAATTTTAAGGGCAAAATCGTTAATTTAATAAAATATAAACTAATTTGACAAAAATAAATGTTAAAAAAATAGTTTTGAATTTTTAAAAATTATTTCTACACACTAAAGATAAAATAATGTAAAATTGATATATCTTTTAGACATTTATTTATTTATTTATTTTACCAAATTAATTTTTATTATGTGTTTGGATGATGATCATGTAATGAGTGGTTGTTTTTATTTTCATTAAATTAGTTTCTATTTTATCAAAAGTCAAATATGGCGACAATTTTGATTATTAAACCAATCCATTAAATCAAAAAATCCAAAACTAAAAACATTTCATATATTAAATATATTGATTACACATTAAAATTCTAACAACCACCTATTACATAATCATCATCTAAACGCATAATAAAAATTAATTTGGTAAAAAAAAATAAATGTTTAATAGATTTATCAATTTTTCATAATTTTATCTTTTGTGGTTAAAAATAATTTTTAAAAATTTAAAAATATTTATTTGACATTTATTTTTATCAAATTAGTTTATATTTTATCAAATCGACGATTTTACCCTTGAAATTAAGCAAAAATATTTTCAATTGTCCTTATTTATAAAAGATTCAAGATTCAAGATTCAAGATCAAATGTGTCACAATTGAAAAGTCAGAGATCAAAGTAACACGAGTTCTAAACTATAAGAACTGTTAGTGTAATTCACTCTTTTTTATACATGGGTAAATTGCACACACCTGAAATAATAATGCTAGGAACACAAATACCAAACACTGGATGAGACACATATGTCTCATAAGCTGGAGTCCGCATGATGTGGGACCTACATGTGGAACACATCTTATGTGAGACAAATGTGTTTCATTTTTATACATAGCGTTTGTGCACCTAAACTTATTACACTTGAAATATAATTAATCTCATATTTTTAACGTAATTATACTAGTCTTTCTTGAAATTTTAATTAATATAATAATTAAATTATTTTACATTAATAAGTCGTTAGTTAGTCATAACAAAAATATTACAAAAACCTTTCAACCAAAATTACTACTCTGCATAACTAAACATCACATAATTGCATAACCAAATTCACTTTCATTTATAACTAAACAGCAAAATCACATACAAAGACCAAAAAGGATCCTAAATCTATACAACCAAGACAAAAAAGAATCATAACTAAAATTACCAAAATCAAGGTCATTTTAACCTCATAATCAAATTCACCATAAATTTGATAATAACAAAACCTCATAATTAACAACCATATAATTCATAACTAAGAATTGTATAATTCATTAGAAGTTGTAAAACTAGACTTCACTGTCTCACTCAAAACTAAAGCTGGTAAAAAAGGACATAAACCATCTGTTAAACTTGAAATTTAACTGGATTTTCGAATTCGATTTCTGCTTGAGGTGATAAGCGTCGAAATCGTGTCATCTCTTTCAATATCCTCAGTCCTCTGTCAACAACTTTCGCTGAATTCAGATCAATATGCATTGTCTCCAGCATCGGTGATTTGGCTAATGGAAGCTTAACGAAATCTAATTCAGACCTCGTTCTAGACATATACTTCATCTTCACTTCTCGAAGTTGATTCAAAGAGACATCCACCCAGTCTAGCACTTTTAAAAGTTCTAGAATAGGATCAACAACAGCAGCAGTTTTATGAGTATGTGCCTGGAAAGAAGAAAATGGCATTGTGTCTAAGCCTAAAGATATAAAATATACATTATAGACATAGGAAATAACAAAATATGTCATTACTTAACCTGAATTATAATTTTTGCAAATTTGGGGAGCTTCTGATTAAGCAAAGAACAATATAGACCTCATCAAGATCCCAAAAACAAATACCATACAATGTGAGAATTTTAAGGCGGCTCAGAGTAGTTGGAAGACTCTTTGGTACTCCACCTACAGCCATGAACTAGAAGCAAAATACATATAATTAAATATTATCAAAGAAAGAAAAAAATAAATAAACGCGGTTTACACGTTTTCAGTTTTCTGTTTATATTTACAAAAATTTTAAAAATTCAAATAAAAATTTGTTTGGTAAATTTTTGATATATAAATCAGTGGTCTCAGTTTATAAATTTAGCCAAAAAATGTAAACTCAAAAAATGTGTGTCCGTTTTGAGTTTTCAGTTTTTTTTTTTTTTTTTACCACCCAACACCCGCCACCATTTTCCACCACCGTCTTCCACCATCACCACCCACCACCGATCCCCCACCAGCACCTACCATCACTCACTACCCACCTGCCACCTGCCACCCACCACCCACCACCCACCAGCCATCCACCCCTCGCCGCCACCACCACCACCCACCTGCCATTCACCCGCCACTACCATCCACCGCCCGCCACTACCACTCACCACTCACCTGCCACCACTATCCACCACCCGCCACCACCACCCACTCGCTACCACTCACCACCCGCCACCACTACCACCCGCCATCTGCCACCTACCTACCACCACCACCACCACCCGTGCACCGTCACCCATCCACCCACCATCACCATCCACCCGGCACCACCCACCACCATCCGCCACCCGCCGCCACCACCCACTTGCTACCACCCGCCATTGTCACCCACCCATCCACCCACCACCACCTACCCGCCGCCGCCACCCACCTGCCACCACCCACCACCACCCGCTTGCCACCACCACCCACCACCTGCCACCCGCCACCACCACCACCCACTCGCTACCACCCACCACCGTCACCCATCCACCCACCCACCCGCCACCACCCGCTATCCACCACCCACCGTCACCACTTTCCACCATCATCTTCCGCCGCCACTCGCCACCATTTACCATTTCTCACTCTTTTTTATATTTTTAAATTTTTTAAAATATTTTGTCAATTACCAAACGCGTTTGTAGTTTATGTTTTTCTAAAAATAAACAAAAACCAGTTTATAAAATTTTTGTAAATATAAACTGAAAATGTAAACGTTACCAAACAGACAAGTATTACCAAACGGTTTACACGTTTTCAGTTTTCTGTTTATATTTACAAAAATTTTAAAAATTCAAATAAAAACTTGTTTTGTAAATTTTTGATATATAAATCAGTGGTCTCAGTTTATAAATTTAGCCAAAAAATGTAAACTCAAAAAATGTGTTTCCGTTTCGAGTTTTCAGTTTTTTTTTTTTTTTTTACCACCCAACACCCACCACCATTTTCCACCACCGTCTTCCGCCACCACCACCCACCACCGATCCCCCACCAGCACCTGCCACCACTCACAACCCACCTGCCACCTGCCATCCACCAGCCACCAGCCATCCACCCCTCGCCGCCACCACCACCACCCACCTGTCATTCACCCGCCACTACCATCCACCGCCCGCCACTACCACTCACCACTCACCTACCACCACCACCCACTCGCTACCACTCACCACCCGCCACCGTCACCCACCCACCACCACTACCACCCGCCATCTGCCACCTACCTACCACCACCACCCACCACCCACCACCACCCGCGCACCGTCACCCACCCACCATCACCACCCACCCGGCACCACCCACCACCATCCGCCACCCACTTGCCACCACTACCCACCACCCCGCCGCCACTACCCACTTGCTACCACCCGCCATTGTCACCCACCCATCCACCCACCACCACCTACCCGCCGCCGCCACCCACCTGCCACCACCCACCACCACCCGCCTGCCACCACCACCCACCACCACCACCACCCACTCGCTACCACCTACCACCGTCACCCACCCACCCACTCGCTACCACCCACCACCGTCACCCACCCACCCACCACCACCACCCACCCGCCACCACCCGCTATCCACCACCCACCGTCACCACTTTCCACCATCGTCTTCCGCCGCCACTCGCCACCATTTGTCATTTCTCACTCTTTTTTATATTTTTAAATTTTTTAAAATATTTTGTCAATTACCAAACGCGTTTGTAGTTTATGTTTTTCTAAAAATAAACAAAAACCAATTTATAAAATTTTTGTAAATATAAACTGAAAATGTAAACGTTACCAAACAGACAAGTGTTACCAAACGGCACCTTATGGTTCATTTGAGAAGTGGGTTGACTTTTTGTATTTTAATTTGGGGGCTAAAAACCTCATTGGGTTGATTTTTTAGATTTTTTAACTTTTGTGAGAGAAAAAGTAAAATGATTATAATTTGAATATGATATTTTATTTTATTAATTTTTTAATCTATTTTATCTTTTTGTAGTTATTTTAGCCTCCAACCTCATTTTAGCCCCATGTCAAACGAAGGCTTAGTACTCTCTCTCCATTTTATTTTAATTCATTTTTTTAATTTGTTTATTTTTGTAAGGGTAAATTACAAATACACCCCTTAAAGTTTGCTTAAAATACGAATTGCCTCCTGTGGTTTGGAAAATTACAAATATCTCCCTGTCAGAATTTTTTATTTAACAGAATTAATTGAAAAAGTAAAATTTCTAACTGTTCACCTATATAATAATAAAATTATCTAAATTATTAATTGAAATAAAATTTTAACATTATTTAAAACTATTAATTAATTTGATGATTTATTAAAAAAATGACATATTTGTTATGAAAGTATAAACTTTAGGGGACATAATGTAATTTCTAGAACCACAGGGGGTAATTTGTAATTTAAGTAAATCTCAGAGGGTGTGTTTGTAATTTACTCATTTTTTAATTATATTTTTTTATCTCTTATTTATTTTATTTTTTATTTAATCAAATATTTATTTTTTTTAATTTGTCTTCCACTCTATAGTGTCCTTTTCATTTTTTAATTTTATTATTTAATTTTCTTTAAATTTTATCATACAATTTATTAGAAATATTGAAATGTCTTCTACAAGCAATAGTGAAAGGAAACACTTGATTATATTTTATTAAATTTTATTATATAATTTTTTCTCGTACTATATTTTTGACTCTTATTTATTTCGTTTTTTATTTAATCAAATATTTATTTATTTAATTTGTCTTCCACTCCATAGTGTCTTTTTTATTTTTTTATTTTATTGTTTAATTTTCTTTAAACTTTTGTTAGCACCATAAATCTGCAATTTTTATTATTTATATAATTGTAGTACATGTGGCATCCTCCTACTTATTTGGAGGTTATGAGAAGTTATGAAATGTGAAAAAGATGTTGGAGAATAAAGTGGAGAACATGGAGCATTAATTGGAGGTTAAAGGAAGTTACGAAGACATGGAGGAATATGTGGCATTGTGGGAATGACGATGGAAAAGTGGGTAGTTTTAGGTGGTTATTGGGTAGTTATTTCTGGAAGTTTTTTTCTACAAATATTTGTCTATAAATAGCCATTAATGGCTACATTGTAAAGGACCCAGAACTTAAATCAAAGACAATTGATTTCAATATTTCTTGTCATTTTCCTTATCTTAGGAGTAGTTTAACATAGATTTACATTTCGAAGCATTTATTTTCAGCACTTTCATTTCGAAGCATTTCATGCACTTCTTTTTCGAAGCATAGGAGTAGAGGTAAGTAATTATTACTTTGATTGTTCACTCAATCGTCTTTCTCCATCTCCCTTTCTTCTTTTAATTTTTCTTTTCTCTACACTTTGGCAATTTTGAAATCCTCTTTGTTGAGGCGAAAGAACCGTCAACACAATCGCTTGATAATTGGCTTGAATTTAATCTGTAAGGATTTTTCAATCCTTGCTGGCACGCTCGCATTTATGATATTTTCCTTCGTAGGAAAAATAAGCCAACATTTTTGGCACGCCCGGTGGGACCGCCAAGTGTAAGAAATGACAAACAATTTGGATTTCGCCATTCGAACTTGTCAATTTGAAATTTATTGGCGTAAACAAAAAATTTTGGATCTTCAAGAAGAGATCCATTTTCTTGATGAAATAAATTTTCATCCCTTACAATATTATTTGGTGGAAGAAAAAAGACACAATTTAATTGGAGAAATTCATCACCTTGATATGGAAATTCGCCAATGGAATGATGAGTTATCAACTCTCACTACCAAGTCTTTAACTGAGGCCTTAATGGCCGGAATTGGTGAAGTTTTTCAGAATTTTTCCATGGTTAAAAATAGCAAAGAGTTGATTTCATCAATGGCTCGGGGGGTTCAAGAGTCCGTTTTTAAAGAGCCAAATTATGAAATTAACATAACGAAAGAGCATGTTCTTGAGCCAAATTTGGCTAAGAATGATGTTCCATGCATGGCTCGGGGGGTCTCAAAACCAATTTTTAGAGAGTCAAGTCATGAAAATAACATATCTATGGGTGATTTTCATAAGCCATTAATGGCTAACATGGAAAAACAATCCACTTTGCCAAATAATTATGAAAATCTATTCGGCAAAAGTCATGTTTTTAAAACAAACATGGTCAAGAATAATGAACAAGCTACTGTTCATGAATTCAAAATTTTTGACATTTTTCAAAATGTCAAAAAGTATGAATTTTCATGGTTACACTATACTATGACTTTTGGTGTTCAAAATCCTTTTTGGATTTGTGGTTCACATCAAAATATAATTCTGATGATGTGGCTAATAAAATTAACAAATTGTTCTTATGAGTTCGAAGCATTAAGAACAAGGGATGACCATTTAAAATGCATGAACTTGGCTAGAAAAAGCCTGTGCATTTAAATAAATGGTTGAAAATGGCTTATCTTTTCAAATTGATGGCCAGTTGCTTGTATGTACACAATCAAAGCATCGAAGATACATTCGAAGCATCAAGAGTTGTTTCAAAGGTTGATTACTTCACCTTCGAAACTGTATAAAGCTTCGAAGATACATTCGAAGCATCAAGAGTTGTTTCGAATGTTGATTACTTTACCTTCGAAACTGTATAAAGCTTTGAAGATACATTCGAAACATCAAGAGTTGTTTCGAAGGTTGATGTAGACGTCCCCGAACGCATCCCGGGGCGAAGGAGTGCGAGTCCCCCCCCCCCCCGTTCTGGTTCGATATTGGGTCACTACAGTTCATGGACTCAAATGTCACGGTTCTCAATCTTGAACCAAAGAATCCAAATCCGGCAAATCGTTTTTGAAAACAGATTTTTTTGAAAGAAGTGCCAAACATGGACTGCTTTGCCAGATACAGAGTCGCCACCTAAATATTTTTTAAATGGGAAATTTAGGAAACCCTGACTCGGTGCCAAAGGCCACGTGTCCGTCATCACCAAAGTTGCCTCGGCTCGGGAATTTGGGTACGATTGGGGAAGGTCACTTCGTGAGCACCCCCGCTCGCCCGGTCAAAGACCGGCCTCTACTAACCATGATATCAATTTTTGAAAACATTGTGTGTTCTTATTCCGGTTATTAGCCTAGGATTACTATGTGATGCTCGCAGCAAATAAGTATAGACTGGGCCGTCTGAATTGGAACAAAACATTTCATGTTTGTTTATTTGAAAATGGTGTGATGGTGCTACCCGCAGGTAGGCTAAAATGCGGATTTGCCACCCTCAGGTGGGCTTAGAAAACAGTGATGTTGCCACTATCTAGTGGGCTTAAAACAAACAGTCAATGCGTTGTCCCAATTCAAATAACTCAACCTCCACCCACGGGCATTCAAGGCAGTTATATCACATAAGCATATAGCCTCATGGCAAGCATGCTATCATGGCAACACTCACACGCATGCAAGGATGCTAAAGCATAAAACTTACCGAGTACTCCAAGCCAAAATAGGAACCGGTTAGAAATCATGCATGAATCCTAAATATGCTAAAATGCCTAATGCAACACATGCAAAAATGCAGCTATAGCAGGCTCGGCTATTCTAAACATGGCATATGGAATGCTACAACTAACACGTATTCAATTTGGAATTGAAATATAAATGCAGTTTGTATGATGCGCCGAGCCCGGTGCATGCAAAACAGATGAATGATGCAAACATGCTGTCATACTGTATGCTAATTTGAAATATGCCCTAACCTAACCATCGAAAGCAGGTAAATAAAAAGGAAGAAAGACGTGGGGTTGGAAGACATACATCACACTCACCCACACTTATTACAGTTATGCCCTCGCGCAGAGGGTCTGAATAAATAATACAGTCCGAATAAAAGAATATTACAGTCCGAAGAAATACAGATTAACAAATTAAACTAGGAAAGCGGTAAAACTGGCATGCAAGCCAGGGACTGCCTTGGTCTGCTCCGGATGAGGAATGATGCATGCTCGGGTTGCTTTTGCGCAGAAATCCACTGGGATGCCCCAATTTGCCTCTGTTTGCACCTGTTCTCGAAATGCGCGCCAGACTCCGGAAAGTTGCTGATGCTTGATTTTGCTGCAACAGAGAGCAGGAAAGGGGCATAGCAATGTATTTCACAAATATATGCATGCCTCGATCCTCGTGCCACCAATCACGCATCTCGATGCATGATGGCCGAGGAGCCGAATTGCACAACTCAGTATAGGATGAATGCACATGATGATACAACAAAACCTAACTCCATCATGGATAATCCGGAGTGTCGGTGACTTGGGAATTGAGACCCGTTCCGTCGCTCGGAGTACGGAACGTGCCTCGTTTCCCGTGCAATATGCATGATATGCATGAAATGCAACTAATATACAATCCTAACATACACAATGCTATGAAAATGAGATGTCTCGGAATGCGTGCACATGGGCACGCAAACCGAGGAAATGATCCTAAGGCATAAAATGGCACACAGAATGCAAAATGGACTTACACTAACATGAGAGAGCCTCAGCCACACTCACATAAGAGGCCGATGGACGAAAATGAAGTGTCTCAAAATGGATGCACACGGGCACGCAAACCGAGGCAATGGCATACACAATGCAATGAGACTAAAATGACATACAGAATGCAAAATGGAGTGCCTCGAAATGCGTGCATACGGGCACGCAAACCGAGACAATGGTCCTAAGGCATGAAATGGCATACACAATGCAATTGGGCTTACACTAACATGAGTGGACCTCAGCCACACTCACATAAGAGGCCGGTAAATGAAAATAAAGTGCCTCGAAATGCGTGCACACGGGCACGCAAACCGAGGCAATGGTAATGAAGCATGAAACGGTATACGCAATGCAAATTGGGCTTACACTAACATGAGTGGACCTCAGCCACACTCACATAAGAGGCCGGTGAATGAAAATAAAGTGCCTCGAAATGCGTGCACACGGGCACGCAAACCGAGGAATGGCCCGAAGGCATGGGATGGCATGCTAAATGAGACATGGCATATGGAATATGGAAAATGCAAATTTCAGCAGCCAAAATGATGCGAAACAGCCCCCGAATTATAGCAAAATTACACCCGATGCCCGAAATGCTATACTAAGCACCCGAAATGACTTGCAGCCATGCCAAATATGCAGAATATGGACATGACATGTAAAGACAGATGCTAGGCAGTACCCAAACTAGGATTTTTCCAGTATAAAGTATGGCCAAACAACAATCACAAGTATGGAAAAAATAGCATGCAAGAATGGGGGAAAAATGGGGAATAATGAAGCAAGTGGTATATGCAATGCTCAAACTGAAAAACACAGTTCTAAAACACTGAAGAGGGACCAAAAATATGAACATTTATAGCTTATGGTAACCCCCAAAACAGTATGCGAATATGGCAAACATAGCATGCAAAATATGAGCCAAAAGAGGGCTATAAAGAGAAGTATACCAAGAATTCACCAAACAGCCTAAGACCCTTGACAAAACATGAATAGTGGGTCATTTTAAGACTATTTCAAGTTCTGATCATGGCCAAAAACAGAAGCAAGATAAGCCTAAAAAATCATGCAAAACATGGACCAAATAGGGGCTATAAAGAGAGGTCATGCATGGAGGCACCAAACAAGGTTGAGCCCTTCTACAATGTTGTAGAGGGGCTCAAAATAAGCTCAATCACAGTTTAAGGCATGCTCCAAAAACAAATGTACATAAGCTAAAAAAAGCATGCAAGTTTACGGTAAATATGATGGATATTGAAGCAAGTGGTATGTATAAGCTCCAAACAAGGTTGAGCCCTTCTACAATGTTGTAGAGGGGCTCAAAATAAGCCTAAAATCAGTAGGGGTCGGAGCCCAAAACCACAAGAAAATAGGGTAGGAAAATGAAGCAAAAATAAGCTCAAAAAGGGTAAATAATGACTTACCCTTGAAGATCCAACTTTTGTTGCTTCTTGGCTTGGATTTGTTGCTTCTTAGCCTTTGAAAAACCTTCCTTTGCTGCTGGAATGGAAGTGGTGGTGGTGAGGCTTGGTGTTGATGAAGAAATGAGGCCAAGACTTGAAGATTTTGGAGGTTTTTGGAGAGGAAGATGGAGGCTATTGCTTAGGAGCTCTTCTAGGGAGTTTTTCTAACCCTAATCAAGAGCAAGGCCAGCCCCTTATATGCACCCAAAAGGGGGTGGAAAAGAGGAGGGAAATGCACCCAAGTGCTTCCCTCCGAAATATCCCCCAGAAACAGATATTTTCTGGGGGAAAGAGGCATACAGCTGCCATGCACACCTCCCAATGATCATGGCCGGCACCCCACTTTTGGTGGAGGTGGCCGGCCGGCTACCCCCATGGCCGGCCGGCCAAGGGGCAAAAATGGAAGAAATGAATTTCTGGCCGGCCATAAAAAATTAGGGTCCTCCCATGTGTGCTCTACAACACCCTATGGTTGGAATCTGGTAACTCTGAAACAGGAGAAACAACAATGCACTTGAAGAAGAGGCTCAAAAATGAAAGTGAAAATTACTGGCCGGCCATGTGTTTTTAGGGTCCTCCCATGTGTGTACAACACAAATATGTGATTTTGGCTCGAAGAAAATGACCCTAGGGTGTTCAACATTAGCCCGGAAGTGAGAAAAACGGGCGTCGGAGGGCTCTGGAAGGAGATATCTGGTTGCTGAGACAATTACTATCCTCCCACCCTTCAGTGTCCTTCGTAATGATAAAACAGAGGTACCTGCCAAAAATGAACGAAAATCGATGCAAAATGAATGCTCGGGGGCCAGAACACGCAGTTCGAGATCCCGAAAACAGGCTGCCGGGCACCGAAAGTGGCATTCGGCCACGAAGTGGGTATCTGAGACCCCAGTGCCCTTGAAAGGGAGTAAATAAGATGCATGCCAAAAACCGGAGGAATCGGAGATGGTTAGGCGGTCCCGAACCGAGGCACACGGCCTGACGGCTCCGAAAACCGGGAACCGGGCTCCGAAATGGGCAAAATGGCCTGTGACCACGAAAAATAGCCTGTGGCCATTGAGAGATGGTCTACGAGACCTCTCCCTCCCCTCAGGAAGAAAAACATAGAAAACCGAGCCTGGTTCGCAAACCGAGGCAAGGCACAGAAAAGCCCGGAAGTCCGGAGGCAGGGCGCGCGGCCGCGACTCTGAAACTTCTGAACGAGCACAAAATGTAACATCACCGAGCGCTCAATCGGTGACGTCTGAGTCTTAAGGTCGGTCAAAAATGGGGTGTCTACAGTTGATTACTTCACTTTCGAAACTGTATAAAGCTTTGAAAACTTTCGAAATGTGTACATCTCTTCAAATATATGTAAAATGACAATTAATTAGTTGTCGAATAATGCCTGTTTTTGGCATGATAAGTTGGTTCGAAGAACAACAGTTTTTGGTGTCTTCGAAGAATTGATAATTGGTTCGAAGTACAAAATTAATATTTTCATTAATTATGTATGAACCAGAACATACAAAATTTGAATAACCACAATGTTGGCCAAAAGTTGCTTCGAAAACCCTTTTGCCATAATTTTGTAAGCTTCGAAGCACTCCATCTTGCATTAACAACTTCGAAGAAACAATAATGGTGGTTGTGAACCTTCGAAGCTTTGCTGAATATTTCCAAGGATGTAATTTGTCCTTTGTCGGCACTTTCAACCTTCGAAAGATGATTTTGGTCCTTTGTACCACCTTCGAAGCTTGTTACTAGTCCGTAATAGCTAGCATTCGAGACATCTAGTCATAATTTCATACTCATTTGAAACACTTCATCGGTGCTATTATATCATTCGAAGCACTTTGTTGATATTATTCGAAGCATTTTATTGCTTAGATTAGTCATCTACTTGGTTCGGCCCTTCAAAAATTCAAGTAAAACATCATTTTTAAGGGCCGCGGAGGGTAATGTTAGTACCATAAATCTGCAATTTTTATTATTTATATAATTGTAGTACATGTGGCATCCTCCTACTCATTTGGAGGTTATGAGAAGTTATGAAATGTGAAAAAGATGTTGGAGAATAAAGTGGAGAACATGGAGCATTAATTGGAGGTTAAAGGAAGTTACGAAGACATGGAGGAATAGGTAGCATTGTGGGAATGAAGATGGAAAAGTGGGTAGTTTTAGGTGGTTATTGGGTAGTTATTTCTGGAAGTTTTTTCCTACAAATATTTGTCTATAAATAGCCATTGTAAAGGACCCAGAACTTAAATCAAAGACAATTGATTTCAATATTTCCTGTCATTTTCCTTATCTTAGGAGTAGTTTAACATAGATTTACATTTCGAAGCATTTATTTTCAACACTTTCATTTCGAAGCATTTCATGCACTTCTTTTTCGAAGCATAGGAGTAGAGGTAAGTAATTATTACTTTGATTGTTCACTCAATCGTCTTTCTCCATCTCCCTTTCTTCTTTTAATTTTTCTTTTCTCTACACTTTGGCAATTTTGAAGTCCTCTTTGTTGAGGCGAAAGAACCGTCAACACAATCGCTTGATAATTGGCTTGAATTTAATCTGTAAGGATTTTTCAATCCTTGCTGGCACGCTCGCATTTATGATATTTTCCTTCGTAGGAAAAATAAGCCAACAACTTTATTTTACAATTTGTTAAGAATATTAAAATGTCTTCTGCAAACAACATTAGAGGGAAAACACTTTTTCTTTAACAAATTAGTTTTATTTTTTATTTTTAGAAAAATAGAAGATAGAATTCAATCAAATATGATGAATTGGATTTCTCATGACATAATTTTTTGAAACTATTTTTAATGCTAAAATATATGTGACTATTTTTTTGGTTATTTTTAGGGAACTTTTTTTTGTATTAATTTTTACTATTTTTATTGTATGATTTGAGTTAATAAAATTACAAAATAACATTTGTATGGTTTAATTATTATTATCTTTATGGTTTATTAGTATTTTTTATTTATACAATTTAAGTTAACATTTGTGCAGTTTGAATATTATTATTGTTATTAATAATTTTGTACAATTTGAGTAAATATTTTTTTATTAGTCTTTATGTTTTTTTTAGGAAATAAAAAATAATTTTTTATGTTAAAAAAATAATTCTAAATAATTGTTATTTACATTAATTTCAAATCATACAAATTATTTTAATTATGTAAGTTTTTTTTATATATTTATTGAATTATTAATTTAAATTTTATTAAATATGTTAAATATTAGTCTTATTTTAAAAAAAATTGTTGATATTTTTTTTGAATAATATTGATTTTATAAAAAGAATTTATATATTAAAAGTTATATGTATTTTATTAAAATAAAATTGAATAAAATTTGTTTTGTTTTTTAATTAAAAAAGCGTGGTGAGTGATGTGATATGTGCTCTGTAAAGAGAAAGAAAGAGAAAGGAGAGAAGGAAAACGTATGTGTGTGATGTATGTGTGGCGGGTGAGTATGTGTGGCGGGTGAGTATGTGAGTGTCTGTAATGGTAAACTAGCCTTTTTGACATAGACATTAATAGCGTGATACTTACAGATCAATTTTATGGTAATTAGAGATCAATCTTATGGTAAGAGATGTCTGTATATTTTTAAATGTCATTTGCAACCGCCCAAAACCACATCAGTTAAAGTGGTTTTTGTCAAAAAAAATAAAATAAATAAAGTCAAAGAAACAAGGATAATTATTCAGTATTCCTGAAATACGAACACGTATAATGTTCCATAAAGTTTTGATTGGCAAAGAAGGATAAGGGCTCACAATTTATATTGGAAATGTGAAAATAACATGGGATTAAAGTAATTGGCGATTCGCTTGCAATATAATCACGTGGTGTCTCGGAATTATTGAATAATTGAATAATTTCCCAAGAAACATGGGTTATTTAACAGAATAATAGTCCAATTTCAGAAACTCAATGAAAGGTAAACTAGCAAAAAGCATGACCAAGTAGGATGTTTCTGCTAGCTTAGGTACTTCCTTCACAGCCACAGCCACAGCCACCCACCGCCACCGCCAAATAAATTGGCAACCATTACAAGGTGAGAGGTATTTTTTACACAAATAGAACTGACAAGGCCTTCAAATCATAAGAATTTAAGACTAGGAGCGTCACTTTCAAGACAATCTAAACTGGTGGAGCTTTCAAGCACCAGTCCTTCAAGTAGAGCGCAACTGGAGATTAAACTCGAAAATATTTTAGCAGTAATGACAACTGTGCGAAACTCCATGCTGAGGAGCTTGTTAAATCCTTTAAATTCGGGTGGAGGTTTAAACATACAAGAACAAAGTGCCAAATTCTCAAGTTGTAGACATGAAAACAGTGATGATGGTAGATTATAAGGTTCACCCTTCCAAATGTAAAGGGTCAAATCCCATATACCATTGTTTGACACAAAAAGATGAAACTAAGGCAACTGTATGCTTAAACTTAAAGATGAAACTCCATCAATCGCTAACATACTCGAAACCTAGAGATTCAAAGAGTTTGTTACGAAGCCCTACAATTTTGTTACCCTCTTCTACAAAATCAAACAGGATCATGATATTTGATTTTGGAAATAATAAGTTGTCAAACCCTCAAGTCAAATGCATTACAAAATGAGCATGGTACAAAGAACAGGGCTCAACATTTTGCAATCTGATGTCTTTTCTCTGTAGGACATTTTCTATCAGTACTATAAAGGCTAAGGTGGTTGTGTACGAGCACTTGAACATACATTTTTCAAAAGAAACATTCAGAAAGATCAAAAATATTTATGACTCATAGTGTGCCATTTTTTATATAATGGACTGCACAATGCTCCAATGTAGCTCATGTACTCAATATTAAAAATCTCAAAGATGACAGACCCTCTATAAAACATGTAAACAACACATTTGGCAAGCTAAAAAAAGGGCTAGTTACACAGACCTCCCTTGAGGTATCTGACAATAACTGAGACTTCTATAGTTTCTGTTCATAACAAAATATCAGAGTCTCATAGCTAAAATCACTTCAAATTATAACTAGACACCACATAACCTCATAACAAAGATCAATATGAATCATAACTAAAACCATCACAAAGTCTGATGATATAGATCATTTCAACCCATAACCACCACTACAAAGTCTCACAATCAAATTCACCACAAATTTGACAATAGCAAAACTTCATAACTAGAAGACCATATGATTCATAACTAATCTAAAACCACAAGTTTTCATAACTACCATAAAATTTTTCCTATAGTGGTATCAATACAATAATGACACATATAATAGGTAAGATCAGATATCATAGATGGAGAAAATTATCTAAAATTACATACACTTTCCATTGTGATTTCCACTCACATGATTTATGGCAAATCATGCCAATACAGGGAAAATATAATCCCAACAAGTAGAAAATTGCAACAACAAAGGAATAATTTAAAAGGAAAATAAACAATGTGTCGTACTTATTTCTTGAGGCTTGAAGGGAGAGAAGAGGGAATGGGTAGGGTTGTTAAACGAACCAAACTACTCGAACTTGACTCATTAAAGCTCGTACGAGATTGACTCGTTATGTAAACAAGCCAAACGTGAACACAATTTTAAGCTTGTTAAGTTTTCAAACCAAAAACTTGAATAACCCACTACTCGACTCGATATGCACTACAAAAAATAAACTACTTGAACTCAACTTGTGTTCAGCTTGTTAAAAGCTCCTTCAAGATTGACCCATTATGTAAACAAACCAAATTTCGACAACCTACTTCTCGACTTGACTGGGCTCATTTTCAGCCCTAGGAATGGGATGGGAGGGAACTTGACAAAGTTATGAGTAGCAATTAAACTCAGAATCACAAACAACAACATTGTACCTCTCTCGTACCAAAAAAATTAACCAAATTTCAAACAGAAAATTTTAAATGTTGAAATGAAGTTCCAAATTTTTAATGGAATTAGCAGTTGTAGCTTTAACTTAGACCTAGCAGACAACAAACAACAAAAAGATCACCTCACTGCCTCACTCAAACAAAAACCTGCTAAAAAAGGACACAAACCATCTGCTAAACTTGATCTACATCTGAATTTTCGAATTTGATTTCTGCTCGAGGTGATAAGCGCTGAAATCGTGACGCCTCTTTCAAAATCCCCAGTCCTCTGTCAACAACGACTGCTGAGTTAGGCTCGATAAGCATTGTCTCCAGCACCGGCGACTTGGCAAATAGAAGCTTAATAAACTCCAATTCAGGCCTTGAGCCAGACAGACTTCTCATCTCCACTTGTCGAAGTCGATTTAAAGTGACATCCGACCATTCTTGCATTTCCAAAAGTTCTAGAACAGAATCAATAGCAACACTTTCATTGGTATGTACCTGGAAAGAAGAAAACGGGATTGTCTCAGCTTAAAGATGCAGAAAATACCTTATAAACAGAAGGAATAATAACATCGGTCATTACTTACCCGAATTGTCATTTTTTGCAAGTTTGGAGAGCTTCTAATTAAACAAAGCATAACCAAGATCTCATCTAGTTCCCCAAAACAAATTCCGGTTAACCTGAGAGTTTTAAGGCGTTTCAAAGTAGTTGGAAGCCGCTTTGGTACACCACCTGCAGCCATGTACTAGAAGCAAAAGAAGAAGAAAAAAATCAAAGAAACGCGGGTTATTTACAACCCCTCCCGAGTAACCAATTTGGAAGAAACATAATTTACTAAGCTAAACTTACCTGAATATAGAAATAGTCCAATCGTAGAAAGTCAATGACAGGTAGACTACCAAGAAGTGTGACCAATTTCGAAGGTCGTGCTTGCTTAAATACTGGCACATCCATTTCCACCAACAAATAAATTGAAACTTTAAAGAGTTTAGGAGTGTTGTTGAAACAAATGGAATTGAAATGGCCTTCACAGCATAAGAATTTAAGACGAGGAGCGTCGATTTCAAGGCAATCTAAACTGGTGGAGCATCCAACTGTCAGTCGTTCAAGTAGACGGCAACTGGAGATTAAACTCGAAAGTACGTCACCAGTAATAACAATTTCACGAAGCTCAAGGCTAAGGAGCTTTTTAAATCCTTTGAATGCAGGAGGCGGCTTAATCATACAACAACGAAGATTCAAACGCTTAAGTTGTTGGCATGAAAACAGCGATGATGGTAATTTATAAGGTTCACCCTTCCAAATGAGAAGGATGAATTCTTGGATTTCATTGTTTGAAACAATAAGTATCAGCGGATCAATCTCGGGACAGCTTTCCAGTCCAGAAAAACAGAGTGAAAACTTGACTATTGGTGCACGATGAAATAACATAATATGATAAATAGTCATCATAAGCTTGTTCTTCTCTTTTCTGAGCACTCCTTTGCAGAATGTATCATCAAATACAAGTTGGGAAAGTTTCGTCCACGTATATCTCCATGTCTTTGACAAAACACTAGTACTCACCGCTTCTTGACAAACGCATTAAGATTTTTTCTAAAATATTGTCTGAGGGATTACTGATTATGTCTGAATTTAAGCCATGCATGTTCTTCATGTTTCCAAATATTCTTAGTCTTATGACAATCAGCAAGCATAACCAAATAGAAGCATCGAACACCCCACGGTTCTTATTACATTTCCTGAGATCAAATAAAAAATAAAAAAATTAATGATTGTGCCTAAATTTAAGATATAAAGCGAAGAGAGGATACTGTCCATCTTAACATGTTATATTTTCATTAATTACTTTAAATTTTCTGCAATAACCAGTAAGTATTGTAAGATTTAATAATACATGTAACCATAATAATAATGCGAAATTAAACTTAATAGGATCTTAAATTCAATATAATTGAAGAATAAAACGAATATACCTTTGTCAGCCATTGAATTAGAGAAGTTGAGAAAATACCCCTAATAATTGAACCTTGAATTCTTGGCTCACCTTCTTCTCTCTGTCTCTCTTAATTAGGATGACTATAAAACTTAGAGGGATGGAAGTTAATTAGAATGACTATAAAACTTAGAGGGATGGAAAAATACTCATGATATGAAAAGGGAATCACCCATCCTTATATAGAGGAGAGAAGAGGGTCAGATAAACTCTATCATAAGAATTCCTAATCCATCAAGGTTTCCTTTCTTATATTAGAAGAGTGATTATATTAAAATTCTAATTACTGAACTTTATATATAATATTGGCTTTATCTAATTGTGGAGTCCAAATAAATTAAAACATGTAGATATATGTAGGCTATTGGACCACACTAGAAAATAAATCCAACATTCTCCCACTTTGCCCATTAAGCCGATTATGATGCAATTATGAGTTTTTTTTTTTTTTTTTTTCAAAATATTCAATTTATATAAAAAAAAAAATTGACTCATTGGATTCCACACTAAAAACTTTGACACGTGATCACGAATTTTAAAAATAGCCAATAAGTTCAGATATATTAGAAACTATAATACTGTGATTACTTCAGATCACCAATGTGAGTCATGGCGTTTATATAACATTTATGTCATATTTCCTTCTATGTTCTACACCATCGATAACCTTCACCAATCCAGTCCATTATCGGGATATATAATTATTTGCCTGAAATGCCCCTGTAATTTGTCTTGTTAAGACATTTCCTGTTTATCAATATTCAATTTAATGTGTACACACACTTTTAGAAACAGAAAAATTAGAAACAAAATTGTTATTGCGCAAATAGTGTCAAATAAAAATAAGCACTCAGGATTAACCATACACATCAAGGGTTGCTTAAAAGACCCATCTTGATAACATCCTCTTTGTATGTCTTTGGTGACAATCTCTTTGTGAATGGATCAGTAATCATAAGAGAGGTGCTTAAGTTTTCAATTAACACTTGTTGTTTCTGGTCTTTCTCTAACAACTAAGTACTTTACTTCCATGTGTTTGGAACCACTGGAGTACTTTCCATTCTTAGAGAAGAAAACTGCTGCGGTATTGTCACAATATATCTTCAGCGGCCTGGCAATTGGGTCAACAACACCAAGTCCTGAGATGAAATTTCACAACCACAAAGCATGATTTGTAGCCTCAAAGCATGCCACAAACTCAGTGTCACGACCCAAACCCGGCCCTATGGGTTTAGCACCGTAACTGGCCAGTAATCCGAGATTACCGAAGGCCTGCTGAACAGTAATACAGATAAACAGAGTACAGGGCCTGGCGGAAGCCAATACAGTAAGTAACTAGTGTCCATTGAGCTGTGAAAATCTGAATGCCAAAAACATTTTTCATGCATTCATACAGTTCAGAACAGTACAGTCTATACAATCATATACAAACATTCAGTACGGGGGGCCTAATCCCTCGACAACAGTACAGTAAAACAGTAGACAGTCTATACAGTAGTACAAAATAGTAAGGAGACCAATAGGGGACACAAAAACACCCCAAGCCATAGCATGGCAACTCGGAACCTCGCAGTGAGGCACATAGGCTGGCTTGACAAAACTGGGGACCAACCCACGCTCCTAGCTCCGGTCTGGTGGCTGAGCACCTACATATATATATAAACAGTGAGCTAAAGCCCAGTGAATAACATAAAGCGTAAAGAGGTTATGAATGAATGTCCTTACAATAATGAAATCAATTCATTAAACAGTATTTCAGTCTTTCAGTATTTTAGTCAATCAGTCATATGTGGTACACCATTAGCCTATAAACAGTAGGTCCAAAAGGACCGGGTCTTAACAGACCCAACAGTAATGATGGCCATCAATCAGTAAACAGTATGGTTCCACAAGGGAACCGACAGAGCTCTGTAATAGTAACAGTAAACAGTAAGTGCTAAGGATGCCACAATACAGTTCAGAATACAGGACATACATTCATTCAGTAAACAATATCAGTTCAATAAATAGTTCAGTTCAATATTCAAAAGATAACCATTTTGAACGTATCTTTACACAAACGTTACTCACAGAGATTGGGCTAATAGCAGCTAGAGCGCATCCCCGAGAGCCAACCCTAAACAGTTAACAAATAGAACACACACTAAGTTTCGCAGTCGGAAAGGATGATAAGTAAATCCCTAAATTTCCTCGGTGTGGTTCTAGGTCTAAATCCTCATTAAGATGCCTTAAACTAGGCCTAAGAATGCCTAGGATGGGATGAGGATGCAAAAATACAGTTGGAAGGCATTTTTCAAAAGTTGCTGAAAACAGGGGTCTCGCTCGAGCGAGCCTTCCTTCGCTCGAGCGAGGTTGCACAATCAAAGGCTTCGCTCGAGCGAACAATCCTTCGCTCGAGCGGTCTGATGAAACAGTAAAAGTACTGGATGCTCGATTTTTACGCTCGAGCCACCAATCCTTCGCTCGAGCGTGGCTCAGAGGAAACGTTGGTCGCTTGAGCGAGGAATCCTTCGCTCGAGCGAATAAGCCAAATCTGGAATTTCCAGATTTGCCTTCCAAGCTCAAACCAAGCATTCTCAACTCAATTCTCGACCTCTTGGGCCCAAATTCTGGAAAATACATCCCAAAACAATGTATAACAAGTTTCAAAAGCCAATTTATGAATTCAAGCCCCAAAAGTGAGTCAATTAAATCCAACATTCAAACCCATTTTCAAGAACAATTTCAAAACATGCAATGCATGAGTTTTTAACCAAATTCAAGGTTCAAATCTTGCTCTAATGAGCTCAAGAGTTGGAAAACAAAATGAAAACATGGACTATAGCTTAAACATGGATATGCATGTACAATTCTAACATGAATTCAACTTCAAAATCACCATGCATGCAACAATCCAAGCATAATTCACCCTCTTAGCACTAAATCATGGTTTAATCCTACAATGGAGCATGAACCATGCAAGATGAAGCTTAAAGACAACAAGAAGAAGATGAATTTCCTTACCTAAGTCTCAATTTCAAGGTTCAAGAGTCCAATTATGCCAATTCTCTAGCAATTTCTACAAATTCTTCAAGTTAATTCCACAAGATGAACTTCCTCTCTCCCTATCCTCTTGTTTGGTCGGCTGAAAGCTCTAAATTGTGGCTGATCAATATATGCTAAGTGTGGTAAGGTTCTAGAATAATAATAAATAAATGTCCACTATAGGTGGCCATTTGGTAAATAAGTTAAATTTGGCAATTAACTCACTTTAATCTAATTTAATCATTCCTAATCACATTTTAAATAAATATACCATTAAATCACAAATATTCTACTGATCCCAAAACTCTAAACGGTTCCTAATTCGGCCGCCGATAAGGCCTTCAATCAGTAGTTTAAACATATGAATTCAAACAGATAATCAATTAATCAAACAGATGCAATATGCAATTCAATAAATAAACTTATTCAATTTCAGTTTCGATTTCAATCAGTCCGTTCAGTACTTTAGTTAATTCAATTATCAGTCATTATCAGTTCGGTTTAGCAGTAATCAGTACGTAATTCAGTGGTTAATCGGTAATCAGTACGAGGGTTGTTACAGTCTCCCCTCCTTATAAGGAGTTTAGTCCTCTAAGCTCGAGTTACCTTCAGTCTGGAAGAAAACAGGATCCAGTGGAAACAAATCAGGATATCTTTTAGCCATGTCATCTTCCCTTTCCCAAGTGGCATACACACCACCATGGTTCTGCCAATCAACTTTCACTAATGGGATCTCTTTGTTTCTCAGTTTCTTGATCCGTCTGTTCACAATCTGTATAGGCCGTTCCTCGTAAGTGTAGTCATAACTCAACACGATACGAGTAGGCTCAATCACGTGGAAGGGATCCCGGAGATAGTCCCTCAACATAGAAATGTGGAAGACGTTATGCATATGCTCCATCTCAAGAGGAAGTGCAACTTGATACGCCACCGGATTGATTTTCTCAATAATCTGATACGGTCCGACATATCTTGGCGCTAATTTGCCTTTGACTCCAAAACGAGTCTGGCCTTTCATTGGTGTCACTTTCACAAAAACGTAATCACCCACTTCATATTCTCGGTCTCGTCTTCTAATATCTGCATAACTCTTCTGTCTACTCTGTGCAGTTTTCAGTCTCTGTTGTTTCAGTTTTATCTTTTCAGTCGTTTCATACACAATCTTGGGCCCAAGCAAAGGCCCATCTCCAACTTCTGCCCAGCAAATTGGAGATCTACATTTTCTGCCATACAATGCCTCGAAAGGCGCCATTCCAATACTCGAATGGTGGCTGTTGTTGTAGGCGAATTCAGCCAACGGCAAATGACTTTCCCAGTTTTCCTGAAAATCAAGGACACACATTCTCAGTAGATCCTCTAAAGTCTGGATGGTCCTTTCTGACTGTCCATCTGTCTGAGGATGATAGGCACTACTCAGCCTCAATTCAGTACCTAATGCAGTCTGTAGGCTTTGCCAGAACCTCGATGTAAACTTCGAATCCCTGTCAGAAACAATAGATACAGGCACTCCATGCAATCTCACAATTTCGTCAATATAGATAACAGCCAATTTGTCTGCATTATAAATTGTCTTGACAGGTAGGAAGTGTGCAGATTTAGTCAATCTATTAACAATAACCCAAATAGAGTCCATACCTTTTCTGGAGCGAGGTAATCCAACGATAAAATCCATCGTGATATGCTCCCATTTCCACTCTGGTATGGGTAAGGGTTGCAGTAAGCTCGCGGGTCGTTGATGTTTAACTTTGACTTGTTGGCAGTGAAGACATTTGGACACAAAGTCGGCAATTTCCTTCTTCATTCCTGGCCACCAGAAATTCTGTTTCAGATCTTGGTACATTTTCGTATTCCCTGGGTGAATCGAAAACTTCGAACTATGGCCTTCTTGCAGAACTCTTCTTTTCAGTTCAGTGTCATTTGGTACACACAGTCTATCTTGAAATTTCAGTACATTGTTGTTAAATTTGAACCCCGGTCTCAGTTTAGAATCTCTTTCTTCAATAACCTTTTTCAAGAAATCATCTAGTTGTTGTTTTTCTTTAATTTCCTCAATCAATGCTGGTTGAGCAAAAATAGCAGCTAAGGTTCCACCTTGTTCTCTCAAAACAACTTCGATTTCAGACTTTTCCAGATCATGAAACAATTCTTTCTGCCCGGTGAGCAAACAAGCTAAGTTGGCAATTGACTTTCGGCTCAATGCATCGGCAACAGTGTTAGCTTTTCCCGGATGGTACAAAATCTGTAGGTCATAATCCTTTATCAGTTCAAGCCATCTCCGCTGTCTCATATTCAGTTCTTTCTGTGTGAAAAAGTACTTCAGGCTCTTGTGGTCAGTATACACTTCACATGTTGCTCCATACAAATAGTGACGCCAAATTTTCAGTGCAAACACTACTGCAGCAAGTTCTAAGTCATGGGTCGGGTAGTTCTTTTCATGTGGTCTCAACTGTCGGGAAGCATAAGCAATAACTCTCCCATTCTGCATTAAAACACACCCCAAACCCTTATGAGAAGCATCACTAAATACAGTATAACCATCCGTACCTGAAGGTAGAGTCAGAATCGGTGCAGTCACAAGTCGGGTTTTCAATTCTTGAAATGCCGATTCCCTTTGGTCAGTCCAGTCAAATGATATCCCCTTCTATGTCAACTGAGTCAGTGGTAAGGCAATCTTGGAGAAATCTTTAACAAATCTTCTGTAATATCCAGCCAATCCCAAAAAGCTTCGGACTTCGGTTACATTCGTTGGTCTAGGCCAGTTCACTATAGCTTCAATTTTCTGCGGATCAACAGAAATTCCATCTTTGCTAATAACATGCCCCAAAAACATAACATGATCGAGCCAAAATTCACATTTAGACAATTTAGCATACAATTTCTGTTCTCTTAAGGTTTGCAAGGTAAGTCTCAGATGGTGTTCATGTTCTTCTCTAGTCTTAGAATAGATCAATATGTCATCAATAAATACCACAATGAAATCATCAAGGTATGGTTTAAAAATTCTGTTCATAAGGTCCATAAATGCAGCAGGGGCATTCGTAACTCCGAACGGCATAACTAAAAATTCATGATGGCCATACCTCGTTCTGAAAGCAGTTTTATCAATGTCTTCCGGTTTGACTTTCAGTTGATGATACCCCGATCTAAGATCAATCTTGGAAAATACTTGTGCACCCTGTAACTGGTCAAATAAATCATCAATACGCGGTAATGGATATTTATTCTTTACAGTTACCTTGTTCAATTCACGATAATCAATGCACAGTCTCAGTGAGCCATCTTTCTTCTTCACAAACAAAACAGGTGCACCCCACGGTGAAGTACTGGGCCTGATGAACTTCTTGTCTAACAATTCTTGCAATTGCACTTTCAATTCCTTCAGTTCAGTTGGGGCCATTCTGTAAGGAGCTTTAGATATCGGCTGTGTACCCGGAATCACATCCACAATAAATTCAATTTCCCTGTCAATCAAATCCCCTGGCAAATCATCTGGAAATACATCTGGGAATTCTCTAACTATAGGAATACAATTCACATCAGTTTTAACATTATCATCAGTAGGCACAGTTAGCACAGAACACAAATATCCTTTACACCCCTTTCTAATCAGTTTAACAGCTTTCACAGAAGAAATAAGATACGGAGGAGGTACTACTCCACTCCCATTAAACACAAATTCAGGCAAACCCGGTGGACGGAAAACTACTTGTTTTGTTACACAGTCTATAGTGGCATGATATTTTTGTAACCAATCCATCCCCAATATTACATCAAAATGATCGATATTCAATGGCAGTAAATCAATAAATAGGTGCATATCCCCAACAATAATCTCACAAGCAGGATACATATATGCACATGTCATGGATCCCCCAACAGGTGATGATACAGCTAGCAGATAGTTCATAGGTTCTAAGGGTCTATTCAATTTACGCGAAAAAGCATGCGATACATACGAATGTGTAGACCCCGAATCAATCAACACATATGCATTTTGAGCACAGATAGAGAGGATACCTGACACAACAGTCTCAGTGTTTTGCACGTCTCCCGGTACTAGGGCGAACACTCGGCCCTGCCTCATAGGCTCTTTCTCGGTAGCTTTGGGGTTCGGTTTTGGTGTTGCAGCTGATGCTGCTGCGCTTGGTGCAGCTTTACTACTGGCTTGCGGGGCAGAAGGACAGTCTTTAATTCTGTGGCCCACCTTGCCACACCTGAAACAAGCTCCAGAAATCTGGTAGCAAACCCCTTTGTGCTTATTGCCACATACGGAGCAGGGTGGAGTAAACCCACTCCCTTGGCTGGGGCTAGTCGTCGACCCCGTATTCTGTTTCTTGGTTGCTGGGTTATGCTTGCCTTTCTTGAATTTAAAACCCTGCCTTTTACCTTGCCACTCAGTTGTTGGTGTTTCAGATTGTTTCACTGCTGCAATATTCGTCTCGGCCATCAATGCCCGGTCGAGAACACCCACAAAAGTCGGTAGTTTCAAGACACTTATTCTGTCCAGTATAGCAACACTAAGGCCTCCTTCAAACCTTCTGGCCTTCTTATATTCGGTGTCCACCATATGTGGTGCATATCTAGCAAGTTCGGTGAATTTCTTCTCATACTCGGCAACAGACGTTTTGCCCTATCTCAGTTGTTCAAACTCCGTTACTTTTCTGTCCCTCATGCACTGGGGAAAATACTTTTCAAAGAAGGACTCCTTGAACTGAGTCCAGGTCATAATAGTATTCGCATCGCGGGTCAACATCCACCACCTTCTTGCTTCTTCCTGAAGGGTGAAGGTTGCTAACAGTACTTTATTGGCTTCGGAGCACGGAAACATTTCAAACAACTTTTCTGTTTCCAGCACCCAAGCTTCAGCCTTTAGCGGTTCTAAGCCTCCCTGAAAGGACGGCGGTTTCATCTTGCTGAACTTATGGGTCAGTGCAATAATGTCCACCTCATTAGCATTCACATTCTGTACATTCTGTTCCGGTTGCACCGGAGGAGGAGGAGGTGGGGGCTGTTGGTTCGGTTGTTGATCTAGTCTTTCAATTATCAGTCCCATCATTTGTTCAAGTCTGGCCATTCTGGCCTCAGAGGATGATGATTCAGGTTCATTTGCATTATCCATTTCACTATAAGCAGTTATAACAGTTATCATTATAAGTAGTTGTACAATTACACAGTTTAACATTCTAACTTATAATCAGTCAGTCATAAGCACACACTTTTCAAGTTCATGAGATGCCCTAATTGCTTTTCTAGGACACCCTATAGCTCATTTGGACACGTGTGTGCGGTATAACTCGTGGTTAAGTATCGCTCTGATACCACTCTGTCACGACCCAAACCCGGCCCTATGGGTTTAGCACCGTAACTGGCCAGTAATCCGAGATTACCGAAGGCCTGCTGAACAGTAATACAGATAAACAGAGTACAGGGCCTGGCGGAAGCCAATACAGTAAGTAACTAGTGTCCATTGAGCTGTGAAAATCTGAATGCCAAAAACATTTTTCATGCATTCATACAGTTCAGAACAGTACAGTCTATACAATCATATACAAACATTCAGTACGGGGGGCCTAATCCCTCGACAACAGTACAGTAAAACAGTAGACAGTCTATACAGTAGTACAAAATAGTAAGGAGACCAATAGGGGACACAAAAACACCCCAAGCCATAGCATGGCAACTCGGAACCTCGCAGTGAGACACATAGGCTGGCTTGACAAAACTGGGGACCAACCCACGCTCCTAGCTCCGGTCTGGTGGCTGAGCACCTACATATATATATATAAACAGTGAGCTAAAACCCAGTGAATAACATAAAGCGTAAAGAGGTTATGAATGAATGTTCTTACAGTAATGAAATCAATTCATTAAACAGTATTTCAGTCTTTCAGTATTTCAGTCAATCAGTCATACGTGGTACACCCATTAGCCTATAAACAGTAGGTCCAAAAGGACCGGGTCTTAACAGACCCAACAGTAATGATGGCCATCAATCAGTAAACAGTATGGTTCCACAAGGGAACCGACAGAGCTCTGTAACAGTAACAGTAAACAGTAAGTGCTAAGGATGCCACAATACAGTTCAGAATACAGGACATACATTCATTCAGTAAACAATATCAGTTCAATAAACAGTTCAGCTCAATATTCAAAAGATAACCATTTTGAACGTATCTTTACACAAATGTTACTCACAGAGATTGGGCTAATAGCAGCTAGAGCGCGTCCCCGAGAGCCAACCCTAAACAGTTAACAAATAGAACACACACTAAGTTTCACAGTCGGGAAGGATGATAAGTAAATCCCTAAATTTCCTTGGTGTGGTTCTAGGTCTAAATCCTCATTAAGATGCCTTAAACTAGGCCTAAGAATGCCTAGGATGGGATGAGGATGCAAAAATACAGTTGGAAGGCATTTTTCAAAAGTTGCTGAAAACAGGGGTCTCGCTCGAGCGAGCCTTCCTTCGCTCGAGCGAGGTTGCACAATCAAAGGCTTCGTTCGAGCGAACAATCCTTCGCTCGAGCGGTCTGATGAAACAGTAAAAGTACTGGATGCTCGATTTTTACGCTCCAGCGTGGCTCAGAGGAAACGTTGGTCGCTCGAGCGAGGAATCCTTCGCTCGAGCGAAGAAGCCAAATCTGGAATTTCCAAATTTGCCTTCCAAGCTCAAACCAAGCATTCTCAACTCAATTCTCGATCTCTTGGGCCCAAATTCTAGAAAATACATCCCAAAACAATGTATAACAAGTTTCAAAAGCCAATTTATGAATTCAAGCCCCAAAGGTGAGTCAATTAAATCCAACATTCAAACCCATTTTCAAGAACAATTTCAAAACATGCAATGCATGAGTTTTTAACCAAATTCAAGGTTCAAATCTTGCTCTAATGAGCTCAAGAGTTGGAAAACAAAATGAAAACATGGACTATAGCTTAAACATGGACATGCATGTACAATTCCAACATGAATTCAACTTCAAAATCACCATGCATGCAACAATCCAAGCATAATTCACCCTCTTAGCACTAAATCATGGTTTAATCCTACAATGGAGCATGAACCATGCAAGATGAAGCTTAAAGACAACAAGAAGAAGATGAATTTCCTTACCTAAGTCTCAATTTCAAGGTTCAAGAGTCCAATTATGCCAATTCTCTAGCAATTTCTACAAATTCTTCAAGTTAATTCCACAAGATGAACTTCCTCTCTCTCTATCCTCTTGTTTGGTCGGCTGAAAGCTCTAAATTGTGGCTGATCAATATATGCTAAGTGTGGTAAGGCTCTAGAATAATAATAAATAAATGTCCACTATAGGTGGCCATTTGGTAAATAAGTTAAATTTGGCAATTAACTCACTTTAATCTAATTTAACCATTCCCAATCACATTTTAAATAAATATACCATTAAATCACAAATATTCTACTGATCCCAAAACTCTAAACGGTTCCTAATTCAGCGGCCGATAAGGCCTTCAATCAGCAGTTTAAACATATGAATTCAAACAGATAATCAATCAATCAAACAGATGCAATATGCAATTCAATAAATAAACTTATTCAATTTCAGTTTCGATTTCAATCAGTCCGTTCAGTACTTTAGTTAATTCAATTATCAGTCATTATCAGTTCGGTTTAGCAGTAATCAGTATGTAATTCAGTGGTTAATCGGTAATCAGTACGAGGGTTGTTACACTCAGCCTCCATAGTAGATGAAGCAATAGTGGACTGCTTCACACTCTTCCATGAAATTGCTCCACTAGCTAGTAGAAAAACAAAACCTGATGTAGATTTTCTAATATTAAGGCAACCAGCAAAATCTGAGTCTGAGTATCTGATCACTTCTAATTGTTCTAATCTCCTATGGGTGAGCATATAGTCTTTTGTTCTTTGAAGATATCTCATAACCTTCTTCACTGCTTTCCAATGTTCCATTCTAGGATTACTTTGAAATCTTCCCAACATTCCAACTGCAAAACTAATATCTGGCCTGGTACATGTATGGGCATACATCAAACTCCCCACAGCTGATGCGTATGGAATGTCCTTCATTTGTTTTCTTTCCAAGTCATTCCTTGGACACTGTTTTTCACTTAATTTATCACCCTTCATAATGGGTGCATCACTGGCTGAACAAAACTACATATTGAATCTCTCCAAAACACGATCAATATATCCTTTTTGAGATAGTCCTAGCAATCCTCGAGATCGATCCCTAAAGATCTCTATGCCAATAACATAGTTTGCCTCACCCATATCGACCATTTTAAAGTTCTTGGAGAGATATTCCTTGGTTTCATGCAATAAGCCAAGGTCATTATTAGCTAACAAAATGTCATCCACATATAGCACCAAAATAATGAACTTGCTCCACATTAACCTTCAGATATATGCACTGATCAACTGCATTTTCCTTAAATCTGAAAGAGGTAATGGTATCATTAAACCTTAAATACCATTGCCTGGAAGCTTGTTTAAGGCCGTATATGGATTTCTTTAATTTGCAAGCTAAATGTTCTTTACCTTTCTTTGCAAATCCTTCTAGCTGCTCCATATAAATTTATTCATTCAAATTTCCATTTAGAAAAGCAATTTTCACATCCATTTGATGCAACTCTAAGTCATAATGAGCTACAAATGCTAGGATGATTCTAAGTGAGTCCTTCTTAGATACTGGAGAGAAGGTCTCTGTATAGTCTATGCCTTCTTTTTGAGTAAAACCCTTGACAACAAGTCTGGCTTTAAATCGTTCGATATTGCCTTTTGCGTCACGCTTGGTCTTGAAGACCCATTTACTCCCGACCTTTTTGCAGTTATTAGGCAATTCGACGAGATCCCAAACACTATTCTGTTCCATGGATTTTAACTCTTCATTTATAGCATTGACCCATTTAGAAGAATCATCACTATTCATGGCTTGTGAAAATGAGACTGGATCTTTATTAATCCCAATTTCAAAATCAGATTCCTTTAGATACACCATATAATCATCTGGAATGGCAGGCTTTCTTTCCCTCTGAGATCTTCTCAGAACTGCCGGTTGTGGTAGTTCTACAATATTTTCAATGGTGGTATCTTCATGAAGTGGTGAAACATGAGGTGGTGAAGGATTTTCATTATGTTGTTTGTTTCTCTCAGCCTCTGGAATAGTTTGAGGTACAACAATTTTTCGATAAAGGTCAAATGTTGGGACATCCACCCTAATTTTCTCGAAATTCACCACTCGTATTTTCTCACTCCCACTAATTTCACCATTCTCTAGGAATCTAGCATTACCAGTCTCCACTATCCTCGTACTGTGATTAGGACAATAGAATTTATACCCTCTAGACTTGTCTGGATAACCAATGAAATATCCAGATATTGTTCTTGAGTCCAACTTTTTCTCTTGTGGGTTGAAGATTCTTGCCTCTACTGGACAACCCCAAATATGCAAGTGTCTCAAGCTAGGTTTCCTACCAGTCCATAACTCAAAAGGAGTTGTTGGGACTGCCTTACTAGGAACCCTATTTAAGATATACATTGTAGTCTTTAAAGCTTCACCCCATAGTGAAATAGGTACAATTGAGTAACTTAATATACTCCTAACCATATCTTTAAGTGTACGATTACGCCTTTCAGCAACTCCATTTTGTTGTGGCATACCAGGCATTGTATATTGAGTACGAATGCCTTTCTTTTCTAAGAATTTGGCAAATGGCCCAGGATTTTGGCTTGACTCATCATATTTACTATAATACTCACCACCCATGTCTGATCTCACTATTTTAACCTTTCTATCTAATTGTCTCTCGACTTCAGTTATATACACCTCAAAGATGCCAACAGTCTGAGACTTTTCATGAATTAGATACACATATCCATAACGTGAGAAGTCATCTATAAATGTGATAAAATATTTTTCGCCACTAAGACATGGGATGTTGAGTGGCCCGCAAATATCTGTATGAATTATCTCAAGAAACTCATTACTTCTTGTGGCACCTTTCTTAGTGTGTTTGGTTTGCTTTCCTTTAATGCAATCCACACATATCTCAAAATCAGTGAAATCTAGGTTTTCCAAAATCCCATTCTTCACCAATTTTTTAATTTTATTTCTAGAGATATGCCCCAACTGTCTATGCCACAAGATTGAGGATTTTTCATTAATTAGACCACGTTTTAAACCAATATTTGAATGCAGAGTTACTAATGATTGTGCAAACTCATGATTTAAGGTAATTTTATATAATCCATCATATAAATTACCAGAACCAATCATTATTGAATTAAACATTAAATTAAGTTTTCCACAACCAAATAAAACTGAATATCTAACACGATCTAATTTGGATAACGAAACTAAATTCCTAGAAATTGAAAGAACATAAAAAATGTCTTCTAGATCCATCTGATGACCCGTCTCTAAGATCAGTCAGTAAGTTCCTACAGCTATGACTTCAGCTTTGAGACTATTCTCCATATAGACAAATCTTTCACTTTCCTTCGGTTTCTTGGTTGAGAGGTATCCCTGCATGCCATTTGTAATGTGGGTCGTGGCCCCAGAGTCAATCCACCAAGTATTAGAAGGTACTTCAGCAAGATTTGATTCATAACAAACAAAAGAAAATTTCTTACCTTTCTTTTCGAACCAAGCTTTTCGCTTACTGCAGTCTTTCTTCACATGTCCCTTTTTGCCACAAAAGTAGCATTTGACAGTGAAACCATTATGAGCCTGATTTTCTTCCTCAGGTTTATTCTTTTTCTTTGGTGTATTTTTCTTTGATTTTACAAACTTATCCTTCTTTTTCTTTATAACTCCATGAGTTACAGCCAATGCAGTTTGACGTCCTTCCTCCCTCAACCTCACTTCCTTCTGAACACACATATTAGTCAGCTCATTCAAATTCCACTTATCTTTATTGGTGTTATAGTGAATTTTGAATGCGCCGAACTATGATGGAAGTGAGCTGAGAATAAACTACACGAGGAAAGTTTCATCAACTTGCATCCCTAAAGTTTTAAGCTTTGTAGCTTTGTTAGCCATATTGAGGATGTGATCCTGAACTCCTCGGTTGCCATCATATTTCATTGTTGTCAATTCAGCCATAATAGTGCCAGCAATTGACTTGTCAGCAGATCTAAATCGATCTTCAACAGCCTTTAAGTATTCCAATGCATTAACAGTTTGAGGTAAGGAGGTCTTGATGTTATTGGCAATGGTCATCTTCATGAACATCAAACTGAGTCTATTGGACCTTTTCCAAGATTCATTAAATCCAATGAAATACAAAAATATGTTGAATTTTGTATCTAGATTAAGTTTTTGATGTGGCATATGATATTTGATACAAAAACTTACAACTCATAATCAAACACATAATTCAAAATTCTATTAAAGCTCATTAAAAATTTTAAAAAATTCGAAAAATATTTTTTATTGAATATATAAAAATTAACATGTGTCAATTGTTAAAAAAAAAAAAAAAAAAAATCACTGTTCCAGTCAACCGGTGGGACGATCGGTTAGTTCAAATTTTCCTACCTTCGACCAAATTTTCAAAAGTGAGCATGAAATTAATTTTTGAAAACTGCAAACAAACACCATAAGCAAATCAAAAGGTGGAACTAAAGTTTCAAAACCCTTCCAAACACAGCCATACGATAGTCTTGTATTTTAATAAGTGCTATTATTTTGAATATTTGATTTATTAAATTTTAATTCTCATATTTAAAGTATTTTACAGATGATTTACCCTTACAAAAATGTTTTGAATACTTAATAAGTTGGTAATATAAACATTTACATTAAATAAGTTTGATAGTGTGAATGTTTCATGATGTAAATATTTACACTATCAATGTAAATATTAATGCGTATTTCATCCTATTATTATTAAAGTAGAAAGTTTGGAATCTCTAACATTTTTCTTATTATTAAGCTATTATTATTAAGATTATTTTGATAATTATGTCACTCATAAAATTTATTAGAACATAAAAATAATAATTTAGACTAAACAGAACATAAGTAGGTAAAATGAAATTTATAAATAAATACTTTTTTTGGTATATGCCTTCCTCTCATTTACTTTTCTTTGCAAAAACATTTTTTCTTTCTTTTTATTATCATCAATACTTACCAATTAATAAATGGATATTATTATCTATTTTATATTAAAATATATATTGTATCTTATTTATTTTTATATTATCACACCATATACATTAATTCTGATTTCTTTAATCATACAACAATTAATTGGATCCATGGAAGATAAGGTTCTATGCTATATTAAAATCCTCCCCATATATAGGCCTCCAACTATGGTAAGAAATTATTAATTTTAAATATTTTACCCAAAAAATATTAGCATATATGGTCATATTAGTTAGAAAGTACAGTCAATTCCAGTGATTAAAATTAGTGATTTTAAATTTTATACCTAAAAAATTTATTAAATGCAAGAAAGAGTCCATTCCATTTTTTAGTAGAATCAATTCCAATGGTGCGAGTCAACCTACATAATACATCTACTAAAACTTTTAAATTATCAATCTACATAATACATTTACTAAAACTTTTAAATTATTTCATTCAATTTTCTCAAAAGAAAATGCAAGCTTTCCATTTCTTTCTTCTCTTTTTTTTTTTTTCTTTTCTTTTCTTTTTTTTAAAATTTTTTTTTTTTTATGCAAAGACAAAATCATTAGTTCATAAGAACAAATACAAAAAATACACCTGGTCTCTAATTAGGGTTTGAATTGATCCGCGGAGTCTGAGCATTAAGATTGCAACACAAGCATTTTACGACAAACAAAAGATCAAATTTGTATACCCACACACACCCCAATATTAGGCCCATATAGACTGACCCAAAAGATGATGGCAAGTGTGAGTAAGTGGACAAATCATGGCCTTTATTTTGCTACCAAATACTGACAAGTCACAATCTTGATCCTCTAACTATGAAATCCACTTTAAAATTCAATTGGAGACAAGCTAATATCAATACAAAAAGAGACTAATACAATACATCACTAAGCTAGAAAAAAAACAAAAAACAAAAACAAAAGCTGCTACACAAACGTTGTGTTTCATGAGTAGATTTGAGAAGGGATTTGGGGGAGAAAAAAAAAATGTAAATGAAATATGAATAAAATATATATATATATTTCACTTAGTTTTACACATTTTTTTTCTTTTTCTTGTCAAATTCCTTCCAAAATCTCTCAACCAAACACAACATAACACTATGTACATGCCCAAAAAAATCATAGACTAGCTTGTATCTAAAGCGAAAGAGCGAATGATATCAAATGCGTAAGAGAAAGAATTCTTGATCTCAGCTGCAAGAGTAGCTCGGTGCAGAAGACATCATGGAGCTCTGAAGAGTTAAACCAAACTGCTGCTGCAACAACGCAAGTCCCGGGCAAAGGAGCAAAAAATCCAAATAGCAAAGGAGCAAAAATCAAAATATGAACGAGCAGCCACTGCATCGATACCCCTCGACCCTGCTAGCTGCCCAAACAAAGATAAGTCATTAGTGGATAAATTAACATGCAAATAATGATGAGAATGTACTGAATAATAAAAGGTTCAAAAGCATGACAAGGCATTTTAACACCAATACCCACTTGAGAAAAAAGGACTTGACAGTTCAACAGAAAAGTATTGAGACACAGGTGAGGCCGGTCATCACTAGAGGGGGAATTTGTAAAATGAAAGAAATTATTAGATCGACTAGTCTTGCTAATCCTAGAATAAACAGAAGAGGGAGGGGTGACAGAAGCTGTTATTGAAAAAGTTTTAAAAATTAACCCTAAAAAATAAAAAACAAAGACCTCGTCATGGTCACCCTTATGAAGAGGGAAGTCATTCTTCTCTAGCTATATACCAATTGCCAAGAGAAAGGCAGACCATAAAAAATGGAAACAAAGGCAAATGGAATCTCGTCCATTAGAAGGCGAAGAACCTACCAGTGCTCCTTCGTGCAACTACTCAATAAAGCCCAATCCAGTACAGGAAGGGAAGAGAGTTGGGATGGAGACCTACGTTACACAGACTCGTCAGTTTTGGCGAAGTACTCATGTCGATACGACATGACACGGGTACGGATGCGGAATCCGGCCGGGATACAGCATGGAGAAAGTGGATACAGGGCATACCTACGATTAGAGCTGAGATCATCTTCGTTACTGTTGGCTTTTTGGCTTTCGAAGGGTATTTTTGTAAATGCGAGCGTGCCAGCAAGGATCAATCAGTCCTTATAGAAATGTTAATTGCCAACCAATTATCAGACGATTATGTTTTAGTTCTTTCAGCCTCAATGAAGAGGATTTTTACTAGTGGCTTGACTTAGGAGAAATTAAGCAAAATAACAGTTAAATAAAGAGCAATTGAAGTATTTCATTAGAATGAAAACTTACAATGATCTAAACTCAGCCTCGTAGAGGTTTACAGCAACAATCTACTTGAAACTACTCCTATGAATGAAGTGCAGTGCAGGAATTTGAAGTACAGGAATGTAAAGAGCAGGAATTTAAAGAACAGGAAATGTAAAACTGGAAAAGAAAATATGTAAAGTAAGACTGGTTTGTATGATCTGAGTCTGGGCCTTTTTTCTGGGGTCTTCTCTACTATTCATACTGCTCAAGGGTGACCATCGAATTGCACTTCCAACCATCGAACTGCTCCTTCATGATCATCGATTATGTTGCCACAATATTTGCTCCATTACGCCATTACTTGCAGTTAAGCTTCCCTTCTAAATTTGAATCTGAAATGCGAGTAACCGTTGAAGCCACGTCACTCTGTATCCCTTTGTTGATCCGCTGCTACTCAGATCTTTTAATAACCGATACTAACAGCCACGTGTACGATCAGGATCGAGGACCTGAATAGTCTTCCTATATTACCCTTATTTCGCCACGCGTCGAATTGTAATTGGCTCGTACAAAATATGTAGCCAACATTACCCTCCGGACTAATATACCCAATATCTGGTGATATTAGTGGATCAAAGTCTTTTCCCACGTCTTAGAACGTGCATGGTTTCCAGCAATGCAATTGTCATTTATCATCTGCATTAAACTCCCCTTCAATCTTTTGAACACCTCCACCACCTTAGTATTTGAACAGACTGGTACACTTTTTATGGCCAAATCAATTATTCCCTCCAATGATCAAGCATACGAAGAGTCATATGATGATGTTGTTCTTCCTCGAAAGAACCTCCATGCATTAATTAGTCACCTTTACCCATCCTTCTATATTCAGGTCATGGATGCTTTTGCAGATTATCAACCCTTGGACTTCGAACATATTGCCCTTAATCCTTCGATTCAAAAACTTACAAATATGGATATAGAAAGGTCTTCTTCTGACTTATCCTCAGACTACGAACAAACTGCTCTCAATCCTTTGATTCAGAAAGTTGCAAATATGGACATGGGAAGTTTTCCTTCACAACCCTCTGCATTGGATAAGGCTGCAACTTCTTCCTCTTCTGGGGCTTCTGACTGGACAAACTAGTCCAAGCCCGAGGTCTGTGATTTAAGGGAATGAATCAACCATCACTTTGTTAAGTTTACTGACCCTTTAGAATTCCCTTCCTATGCGCGAAGCTCGGTGGTCTATCCTTACGTGCCCATTGACCACCGACGCAATTTGGAGGAGAATCTGCTTGTGGCATGGTATACATCTTCCATGCCTACAAAGAGAGTGCATGTCGCTCGACGCCCAGAAGAGGCACAAGGATACGATCCATCATTCTTAGCTCAGAAGGTGAAGATTTGCTCTTCTGACTGGCTCGATTATATTAATGCCCTTGTTCCTTCTGCCCTTGCTCCACCTCCTGAGATAGAAGCATCCATACCTTTTCTTCCGCCAAATCCTTGCTGGATAGAGAAACTAAGGCTTGTTCTCTCCGCGGATAAGGTCTTTCCACCTTACAAACCACCACCTTCCCCTACTCCGGCTGAGCGGAAACAAGCCCAACTTTTGCTCGCTGCTTTTTCCCACTTGCCCTTCAATGTTCTTGAAGACGAAGTCCCTCTTAAGAACTTTCGATGGGCATGTAATATTCTAACTCGGGGTCATGTCCTCAATCCCCTCGCCCAAGCAGAGCTTCACATGTTTTTGGACCAACTTCCGTTGCTCCTCCACTGGCATCGAACCTCCATGACCACCACACAATCTTTAAACCAACTCTCGTCCCTTCGAATTCATGCCCAGTACGAAGCAGAGAACTTCATTGAAGAATTCGATGATTTCAAGAATAAAGATTCTGCGTACTGGGATGACTTGGATATAGACGAATTGGAACAAAGATTGAGAGAAATGGCTTTCGAAATAAAGGCTGAAGAGCTCTACTACGAAGTGAGAGCACATCAACTCATGCATCCACTGTTAGAAGAAATAAAGGACATAATAAAGAAAGAAGAGAAATTCATTGATCATTATTGGACTAAATTCCATGATCTTATTATTTATTCCATTCCCTATTTTTATGAGCTTAAGTTTGTACCCAAAAATGGCCATTCGATGTAACTGTTTTTGCTTTAATACCACTAAGACTTCTCTTTGTTTGATATGGTTTGATCTTGTCTCCATTTGTCTTTAAAAGCAATTTCAGAGCTTTGAACTGAACAATCTTTTCCTTCGAACCTGGATTCAATCGTTTTAAATGAATATTAACAAAACGACCATGAATTTTTCCAATTTATGGAATGCAGCAGATAGTTTTTGTTGTTTTTCCATTTAGGATCCATGCTTCGAATTTAACAATCGTACTCTTCAAAACTTGTTTCAATCACAACCAACATATGGTCAATGATTTATTATGATCAATCAGTTTCAAATTGATCTTTTTGTCTTGAACAACAATCCATACTTTCAAAAATATGGAAGCTCCTTTTGAGGGTTGCACTGTTTTAGTTCGAAAAGACAACTTTCCTGAATATATATAAACCAACTATTGGTTTTGATGTTTCGAATGCCTATTTTCATTCCTAAGAGATTTCTAGTTTACTTCGGAGAACATCACTGTCATTGAGAAACCTAAAACAGGTCTTTAATCTCTTTGAAGTAAATGAATACTTGAGCATTCTTGCATCCATTGGGTAGGGAATATGCTTCGAAGCCGGCTTCTTAGTTTCGAAGCCGTTGTTATTGGACTTTTAGCGTTAAAATCTGGTGTGTTATGTTTTGAACATCAATTCTCAACCTCACAGAGTCTCAAGTTTCACTTCAAAGGACATTACTTTCACTAAGAAACCTAAGATAGGTCTTTTAATCCCCTTCGAAGTAAATCAAATACTTGAGTATTCTTACTTTTTAAGTACGGAAATGTGCTTCGAAGCCGACTTCTTTGTTTCGAAGCCGTTGTTTTTTGGCTTTTGGCGCCAAAATCTGGTTTCGAAGCCAAATATTTTACTTCGAAGCTAGCCTCAGCATCTGAGCTGTGTTTTTCCCTCCAAATACTATCAATATTTGAAGGAAACTCTTCATATTCGTACTTTTAGTGCTTAACGAACCAAGCGTTTATATATCTCCCAAACACAAAGGCTTTTGAAACCCTTTTATTTCGTGTTATGAAATTATGTGCTCGCTCAACACACAAACCCTTTTACCTCTGTCGATCTTCCACTTCTCTCTACTTTCTTTCTCAGCTTCATCTTCTGGAAACGCGTACTATCAATGGCTTCTTCTTTAGTGCCAGTCGTAGAGCGTGCGAGCCTATCTGTAACCCTGAAGAGGATCATTGATGCAGAATGTGAGAAGTACAAAGCTGGGGAGAAAAGTGCTAACGATGGACGAATCTTCGTCCCTCATCGCCATGTGCAGCAAGACTACATGCTTGGGCCCATATTCAAGGAGATCCTTACTGAGCTCCCAGCCCTATATCCTCGTTTGGAAAACCAATGTCTTCTTTACGAAGGTGGTCTTGACTGGAGGAACTGGAGGATAAACCGCCCCCACCGATGCTGGCCCATGGTGAGACCAAAGTGGCAAGAATGGTATGACCGGGTCGTCCCTGCTAGAACTCTGGACCTTTAAGAGCTCTGCCTTCTCGATGCTCTCTAACTATCCAGGGTAACTATCTTAGAGAACCCTTTCCTAATTCCTGCTGCCTTGTGTTTTTGGAATCCTATCTTTAATTTCTTTCAATTTAGATGTGGGATGATGGCCCTTACTGTTCTTGACATTTGCCATCTACTAGGATTATCCCCAATTGGTACCCCCTTTGGACCAGATTACCCTGACTCAGCAGTCCCTTTCTCCCTCCCCTCTCTTAACTCATCCTATAGTGATTTCGCTAAGGCTGAGAATAAAAGAGAGGGCTTTATGACTGATAAGGAATTCTTTTCTTTCTTATTGTATTGGCTTTGCAAATTCCTCTTCTGTACCTCCTCTCAGAGAATCATGCCTGAATTTGCTCCTCTTACCAAAGCCTTCGTTTTACAGAAAAAGATGGCCTTAGCCCCATATGTTCTAGGCCATGTATATAAAGTATGTTCCCTCTTCTATGAGAAACCCTTAGATGCTAACCAATGGGGGCCATTCTGGATCCTTCAGCTTTGGCTTTTTGCCTATTTCACCGAGTTACAATCCAAATGCCTTAAATTTTCTGAGCCAAACCCTCTTACTCATGGCATAAGGCTGGCCAATGCTTCACTTTATCCCTCCACTTTTGCTTTTTACTTCTCTTTCTTCCACCAACTTCCAACTTCCCTTCCTACTTTCCGTTTTCGTCCCTTCGAACCCACTATTGGTCCATCTTGGTTAAGGAATTTCCTAAGTGACAGGTCTTGCGCCTCACCTGCTCACAAAGATATATGGGCTTCCATTCTGATCCCTAGAGAGTTATTTATTGGGACCTTGAACCCCAGAGCCTACAAATGCATAGCTGAGCCGTATTGTCTTGTTCAATTTACTAGACAATTTGGCTTCACACAAGGGGTCCTAATACCTCTCTGCAGCAATACCAATCTAAGTCTCACTAAGAGGGATCTGAAAGTTCGGAGGTCCAAGCTAGAAGAGGCAACTTCCAAATTCATAGATGACTTGGTCAATTTCGAGTATACCCCTTTCCTTCCTCAGGGTACCTTGTTGAAGAGGTACCAGAACTGGTGGGCGACCAACATCGAAGTATACTTGGCCATTTCTCCTCAGAACCTGCTAATGGTATTGGATCTGCCCAAGCCCAAAGGAGCTGGAACTGTTACTTCTTCCACTGTTTCAGTTGCAGTGCTTGCGTCCACTCCTGCTGCCTCAACTCCTCCTAGAGTCACTCGGCTGCTTCAAAGAAAGGTATACACCTTTGTTTCTTTTCCTTTGGCCTTCTCTATAATGGTTGTAGTCTTATCCTTAGTTCTTCTTTTGTGAAGGTAGCCCACAATAAAAGAAAAGGAGACTGCTTGAGCTTGAAAAGAAAACAGCTGAAGTGCAAGCAGAAGAAGAAGAAGAAGAAGAAACAGATCAAGAGCATGAGTCGCCCTTAATAAGAAGGAAAAGAGTGATCGTCCTTACTTCTGACTTAGTCCAAGATAAGACAACTGCTAGGGAGGTAGAAGAGGAGCTCATCTCTACAAAATCTAGATCCCAGATTGAAGAAATTGAGAAGGAAATTGAGAAGGAGCAGACAAAACCAATACAGAGAAGAAAGAAAAGAAAGATGATTGTCTCTCCTTCTGATTTCACAGAAGACTCCGATTCTGAGACAATTGCCAAGGCAATAGAAAAAAGAAAGAAAGTGACTACTTCTGCTACTAACTTGGTTGAAGATACCATCTATGAGGCAGCTACCAAGGCAGTAGAACAAGAACATTCTAAGGCTATAATTGTCTTCGAGAGGGCTGAGAAGAGACCGCAACAACAATTTCTGAGAGATGAAGCTGCTGCTACTGATGCATTACAAAGGGAAACTGCAAGAAGGCAACAAACTGCCAAACATTACTCCCTTCGTAGCTCTCCCATCACTGCCAACATTTCTAAAACAAGTAATTTCTTTCATACTTCTACTGTTTTTCCTTATCAAATTTTGACATTGAAGCTTGACATTACGTTTCTTCCTTTTTGCAGCAACAACTACTGAGACTATACTTCCAATGAGGACTCCCTCAATTTCAGTTGAAGTTGATCAAATGCAAAATGTAAGGGCTATTCAGATATTACTCCCACTTCCAAGGCCTGCATTTGATGTACCTTCTTTGAGTCCTAGCATTCCTGTAACTCTTTCTTTTGGTCTGACTCCATATCTTCCCTATCTGACCTTTGACCTGTCTCAATTTACTTCTCATTCGGGCCCTGCTCTTCCTTCTCCTTCTAAGGAAATTTCAACCATTACCTCTTCTTTGAAAGTATCTGATTCCCCAATTGAGGGTGCTAGTAGTTCTCCAACTTATAGTTCATTACCTTTGCCTACTTCCAGCCCCTCTTCACTTGATTCATTGGTGGCTAAGACCATAGAGACTGCCAAAGATGCTCCATCCATTTCTTCTATCCCTATGCAATCCTTTATGCCTTCTACCACAACTCTCTCTGCACCCCTTATGTCTACGGATGAGGTAGACACCTTCAAAGCCAGGCTAGCCAGTCTCTTCGATATGCCCTCTATCTCTCCAATAACCAATTTTGAAGCTGAGCCATTAGTTTTGGCCGACTCCTTGCTACAAATTCTTGAAAGCTCTCCTTCCTCCAGCAGCAAGTTTTCTGCACCTCTGATGGGCTTAGACACCTGCCTGGAACTGTTAATCTCCTTTTTGAGGCTCCCCTTCGAGGCTTTGCAAAGGCCTATAATAAGAGATGGATTCCTCCAGTGCTGCAAAGTTGCTGAACAGTCAGGCATGGATGTCTCAAGTCACTTATCCCAGGCAGCAACTACTATCGACTTCTACATCAACATTTGCCATGCTGCCAAAGCTGCGGAGGAGAAATTGGCTAGAGACCAGAGTTTTGTTTCCCTAGTACATACTGAAGTTTCAGAGCTCAAGGAACAACACTCCTCTGCCTCTCACTTTCGCGTTCAGTTGCTAGAGAGGAAAACTCAACTTGAAGAGGAGCTATCTGCAGTGAACCAGGCCTTAGTCCGAACTGACACCAAACTGCAAATCACCAACCAAGAATTGGCCGATCGAAGGCAAGAAATGACCACAGCCATTCAGTTGGTTCCCTCATTTAAGAATAGGAAGTCTGTTGTAAAAGAACAACTAAGGCATTGTAATGATTTTTGGGCCAATTTATGGCAGAATTTATTTAACTCTTTATGAAGAAAAATAAATTCTGATTTATCATTTGAGTGCTCTTGTGTTCTTTTGCTTGACATTTATTCTACTCCTTGTGTTTCCCAAATGGTTGGGAAATAAGGCTTCAAATATCTGCCATTGATCTTTTTGGGATGTATGTATCCATTCAAATTTCTCAAATGGTATGCCCCAAAAGGCAGGACTCTATGAATTTGAAATGGTCCTTCCCAATTAGGAGACCATTTACCAAACTTATGGCTTTTAATTCATATTGGGAGTATTGTCTTCCATTCCAAATCACTTTCATCAAAGCCAATGTATTTGACTTTCTTATTGTAATTTTTGGCTGTTTTCTTCTTTTGAAAGAGAATACTATTTAATGCTAGAATTCTGGCTTCATCTATGCCTTCTAATTCCAAGTACATACTCTGATGGTATTGCTCAGGATTTAGCTGGTTTGGCATCTTACCCTCAAAGATTTAACATTAATTTCCACAGGCAATACTGCATCATGTCCATACACCAAGGCATAAGGAGTAACTCCTATGCTTGACCTTGGAGAAGTTCTATAAGCCCACAATACATCCAATAATAAGTTATGTCAATCCCTAGGATTGTCATCCACAACCTTTTGTATTCCTTTCTTCAAGGACTTATTGGATGATTCAGCTTGACCATTGGCTTGTGCATAATAGTGGGTAGAATTAATAAGACTAATTCCAAATTCTGCCACAAAGGACTTCACCATCTTCCCATCGAACATAGTCCCATTATCCACAGTTATAGTTTGTGGGATGCCAAATCTATGGATTAGATCCTTAATAAATCCAATAACCTCAGTCTGGTCTACAGCCTTGTATGGCTTAGCTTCGACTCACTTAGTGAAGTAATCAGTGGCCACTAGAATGAAACAATGATGCTTCGAAGAAGGTGGGTGTATTTTTCCCATCATATCCATGGCCCATCCTCTGAATGGCCAAGGCTTCACTACTGCATGTTGGTCAGTTATGGGCACATGCCTTATTGTTCCATGCTTTTGGCATGCCTGGCAACCATTTGCATACTCTATGCAGTCTTTAAGGATAATTGGCCAATAGTAAGAATACCTTCGAAGCAACTATCTCATCTTCACACCAGGCTGATGAGCACCATAGATGCCTTCATGAACCTCAGCCATAGCTGTTAATGCTTCTTTTGGGCCTAAATATTCCAGCAATAAGCCATCTCCCCCCTTTTTGTAGAGAGCATTACCATATATCATATATTGCATAGACTGCAATTTAATTTTCCTGCTGGCCTTCGAAGATGGACCAGCCAAGTACTGCATTATTGGATGCTTCCAATCTTATTCTTGCAAGTCATTATGACTGACTTCCAAGACCACATTCTTTTTATTCAAAGGTGATATCAATTTCTAATATGTTGTTTGGCTTATGTTCCTTTGGGCATTATCCCTTCTCTTAAAGTTCGAAACTTTCTGAGCCACATCATTAGCTCTATTATTCAAGAATCTTGGAATATGAGTTACATTTGCTATTTGAAATTGAGAAAGCAGATGTAATGCAACAACATAGTATGGTAAAATGCTTATGCTTTGACACTTGAAAATCCCTTTTCAACAGCTGAATATTTACATTCACAAGAATTTAAAAACCTACTAAGGTAATAAACAGCTTGCTCCTTGCCTTCTTCATTATCTTGAGTCAAGAAAGCTCCCAATGAATCTTCTGCTGCAGCTATGTACAACTTCAAGGGCTTGTCACCCTTTGGTGGCATCAGCACTGGAGGGTTGGCCAAGTAGGCTTTGATACCTTCGAAAGCAATTTGATGCTCTGCTGTCCACACAAATTCTTCTTCATCTTTCAGCCTTAATAAGGAAGAAAAAACTTTAGTTTTCCTGCAGTGTTAGAAATGAATCTTCGAAGAAAATTAACTTGTCCAAGGAACTTTTGTAATTCTTTCTTACTTGATGGAGGTCTGGCTTCAATGATGGCTTTGGCTTTATTCTGGTCAATCTGTATTCCTTTCTTGTGTACCATATAGCCCAAGAAGTTTCCAGATGATACGCCAAAAGCACACTTAAGAGGATTGAGCTTCAATTTGAACTTTCTCATTCTTTCAAAGGCTGCTTCTAAGTGAAACAGATGCTCCTCCATGGATTGGGATTTAACTACAATGTCATCAATATAACACTCTAAATACCCTCCAATGAGGTCATGAAAGATAGTGGTCATAGTCCTCTGATATGTAGCCCCAGCATTCTTTAGGCCAAATGGCATTTTAACCCATTCAAAGGTCCCAATATTCCCAGGACATCTGAATGCTGTCTTGTGAACATCCTCCTTTGCAATGCAGATTTGGTTATAACCAGAGTGCCCATCCATCATTGACAAAATTCGATGTCCTGCTGAACTGTCTACCAATAAGTCTACTATAGGCATAGGATACTCATCTTTTAGATTTGCTAGATTCAAGTTTCTGAAATCAATGCATACCCTCATTTTGCCATTCTTTTTTACCACAGGCACAATATTGGATAGCCACTCAACATACCTGGCTATCCTAATAAAGCCTACCTTGAGTAGTTTAAGAATTTCTTCCTTAACTTTCTGAATCACTTCTGGACTCATTCTTTTTGGCTTTTGCTTGTATGGCTTGAAATTAGGCCTCATCTATGTTCTACTAATGATCTTTCCAATCCTGGTAGTTCATTATAAGACCATGCAAAGCAATCTTTATACTTCTTTAAAACAACCAACAACTGGTCCCTGTCCAGAGCATTCAAACAAGCATTTACATAGGTGGGTTGTTATATAGAACCTTCCCCTAAATTTACTTCTTCTAAGGCGTCTAGAATCTGATAACTTACTGAAGCTTCTTCTTTGATCCCCTTTGGCTTCGAAGCAATTTTCTTACTTTGTTCTGCTCCTAGGTTCTTTAATTCAACATCCTTACCCTCCTCCTCATAAACAAAATCTGTCCATAAGGCCTCTTCTTCTTGTATCTCCTGGACTTTTGTTTCAATGTCCAATGCACAATATTTGTCAAGGGCCAAAACTCTGGCCTGTTGCTGCTCCTGCTTGCAGCCAATCATCATGGCTTCTTTCCATTGCTCTTGTACTCTCTGGACTATTGACTTTACGTCCAATACTGAGAATTTAATTAGAGCCAAAGACTTAGCTTCTTGTGTTTCATTTCTTTGCCTACAACCAGGCATCATTGTCATCCTTAACGACAATCTCCTCATCAGCACTCTCCTGGACTAAATGCTTTAGGTGTGTCACTTCCTCATCAGCCGTCACTTCGGCTGAGCCATCAGGTTTCCTCAGTATACTGAGTGGTGTCACTCCCTCAATATACAGTTTGGCCTCTGCGAAGTCTGCACAGGCTATGAAAGGTTGAGGATCTGCATCAATTTCCTCTGTCTCTCCATTGCCTAAGGCCATCATAATTTTCTGATGCAAAGAGGAAGGCACACATTTGTTAGTGTGAATCCAATCTCTCCCAAGTAAAGCATTGTATTTAGCATTACTGTCGATTACGATGAATGCTGTCATGCAGTCCCTGGTTCCCACACTTAGGTTGATGGGTAGAATTCCCTAAGCCATTTGTTTGTCTCCAGCAAAGCCAGCGATGGTTGTGCTGGTTAGGATTAACCTAGGATTCTTTTTTCCTAGTTTCTTCAAAGAAGATTTCGGTAGTAAATTCACTGCTGCCCCATTATCTATCAGGACTCGGTTCAATTGTATCCCATCGAAGAAAGCCTTGATGTACAAAGGCTTGACATGTTGTGTCATAGAATTCGAGGGATACTCAAAAGGATATGAGAGGTTAATGCTCAGCTCTTCTTCACTCTCATATTCAGTTTCCATTGGGATAGCCATTCCAGAATTATCTTGTACCATACTCACTTGTGAGTCTTCACTAGAGACAAGAATAGGATCAATTTCTTGACCATCTTGGTCCTCATCTCCAGCCTGGAACTCATGAGGCAGTATGTGTACCATATTGACTGATACTGGAGGAAATGAGCCAAATTGGATGGCTGGCTGTACCTGTTTCCCCTCTTGGCCACCTTGTTCAGTTACTTCAGAAGCATCCTCCATGTTGCACTCTGGCACTTCGTTGTTAACTGATTCCTTTGAAGGATCTTTCTCGACTGGTTTTTCAACCAAAAATGTTTGCTCAGCCATAAAGGCTTCGAACATTTCTTCCTCCACCATTTCTTTCTTTTGGCTTATGCCAATTTCTTCTTCTGTCTCGTTATCACTCTCCATCAGAGCTTTCTCCAATCCTGCCAAGCTAGATTTCTCTTTGGCTTTTAGTTCAGAATGAACCTTGGCCAATTGTTCTCTGCTGCAACCCACCTTGCTTTGTAGAGTTGTCTTTAAAGTATGGTCTGACGTTGGAATCTTCTTTCCTTCTATCTGGACCAATGAAGAGCTCTTTCCATTTTCTTTCATATCTTTATGGTATTGAGTGTACCTGCGCTGAATCTTTCTCCTTTGTGATCTCGAAATGACTGGGACCATATCTAGTTCCTTCGTCTTTGGGTGTTTAAGCAATACCCAATTGTTCGAAGCCACCAAAGGAGGTTTAACCATCCTTCCTTGGTTTCCAACATCTCTCTGAGTGGGCAATTCCCTAGGTTTGTTCTGCATTACAAACCAATCTGGAACTCCCGATACCCACGAACTTACTGACTCAGATGTCGAACTGCTTCTTTCTACCTTCGAAGCCATCTTCGAAGCTGGCTGTAAGGGCACTTGCTTGGTCCTGACCTCATGTTTCGAGCCTGATTTAGGCCTTCGATGAAGGTGGCCACTTTCTGTCCTGCGTGAGGTTGGTCTAGGGGACCAATCTCTGGCTTTGATCCTATAACCTGAACTCTTCTCCAGTCTTCTTTCAGAATGACTGCTCTCCATTCTGTAATAGTTAGGTGGCCTGGACTCATACAAGGGCCTCTTGCCTTTAGCATGCATTCTATCGACTGCTGGTTCAGCTACCAATGGCTGCTGCCTAACACTAGCCGGATACGGCCTTTTGTTATAAGCATTGGTTGGTTTAGGGTGTCTCTGCACATCCTTGTAGTATTGCTTCCCATCAATTGGAAGCCCCTTCAACTATTTATAACTCAGTCTGCACCTGGGACACATCCTTTGCATTACTGCTGCCTCTAAGGAATCATCATCCATTGATTCTTCATCAGAGTGTTCCCTCTGGTGTGAAAAACCTTGTCCAATAACTGGCAGATTTCTGGTATCCTTTTTTATGGTTGTCTGGTTAGCAACATGCATCTGCACATTGATTTCTTCCAATTCTATCAAGGACAAGTTCTAGAAGTTTGACATAATGACATTGGCTGCCACCTCTCCAACTTCTGGAAATGGATTACTGTCGATTCCCATGGCCTTTTCTGTTTTGGCTAGGAACTTCAAATTTCCTTTCCGAATTTGTTCTTGGATCCTGTCTAGAAAAACAATGCAGTTTTTAGTCGAGTGAGACCAAAAGTTATGCCATTTACAATATACTTTTCCCTTAAGTTCATCTGGAGATGGCAGTTTTACTTCTTTAGGTAACTTAAGGAAGTTGGCCGCAAGCAAATGATAAAAAATGTCATCTGCCTTTGTTAAATCGAACGAGTACTTTCTGTGAAGGTCTTTCTTTTTAAACTGCTGGTCAATTGTTGTATCCTTATGAATTAATGCCTCACAGATCACAAGTTCTTTGTCCACAATCTTTGCTGCATCGATCTCATAATTCGGATCTCTATAATATGTCTTGTACGATGCATTATTTCGATCTTGTTCCTCCTCTAGTAATACTTCATACCTAGACACCTTATAGGTTAGTTCCACCAAATCTCTGAATTCAGTTGAGTCAAACTTCTTTCGAAGCCTGAACTCTAAGCCATTTTGAGCCAATCTTACGAATTCTGGCTCTTGCATGATGACTCTACATTTATTTCGAGCCCTTTTAAATCTAGTAATAAACTGAATAGCCTTTTCTTCAGGCCTTTGACTCAATCTTGCCAAGTCTGCCGTGGAAATCTCTGGCTCCGATTGGAAGAATTGGGTATGAAATACCTCTTCCATTTGTTGCCAAGTTTGAATGGAGCCAGGTGTAAGGTTGATGTACCATACAAATGCTCCTCCAGTTAGAGAATTGGGGAATAATCTTAGTTTCATATAGTCATGATTAGTAAATTCACTGCATTGAGCAGCAAACCTAACAATATGCTCTACTGTTGATTGGTTTCCACTCCCATAGAAAAGGGTAAAATCTGGTATCCTGAACCCCCTTGGGTATTCATGTACCCTATCTATCCATTCTGTGTATGGTTTTCTGTATACAAGAGTCTGGACCCCCCGAGCCATCGATCCATACATCTCCCTAACAATATCAGCAATTTGGTCCCTAGGGACCATATTTTGTGCCTGCTAAACCACTACTGGAGGGAAAAACACAGGATTTGGTGGACAAACTTGTGCTTGTGGTCCCCTTGGTCCATAACATTTGGGACTGGTTATTCCTGTGGTGCAGGTTATTATTGGGGGTGTGGGTAACCCCTTTGAGCCTGTCCTGCGAAAGGACCTGCGAAAGGTGCTGGAACGGGTGTTATGTCCCTTCCATTTGCAGGCAAACCTTCCAATCCCCTGGGTATAAATTCGAATAGGGGATTAGTGAACCCCCTTGTACCAGGTATGGCTTCGAACATGGGATTTGTGACCATTCTTACGCCAGTTTCTTGTGCTGGGCCAGATCCACCAATTTGTATGGCTTCATTGTTGAGTACTGAGGCATTTTGACCTGCTATAGGCCTCGAAATGGGTTCATACCAAGACTGAGGTGATGGTCTTTCATAGTTCTGATTACTAGTTTGACCATTAGAATGTCTATTAACTTGCATAGGCTGTTTATCTCTAGCCAATCTTTGTTGAGAGACATTTAAAACTTCCTCGATGTGTCTTGTGTTTGTTGGCTGGTGGTTATTCATTCGATCCAAAAAAAATGTTGCCCACCTTTCTGTTGTGTTCATTAATTGCTGTCCCATGGCATCTACTAGGCCATCCCATGGATTTATTGGATGAGTAGATGGAACAGTGGATGGTCCAATTCCTTGGTTTCGTCCAATACTATGAACATGTGGTTCTTGTCCTGAAGTACTGGTCTGTTCAACCATAGGTTCTGATAATATGGAAGTTTCCACAGGATGTGTTACCACATTATCCTCTGGATTAGGTATTTCCACCTCTCCTTCTACGCCTTCTTCCAAGCGTTCATTTTCTCCTTGTCTTCTTCGTCTAGCCATTTCAATTTGTCCTACTGGGCGTGCCACAAATATATGTTGGTTTTTTGGCTTTCGAAGGGTATTTTTATAAATGTGAGCGTGCCAACAAAGATCAATCAGTCCTTACAGAAATGTTAATTGCCAACCAATTATCAGACGATTATGTTTTAGTTCTTTCAGCCTCAATAAAGATGACTTTTACTGGTGGCTTGACTTAGGAGAAATTAAGCAAAATAACAGTTAAATGAAGAACAATTGAAGTATTTCATTAGAATAAAAACTTACAATGATCGAAACTCAGCCTCGTAGAGGTTTACAGCAACAATCTACTTGAAACTACTCCTATGAATAAAGTGCAGTGCAGGAATTTGAAGTACAGGAATGTAAAGAGCGGAAATTTAAAGAATAGGAAATGTAAAACTGGAAAAGAAAATATGTAAAGTAAGACTGGTTTGTATGATCTGAGTCTGGGCCTTTTTTCTGGAGTCTTCTCTGCTATTTATACTGTTCAAGGGTGACCATCGAATTGCACTTCCAACCGTCGAACTGCTTCTCCATGATCATCGATCATGTTGCCCCAATATTAGCTCAATTACGCCATTACTTGCAGTTAAGCTTCCCTCCTAAATTTGAATCTGAAATGCGAGTAACTGTTGAAGCCACGTCACTCTGTATCCTTTTGTTAATCCGCTGCTACTCAGATCTTTTAATAACCAATACTAACGGCCACGTGTACGATCAGGATCGAGGGCCTAAATAGTCTTCCTATATTACCCTTATTTCGCCACACGTCGAATTATAATTGGCTCGTACAAAATATGTAGCCAACAGTTACTCTCTTCTCCCACTATCAATCTCGATCGTCTTTGTCTCTCAAGGCGTCGATCGTCTTTGTCACTCTCTTCTCTCACTGTCAATCTCGATCGTCTTCGTCTCTCTCTCTCTCTCTCTCTCTCTCTCTCTCTCTCGATCTCTCGATCTCCTCTTCGTCTTTGTTTGCTTCTCTCTCTCTTCGTCTCTATTTACTTCTCTCTCTCTCTTCGATCTATTCTCTCTTTCTCTCTCCCTCACTCTCTTCACTTTAATATAATTTGTATGCCTAAAATAAAAAATTATTTATTTTATCATATATAATATAATTTATTTTATGCCTAATTATTTGTTATTTCTATTTTATTTTTTTAACAGAATTTATTATTTCTTAACTTTTTTAAACTCATTTTCATATAATTAATATATTTAAAAAATAACCGTTTAACGTATCTCTATATCTATATCTAAATTTGGATCCATATTCGCGTATCCTTAATTTTTAATTTTGAAGTGTCCGACCTTTAGATACGCACCCACATCAATACCGGCATCTGAGTCAGTGTAACATATATGGAGACAAATCCCAGCCCTATGAGGCACGGGCACGAACATGATACGGACATGCAAATTTTCAAAAAATGAGGGACACAACACGCTGGGGACACATTCAATATTTATAATTAAATTTATTTATTATATGTCATAAAATTATAATAAGAAAAAATCATTGAAAGGTAATAAAAATACAAAATAACACTATTAAAATTATAAAAAAATAAACATTTCATTGATTTAAAAATTAGTTCTTATAATAAAATTAATAAACACATATCATTAAAATTAACAAAATTAATCAGCAACATAATAATAATAATAATAATCAAATAACAGAGGCAGAGAGAGAAAAGAAAAAATAAAATAAAATTGGGAAAAAAATAGGAGATAGAGAGAGATGTTACAATCAACCATATAAAAGAAAAAATAAAAGTTGAAGATCAAAGCATAAGAGAAAGAGTGAGAGAGAAAGAGAGAGCGACTAAGAGAGACAACAGAGAAGATCCGAGAAGAAGAAGAAGAATGAAGAAGAAGATCAAAGTTGTACCTTGGATAACAACAAGAGCAGCAAACAGCAACCACCGACCACTAGCGACTGATCACCAACGAGCAACGACTGACCAGCGAAGACCTACGAAGTGTGCCCGACGACCCTCTCTCTCTCTTCTCTATTCTCCCTATTCTGTTTAAATCTAGGTTAAGAAATTAATCTGTTTTTATTTTTTTACAAATTGACCCCCACAAAAAGTTTCATAAATTTTGAATTTCACCCGCAGTGTCCTGAACGTGTCCGACTGCAAAAAGTCAAAAAAAAAAAAAAAATGGGACACCTTCTATTGCGTATCCAATGCGTGTCCTGTCCGACACATGTCCCAACACTAATACGCAGCCCTTGGAGAGGTGTCTGTGCTTCATAGTCCCAGCCCAACAAGGTTGAACCAAACTGGCCTAAGAAAATCACCTAAGATCAGCAAACGAAAAACCGAGGGAGTCAAGGACATCATAGATTCACAATGCCTATGGATGAGATTAATCCTAAAGGTAATCTGTCATGTGATGCCTACCTAAGGAAAAGAGGAAAGTTTATAGGGTATATGAATTTGCCAAATCTTGCTAGAGGAAATAGGAAGGTAGAAAAATTTTGTTGATGGTGCATTAGATTAGAAATTGAGGCTAGCAAATGACAGGTTGATTTAATTGAAACACCATAATGATGTACTTGGCAAAAATTAAATTTTAACCTTTAATAAATAGTCACATGTTGCAAAGCCTAGAATTATGATTCAATTATTGGCAAATCAAATATTGCCACATATTGTGGTAGCAATCAAGATCATAAGCAGATTTTAACTTGACAAGTTTTAGAGACCCAACAATAGAGAGAGAAAATCAAGAGAGAATGAGAACGATGGAGAAAAACAGAAACAGAGAACAAGGACACAGAGGGCATGAACCTGATGTCGATCGTGTCTCAGTGGAAGTTGACGTCGGAGCCCACGTCGTTTGGAGAGGAGAAGCTCTCAGTTTTAGTTGTAAGAACATAGAAAATTAATTTCAGCATATAGTGAGTAAGAAGCTCAGAGTTTCAGATTCAGAAGCTCAGAGTTTCAGATTCAGGCTGGATATTGATAGTCTCTCAGGCAAGATTCAAATTAATCTCCATCTCTCTCTCTCTCTCTCTCTCTCTCTCTCTCATCACATCACATCACAAAATGCTAAGTCTCAACAGATTATGTGTGTGAAAAGCGCATGATGCACACACCAGGTGAACACCTCATCTAGTGAGGCTTACGCATTGTTGGTGTTGCGAACAAAAATTCAAGCCTTAGTGTGTTTTGGGAACGCTTCGCCCTAATGTGCACCCCACAAACGCCTTTGAAAATTTTGTTCAAAATGGACATGCATTTTTGGGACATCTAAAGACAGAAAGATGGACAAACAACATGGGACAAAGGGAGTACAATACTATACTCTTTCATGAAATAGTACGCTCTGTTGTCACTCACCTCAGTCGTAATATAAGTAGTATGTCTGACCTCAACAAATTCCCCAGGACAAATTGCAGTTAAGAATTTTAAGATAGATTAAAATAGTTGGAGCCCCCTGTTGTACAATGACTGCAACCAAGGACATTAAGCAAATGGCAAAAGATCAAACAACATTTTGCTTAACAAATGCACAAAATAAAGTCATAATACCATTCGTATCATCACGTGATGATAATCCACAGTCGGATTAGCAATAAAAGGTTGGCAAACAAAAAAGGGTGAATTTTTCCCTATTTCATACACTAAAATTTACCCCACATGGTTTCTGTTACTACTCCTGTAATAGTACATGGTTTTTGTTACTCCTCCTGTAATAGTAGTAGTACTAGTAGTAGTAGTAATGATGATGATGATACACTAAAATTACCCTTCATCTGGATTTAGATATATGACTTCTGCTTTCGGAGATGCTCTGGGAAATCGTGTCAACTCTTTTAACATCGTAAATCCTTTTCAATCAGGAGTACCTTGATTGGCCAATATTGTCATCTTCTTGAGTATGGTTGAATGTGCTAAAAGAATCGTAACAAAGTGCATTTCAGGTTCAAAACCTGAAAAATGTTGCATCTTCACTTTTCGAAGTTGGTTCAAAGATAAATTCGTAAAGTCTTGTGCTTGCAAATATTCTACAACAGGATCCTTGATACAATCTAGCAGCTAGAAAAAATACAACACGTTCATACAATCAAAATATTCCAAATATAACATTAAGCAGAAAAAAACAAGAAAAGGACTTCTGCAGCAATTCACCCACATGCTAATTTTAAGTTTTTGTAAGTTGGGGGAGCTTTTAATCAAGCAAAGAGCACACAAGACGAGATCAAGTTTATGACATCAAATATTCAACAGAAAAAGAACTCTGAGATGGTTCAAAGTACTTGGCAGTCTCTTTTGGTACTTTACCTACAGCCAAGAACTTGAAGCAAATACAGCAAAGAGAGTAAGAAACATGGTTTACTAAGAAAATCCATTTTCTATAAACTGAAACTTTCTTACCTTCAAAATGTTACTATCCAGAAACAGGTTCTCAATAGCAGGTAGAGAATGGAAAAACTTGACCAACTCATTGTCTTTCTCATGCTGTTTAACATTTGCATCCAAGGGAACCAAGGCAATTGAAATTGCTGCAAGATGGGGGATACTTTTGAAAGAAATTAATTTGAAAAAGCCAAGAAAGCTGAAAACTTTGAGATTAGGGGCATTGATTTTGAGGGAGTCAAAACTGCTGCAATCATCTAACCTTAATTGTTCAAGCAGGGGGCAATTAGAGATGAAACTTCCAAAATTTTCTTTTACAATAACAACATTCTCGAGTTCAAGGTTAACAAGCCTACTAAATCCCTTGAATGTAGGTGGTGGTTTGAATGCACAAAAAGAAATATTCAAATGCCTTAGTTGTAGAAACGAATATAGGTGTCAAGGACATTTAGTTGTAGAAACGAATATAGGTGTCAAGGACATTCATGGTACAGGCCAATTGCAAGGCGAAGGGTGAACTTCTGGATATTTTTCTTCGACAGGATAAGGATCCAATTGTTTATATCAAGACAGTTTCCAAATGGGGGAACACACGGCTTGAAATTAATTAGTGGCCCTTGATGAAGCAATAGAACTTGGTAAATAATTGCCTTGAGTTTTCCATTTCCCCATGATTTTACGAAGAACTGATCATCAAATACCAGTTGTGGAAGTGTTACCCATTTGTACCTCCACCTGCTTGATAAGACACTTGTCCTCACTGCATCCCTCAATGACAAGTGCTTCAGAATATTTTCAGTGACATTAATTTGGTAGATTGCTGATTATATCTTTAGTAGAGCTCTGAAATCTTCTTCATTGTACAGTGTTTGAAGTCTACAAAAAATTAAAAATCAGGCAAAGCAATTAATCATACCATGAATTTCCATTCCAATTTAGTGCATCAATATAAAGGCTAGGATACAAGGAAGAACAAAAAGGTATATGTGTCTTGATTATATACCCACCAATTATAAAGGTTGAGTTAGTCAGCCACATAACATCTTTAGAACTCAAAAATGTTTTGAACCTCAATTAAAAGAGGTTGAAACTGTTTAACCAACTGGTACTAGTCTGATTGGCCAGAACCCCTGCACCACACTAGGAGGTCAAAGGTTCAAGTGTTGCCATAGGCAAGAAACCCCCCTCCCCTAGACTATGACCTCCGATGTGGCAAAAACAAAAAAGAGAGATATTGAAATTATTTGCAAATTGCAACATTTTTGCCTTGATTATATGGAAAATTAGACAAACTGCAGAGCTCTGGTGTTTTAACTTTTAACACACTTGTTTTTCTTATTTTCTTCAAATGGGTTAGCCCCCACAATTATGCTTCATTCAAAAGATTAGTGTCAAATAAACAGAAAGGGATTACCAAAAGTCTAATATTCACAATAAAATAGCAAATTCATGACAGAAGTTTGCCTTTTTTGCTTTCCAAACAATACCCACAACATTACTTCAATCCAGATATACCTACACTTGACCCAGATTGATACACAGTTTATTATACAAAATTTTCGATAATCAATTGCATTTTCATGAGAGTAATACTAATGGAGAAAATGAGGATAATCTAAACCCTAAAACCCTAACCCTAATAAAAGGCATTATACATAGGTGTTGAATCGAGAGTTACCTCAGTGGGGAATCTGGAAACGATGGGATGAAGTGTAGAAAGAAACAACCCTTTTCCCGCTAAAGATGGGTATGTTTGGTTTGAGTTTGGGAGATAAAAAGTACGAAAAGTTGTTTGGTTTGGTTTTTTTGGAAAGATGTTTTGGAAATTATTTTGAGAGAGAGTTTTGGAAAAAATGATTGATTTGATGTGTATGAGAGAGAGATTTGTTTGGAAAACTTGTTTGGTTTACAAGTTCTGAGAAATTTTTTTGGGAAAATTTGTTTGGTTTGAGTTTTTCTGAAAACTCATTTGTAGAGAAATTTTCCCAAAAATTTTTGAGAAATTCAAACCAAACGAACCCAATAGGGTTCTCTTTTTCAGCCAGTTCACTCTCAATCTCTCTCTCTCTCTCTCTCAAATCACAGAGAACACAATGATAAAACCATCAATGGGATTTTAAAAAATTTAGAATCAGACAAAATCATGAAAAGTTTCAAATCAGAACTAGTAAAATGTAGTTTGATTCGATTTGTAATCATGATTTTAAAAAATATTCATCTTGTTTGGTTTTCAGAAACTTTTTAAAAAATTCTCTCTTTTTTTTCATATTTTTTTTTATTTTAATGAATTATTTTAATAGTTGAAGTAATTTTTTTAATTTTTAAACACATTTAACATAAGGAAAATGATTTTTCCCCCGAATTTATCTTTCCCGAATCTTCCGATTGCCCAAAACGACGTCATTTTGGACAGTTTTCTTTTTTTTTTTTCCTTTTTTTTCTTTTTTTTTCCTCTCCTTTATCTGTCTGAAACGCAGAGAGGAAGAGGGAGAGGGAGAGGGAGAGAAAGAGAAGAGAGGGGAAGAGAGAATGGAGAGAGAGAAAGGGTCGAGGCCGTCGCCGATCGTCGCCGCCGCCTCCGCCTCCGCCTCTACCGATCGAGCCCAGCCCGATTTTGTTTTTTTTTTTTTTCTGGATCTGAAATGAAGGGAAAAAAATAAAAATGTTGATGACGTTGATGAAGATGAATGGTTGAATTTTTTATTTTTATTTTTTTTCTGGATCTTTTTTTTTTTTTTTTTCTAGATCTGATAATGATGTTGATGATGAAGATGAATGGTTGATGTTGGTCTAGGTTGATGTTGGTCTCGGTCTCTCTTCTTCTTCTTCTTCTTCTTCTTCTTTTTTGATTTTCTTCTTCTGAAAAAAATAAAAATAAAAAATCAAAACGACGTTGTTTTGGTTTCGGGGGGATTCGAGGAAGGCCGGATTCGAGCTTGTTTAGTGATAGATTAGATGTCAGATTAAATATTGTAATTGTTTTCTAAGTTCTTTTAAATTAGTTGTTCATCTGTAATTTTCTTTTTAATTGTAGCAGTGCATTGATAATAATTGATAATTGGTTGACCAGATGTAAGAGATAAGAGTAATCATAAATAAATTAATTCTTTTTGTAAATCAGCAATATATAGAAGGGAAAATTAGTCTAAGGTTTCTCTCCCATTTTTAGTAATGGAAAAGATTCACAATATTATTTTTTGATGTCTAAGGTCCCTCAACCCACACCCATCTAACACAGAGAAATTCGATATTAAGAAATCTCCCTCTCATCCTCTCTCTCTCTCTCTGCTCTTCTCTCCATCTCCACCGAACCAATCTCTCGGTTTTTCAACTGGTATCCTTTACTGCTGCGTTGGGAATTGAAAATTCTAGTCTTCGTAACGCTAGATCTTTCGAGAGAATTTAAGTTTGATGATCCCTTTATTGGAGCAAAAGGCTAGAGAAAGAGAGAGAGAGAGAGAGAGAGTGGGTTGGTCGGTGGTGAGAATCTTGTGTCACGAATCTCAGGAAAAACAGAAACTAGAAAACGAATAATAATATTAACAATTATGCCCAAACAAACTCCATTGATTTCAGTTATAGAGAAAAACAGAGCTTTTTCAACATCTAGACTTGGTCCTCAGTGAAATTTATAGATCCATATATATATATATGTGTGTGTGTGTGTGTGTGTTGAAAAACAGAGCTTGTTATTACAATCCAAAGAAAATTATAATTATTACAAATTTCTCTGTATTTTTATGTTGTACTTTTTATGTGTTTTTTTTTTAACATATTATTTTTTGTCTGTTTTTCTTGGCAACCAAACAAACTTTATGCTTTATGGTTCACTTGAAATCCAGATAAAATTCAGAGAAAATCTCTAAATTGGAATCCAAAGAATTTCTCTGGCCTTTCCAGAATTTCTCTGGAGATAAATTCTCTAAAAAGTCCAGAGAATTCTCTAGATATATGTATATTGTTTGGATTGATGTTCATGGTAAGTAAAGAAATTTGTGGGTTTATTAGTAAAGATTGTATTGTTGGCTTACATATTACACAAAGTCAGAGAAATTCTTTGTGAATATAGCCAGAGAAATTTGTGAAGTCAGAGAAATTTCCTAAATCAATGTACAATCACAAAGGTCTGTTCATAAAAATATAACTCTACTGCAAATAGAGAGAATTTCTCTTATTTCAATCCAGAAAATTTCTCTGATCTGCCTGGTTTGGAGAGAATTTCTCTGGTTTTGGACCAGAGAAATTTGTGAATTTGTTAGTAAAGATTGTATTGTTAGCTTATATATTACACAAAGTCAGAGAAATCCTTTGTGAATAGAGCCAGAGAAATTTGTGAAGTCAAAGAAATTTCCTGAATCAATGTACAATCACCAAGGTCTGTTCATAAAAATACAACTCTGCTGCAAATAGAAAGATTTTCTCTGGTTTCAATATAGAGAATTTCTTTGATCTGTCTGGTTTGGAGAGAATTTCTCTAGTTTTGGACCAGAGAAATTCGTGAGTTTGTTAGTAAAGATTGTGTTGTTGCCTTACATATTACACAAAGTCAGAGAAATTCTTTATGAATATAGCTAGAGAAATTTGTGAAGTTAGAGAAATTTCCTGGATAGCCACAAAAATTTTCTCTCCGCAATTTTCTCTGGATTTCTTTGGTATTCAGAGAAATTTCAATTGGGGGAAGGGGGGGTTCACATATTTCTCTTTCATTTCTCATCTCCTCAAGGAACCATTTATCATTTCAAAAACACCAAATGGCAAGGCAATGAGATCATTGATCCACAGTTTCAAGTTTCAATCTTCTTGTTATTAAAATTAACAGTTTGTTATTAACTATTCAAATGATGTGGCTAGGACACACTGCATAGTTTCAAAGGCTGAAAGATCTCTGTATTCGGAGCAGCAATTGTCCCAATTCACATTTCTTTCAAAATAATCTCCTCCTACGAGACTTCAATCTCTATTTATTAGCTGAGAAACTAATACCTCTGGCATTGCATTTGGATGAAAATTATAAACACCACCTCCATAGTGATTAACAAACATTCTACTACTAATTAAATGGAAGCTCATAGGCATACATTTATTGTCACTTTGCCCCCTTTCCAGCATGAAAAGAATGTCACAAATGACAATTCAAGATGTTGTCACTTAACTTGAACTGAGTGCCTGCTCAATGAACATTAATCCAAAAAACTTCATTTTCAACAAATACTCAAACTAACCAATGCCTATGTACACGTGGAAAAAATAAAAGATTGTAGTAAACAAAGTTGCTGAGCAGCAGTTGCGGCTGCCTTCAGAGACATTGGCTTTTATGGTCATCATCATCAACCTCAGAAAGGAATGGGTCCTTGAGAAGAACAGAGGCCGAGGGTCTATCCCTTGGCTGGCCAATGCATTTCTCAATGAAGGCCTTCAATTCTTGATCACTGACTTTGTTCAAGGCTTGAGGCTTCACTCCGGCTATCACATTCTTGTATATCTTGGCTATACTGTCACACTCACTATATGGTATCTCCATGGTAGTCATTTTGAGCATGTACATTCCAAATGAGTATATGTCCAATAACTCTATGTAATCCTCCTCGTACAGTTCTGCTGCTATATACTCAGGTGTCCCTGTTAACGAATGAGCATTATGTTTGGTTTGAAGAGAATTTTTCTTTGGTACTCAAGGAAATTTCAATTTTCTCTGGTTTGAATCCAGAGAATTTCTCTGGAACTGAAATTTCTCTAGATCGATGTTAAGGGACCTTAGATATCATGAAAATATTTGATGTTATTTATACTATAAAATCTTAATATTAGGGACCTTAAAAAAAATCCCCTTTTATAATAATAGCATTGTCACATTATTTTTAGGGTTTTTTTTAAGGTCCCTGGTATTAACATTTTATAGCATAAAGGACATCAAATATTTTCATAATGTCTAAGGTCCTTCAAGTTGATCCAGAGAAAATTGGTCCAAAGAAAATTAGTCCAGAGAAAATTCACATCACAGAGAAATTTGGTTCAGAGAAATTCTGAGAAGAATTTCTCTGGACTTTCCAAAGAAAATTGATAAATTCTGAAGTGAAGTAATAGACTCCCTCTATTGTGTGTATACATCTCTACTAGTTTTATTCTTATTATGTATACGGAGTTTTCTATTATTGAGTATTACAACCTAAACACCAGAACAGCTTTTGGTGATTTGTGTAAGGATGTGTCTCTTGTAATGGTATGTAACATAACATGTTGCTTATATATATCTTCATAGAAAAGTGATTTTGATGTTATTATCTTACTTTTTTAAAAAGAAAGAAAATTAAATTCTTCAATATGTTTTTAAAGTTAGAATCAGTTGTCCTCTTGTCCTAACAATTATTAGAAGGTGCTGCACCTTGGTTTGCTCCATTTGATCGATGCAATTTAAACTCCTTTTTTTTTTTTTTCCTTTCAATTGGGCAAAAGAATTTAGTAGTTTTTGACATTTTATAACTAGGTTGGTTAAATTTTGAGAATGAAGTCAATTCAGAGCTTGTACCGGGTTTTTTTGTTTATGTTTTTTCACCATGATTGTCAAGCCTTTGTAGATGACCAAAACTGAACCTCAATAGCAGTTACTTTCTCTAGCTTCCTGGATTTATCTCCAGAGAAATGAATTTCTTTGACTTCGGAATGTGTTTTAACCAAATTTCTCTGACTTCGGAATTTATCAAATGTGTTTTCATAATGTGTTTTAACCAAATTTCTCTGACTTCCAAATTTTTCACCAGAGAAATTCTGCTCTGAATTTATCTCCAGAGAAATTTTGAATTTCTCTAGAACTGATATTGATGAACAAAAGACAAGGAAAAAAAAGAGATGAGAGAGGCTGACTAGCACACACTGTAGTTCGGATCAACCAACAATGTATTGAACCAAGAGTAATCAGAAGCTCCAATTCAAGCGGAAATCCTTTGTATGCAGGTCTTTGATTCTGAAGTCTTGTCAGAAGCTCTTGCCAGTACGGTGTTGATTTCATCATTAGGGTGTAACATTGCAAACCAGGAAGGTTGTCAGAGCTTCCACCTTCATGTACGTCTATAAAACCGCTTGTCAAATTCCTCAACACATTCAGACCTTGCATTCTTTCATCCAGAACGCTTGAATCGATCTTCTTTGCAATTTTATCAATGAAGAACTTTCTTGCTCTATTTTCAAGCAAAAAGCGTGTTTTCTTCGTGGTTGATTTGAAGGCCAAAGGGAGAGATTAGGGTTTGAAATTGGCCATTAGAGAGAGAGAGAGAGGGGGAGATACTGGTGGGAGTGGAATAACAAAGGCAAATAAGAGAAACAAAGAGTCAAATTCTCTCTCATATATGTTTAGGGACCTTAGACATTAAAAAATAAATTTGTGGATCTCTTCCATTAAGAAAAATGGGAGAGGGACCCTAGACTAATTTTTCCTATTATAAATACATCATCTTTAAGAATGTTTTGTTTTGAAATGAAAGGTCATTACATACGAAAATTATATATAAATTTTTTATTTATATAACAACTCATTATATTTTTTATAAAATCAGTGATTCATTTCTATGTTTCTGACATTGCATCAAAAAGTTAGAAACACATAAAAAGATGTTTCTAATCAAACTGGGATTATCTCAGCAGCCAGAGCCAATGTACAAAAAAATAAAAACAAATAAAGAGAAAAACATTGGTTCCTATTTTAACCCTTCAACTACAGTCTACAGATGGTTTTTTTTTTCCAAACCAAAATGTTGCATCCAAATTCCAATCTTCAATAAGTGATTGCACTTCTCAACAATAAGCAGAATGAATTGGGGTTTCCCACTATCAAGCTAATTCAAATTTTACTTACCATTCCATAGGAAATCAAGTATAAATAACTTGAGATATGTTTTATGAACTTGTCATTCATAATCTGTAGTTGAAGAGTAAAATTTGTGATCGAATTCATATATTTTTCCTATACTTGTATTGATTGAACTTTTGAAGAGGTCATAGGAAAAACATTTCTACTAAAACTTCTAGGGCTCTCTACCAATTACAAAATTTGCCAAAGCACACCTTTCTTTAACAAACCTCAAAAGATAACCTTGAGAGCGTTTATTTGCCTCCGGTTATCAGAAGTCTGTCCTTACCCGAGCTCAAGGGTGGCATTGCAACATATTTGGTACGACCCAAAATGAAAAACCGTTAAATAAATAAAAAAAAATGAAGATTTCAAAGTTGGTTGCTGCTAGAAGTCAATTTCGAGGTAGAAAACCCTTAAAAAAGAAGATTCCCAAACCACCAATCGCCAAAGTTAAAATCAGAGAAGCCCTAATTGGTTCAATGTCAGCCATTATGCTTTTCCTCTCCGTTCTTGCTTGGTGGCGTGGCTTCTCTCTGAAGGTCTCACCGAAAAGACTGCTAAGATTATCTATCTGATGCAAGATTTGACGTTGTCCACGAGCAATAGTTGAAATCTGTTAAAAAATAGAGTGGGCATAAAAAATGAATCAATCAAGTTGATCAAAGGCAGGTGTTCAAAAGTGTACCATGATGAATAGAAACAACTAAAATAATCAAATATGTGAAAGTCATTAACCATACTGCTTTATTTCTCTTTTCCCTTTACTTTTCCTCTCTCCATAAATCCAAGATCCAAATACAACATTAATGCATCTGATGTGTGGTGCTCATACCCATCCAAGGGATTGATGCATAACTTGATGGAACAATACACATCATTATCCCAAAACCATTTGAATCCCACAATTTTTCAAAAAAAAAAGGGGGGGGGGGGGGGGGGGGGGGGGGGGGGGGGGGGGGAGATTGACATTTAATTTTGAATACCCATCTAAGGGATTGATGCATAACTTGATGGAACAATACACATCATCCAAGGGATTGACATTTAATTTTGAATATCAATTTAGTCCGTCAAATGAATAATCCCACAATTTTATTTTTATTTTTTTAACCTTTAGTTGCATTTCAAATTTAAGAACAAGAATATTTGCTTGACATTGTAGGAGAAAAATCCAATTCATTTTTTCCCTTTGGTTTTGGAACTATGATTAGTAAACTCCTTTCATACAGATATTGCAACCACAAAAGTAGGTAAATGGTAAATTCAAATAGGAAACATGTAATGAGATTAATGCAGTTACCTCCTCCATTAATGGAGATTCCTTTGCTAACTGGGAGGAAGATGACGACTTAGGCATTATAGATCCAGTCAAGGAACCATTGCCTAAACCAGAGATGAAGTAAGAAGTAGGAGCAGATCCATTGCAGGCTTCAGCTTGCAGAGCCATGTTTTGTTGGCTGCCAGAAACTCTCTTGCTGGTTAACTTGGAATTCAGTTCTTCAATCCGAGATGTGAACTCATCCATCCGGTCATTGAGTGTGGAAATTTGTTCTGACAGCTGCATGATAACTCCCTACCGGGAAAAAAAAGTGTCAGGTTTTTCTGTCCACGTGAATAATAAATAATTAATGATTTAGTTTGGTTAAATGTAAGGAGTATTCTTTTGGAAGCCCATGCATCAATCTCCTTCATAATGGTACTTCACGAGCCATCGAAGAATAAAAGCGTAGAGGATATGGTGCACAGATTTCTCTCTTGTTGAAGCCACCGGTTTTGAAACAAGGGACGATGTTGTGGGATGTGTAGAGGTTTTTTGTATCACCATCACTAGCTTCACAATCATTTATATATATTATGTGATGTGATGGGTTATGGTGAGAGAGTGGGAATCTCTCCAGTGTGTGTGTGGGAGAGAGATGGGACAAAAGGGTGAGGGGTGCGAGATGTAAAATTACCAGTGAATGGGAAGCCTATGAGGCTTGGGGCTTAAGTACTCAGTTACCTTGAGCTGGGGTCTCAGGTATTGGTGTCAGATTAGTGTATTCTCATCTCATGTAATCTCTATTATTCATAGTGGATTTTCTCTCTCCTCTGTGGACGTAGCTATTGGTCCCGAACCACATTAATATTGTCTCTCTTTAGTGCGCATATTTATTTTGGGTATTACTTCCACTGACATATGGGTTTATTTTTTTCAACAAGGGGTATAAGAGTTCAAGGGGGATTCATTCCCAACAAAAAGAAGCAAAGGAGAGTTTGTTAACAAAAAAGTTACATATACCCAAAGAAGAGTTTGTTAACAAAGAATTTACATATAGCCAAAGAACAACGGGTAAATTCTTGAAAAAATTATAAAATCACCAATCACCTGGTTTGCTAATGCCGCTTGTGATTCTGTTGTCCTGTCATCAAACTGTTGGTTATTGGCAGAAAATCCAGTTATCTTTGACAGATTTTTGTCCCGTTGTGTTGAATATGAATGTGACAAACCACTGTTCAAACAGGAATAGATCAGTCTCAGTTTGACAAATAATCCAGGCGTTAAAGATAAAAGCATCAGATCTTGACAGAAGAAAAAAAAAATGGTGCACACCATATTAGCTCCCCTTTATCTACAAAATGCAAGTATGGGAAGACAAGGTAGAAATATTATTGGTTTAATGGCTTAAATGAGATGTGCATTCCATGCAAAAAACAAGTGCTCTTGACATTCAGCAATACTTGGTCTACCTAATATATAGATATTGTACACATCAGGACACTAACATTACTTGCTTATTTTGAGTTTGGATCATTTATTGTTCTAATAAGTCTTCTGAGATAGTGTTAAGCTTTAATTTTTTTATAATGTGCAAAATACAATTTTACTTATTTAATCTTTGTCTCAATATAATAACAATGAGAATCAAAAGGAAAACAACTGGCAAGAAGAAAGATTTCAACAAATAATTCAATTCCGTAGATAGCTCCAAAAGGAGGGGAGCGGGAATAGACAACATACTATCATCTGCAAGCAGCTGAAATAAGTTGGTGCCACAAACAACAATAGTTCAACCACATCAATGATTAAATCTCAAACAAATGAAGAAATGTCTCTAAAGCCACACCAAGAATTTATGACAAACATAATTGTCAAATGTGAGCCAAAACTACAATGATAAATATGGGTTAGAAAATTACACCTCCTGAGATTCTTATTTCTCATGGCAACCCTCTCTGCAGCTCGAGAAAGTGCTTCTTTGGGACTTGCTACCACCAGATCATCATCCATGCTGAGTTTTGTCTTCAAGTCATCTGGTAATGCCTGCAAAATGATTAGATCAGGAAAAGAGTGCTTGGAAAAAGACATTAGAAGCTCTGGAAGTTTCCATACCATAACCTCATCTACAAGTTTCTCCAGCTGTATTTGTTCTATATAAGTACGAGGAACGTATGACCCTTCCAGTTCCAACTGCTCAGCCACATACTTTACAAGTAGGCGATCTTTTCCTTGCACCTGCAATGAAAATAGCATCCATTTTTAGTTAGAATTTTTAGCTCTAATGAAGAGATTAAAAGTTTAGAACAATTAAGAGAAAAAAAATTATGGTGTACGGTTCCATCATTGTACTCTCTAGCAAGCAGATGATGAAAAATCTTGTATTACCTGAACATAATGGCGGTTCAGTTGTTCTAACCAATCAATTTTCACACACACCCTTTCATCAGAGAATACATGGCTACTTCGTTTTAGGATAGCTGCTATCGTGTATCCCAAGGCCATCAAGCCACCAAGAAGCCGCACACTGACTTCAAAAGTTATTCTTGGTGATATGACAAATGGAGAATCTGTAACCCATTCCTGAAATTAAAAAGGATAATTAGTCTGATCAGACAGTGTTGAAAGTAAATGTAAAAGGGGTTAGTGTGGTAGGTAAATGTGGTAGGTAAATGTGACTGTGTTAGGTGAGTGTGGTAGGTGAGTAAATGCTCCATTATGTTTAGTGTTCATGTTTAGTGCTCCATTGTAGTTAGTGCTCCACAAGAAGCAAGTGCTCCATTTACCCTAATGCTCCATTAAGTTAGTTTAGTGCTCTATTTAGGTTAATTTAATTCCTCCATTGTATCTCATTCTCCCTATAAAAGAGAGTTCATTCTCTCCATTGTATATACAATATCAATCTATCAATAATATAATTTCCTACATGGTATCAGAGCTATAGGTTAAGCTCTTGGTGTTCTTCGCCTTACCGGCGGGCGGCAACCTTGCCTTGGCCGTCCGCCGGACCTCAACCAATGCTCCAGGAGCTGCATGTAGGGAGAGGAGGAAAACCACTGTCCGCTCTCTGCCACAATATGCTGCCCAATGGAGTGCTGTCCACCCGTTAACATCACGGAAGTTGACACTTACACCTGCAGCTAGTGTGGGTGGTATAGCCCAATCATAACCAAGTGCTGCTGCGAAATGCAACACACCTTGGCCACCCTCATCCAATACACTTGGGCCTTTTCCAGCCACTGTACAGTCACTATATTCACAATTGGAATTCTGTGAATTTGATAACTCAGGGGAATCTTGTGAAAAGGCATGTGCAAAACTTTGGGCTAGAGGTGATCTTTCAACACAACACATATTACCAAGGAGAAGAATTGTCATATTCAGTACAATGGGCATGATGGAAGTTGTTTTCAACAGGCCAGTTGATATCCTAAGGAGGTTATTAGAGTCCAACTCACCAAGATCAATGTTAGAGGATTTTTTCAATCGCTTTGGAGCTGGAGAGGCAGTGGCAATGTGTTTAATGCTGGCTGCAAGAATAGTCCAAACTGAAAATCCCATAAGCAATGTTGTTGCCGAGAAGGCAGCTGAAGCTTTTGAGGACCCTAGACTTGTTGGAGTACCGCAACTTGAAGGTAGTGGTGCATTGTCAAATACCAGAACTGCAGCTGGGGGATTTAGTATGGGGCAAGTTGTCCAAGAGGCTCAGCCTGTTTTTTCAGGCGCACATGAAGGGCTCTGCTTGTGCTCATCAAGGTTGCTTTTGCCTTTGTGGGAGCTTCCTGTTATGGTGACCAAGGGTGGCTTAGGTTCTTCTGATGGAAACGGGATAATTGTATGCAGACTCTCTGCTGGTGCAATGCAAGTCCTTGAAGACAAAATTCGTTCTTTGGAGAAGTTTCTAAGATCTAGAAGGAATCAGAGAAGGGGACTGTTTGGTTATGTTGCTGGTCTTGGAGACTTGACTGGTTCGGTTCTGTATGGAACTGGTTCAGATCTGGGTGCTGGTGATAGAAGTATGGTGCGGAACTTGTTTGGTTCTTATTCTCGGAATGAGTCTGCTGAAGGTGGTGCATCTAATAAAAGGCAACGGCTTCCATATAGTCCTGCGGAACTAGCTGCCATGGAGGTACATAAGCATGTATGTGCTTCTCATAATTGCTTGGACCAAAACATAAGCAATTCCATCCAAGTTCATGATTACATTCTATGATTCACAAACAAGCAAGCTGGTTTTCAAATCAAATTCATACCAGTCAGATTTGCACACCAACTTTATTTTATTCATGCCAGGGATCAAACTCGATCACCATTTTACATCAAAAACAAAAAAAAAAAAAAAAAAAAAAAAAAAAAAAAAACCCAAACAATCTCCAACCACAACCTACAACCACCACATCAACCGGCCTTATTTCTTCTCCTCTTCAGCTGTTCTTTTCTTCTTGCCTTTGTCTTGGGCGGCCCTTGCTGGTGTTGCCTCCGTGTTTCCCACGTCGCCGAGCACGTTCACTTCCCGTTGCTCCTCAACCGTCACATATGGCGAACCTCCAAATCTGAGCATCACGGTGGCCTTCCGCTTCAAGTCCTTATTTTCTGCCTTCAGCATACATATCTCTGCTCGGGCATCCGTATACATGCTCTGGAGTAGAGCCAGTTGGGCTTTTACCTGCTGCACCTCATTTGTTCTACTTTGAAGCCGGTGCGACAGGTTGTTGACCGCCGTCATTGTCTCAACACAAGACCTCAAAGTATAATGATTGGCCTCAATATCAGATTGAGTAGCCATTCTCTGCTCCACTGAGAACATTGGAAAGTTCAAAGGCGCAAAACCAGGGGGGCTTGGTTGAGGTTCAAGGGCCATATTCTGGGTTGTGGCCTCGTTGAGGTCGGGAAAGAGAGTGAGACCACGGGACGAAGAGGCTATGTTCTGGGTCACGGGGCGGGAAAAAGAAGCCATTTTTCAGGGCAACAAAGTGTTTCAGTGATACAACTCTCAGAAAACAGAGTGTTTCAGCGATACAACTCTCAGAAACCGAAGAGTCTTTGTTCTGAAGTTTTTCAGCAGATGTTTTGTTCTGCATAAGCGGTAGCCTCGCCGTGGTATAAATAGGCAAGGCAGACATGCGCCGCACGTGCCTCTCAGCGCAAGACGACAAAGCGGCGCGCCTTTTGATGGCTCGACTTTTAATGGATGTCGGGCACACCTTTTGATGACACGCCTTTTGATGGCGCGCCTTTTGATGGCTCGACTTTTGATGGTTGTCGGGCACACCTTTTGATGGCACGCCTTTTGATACGATTGGGCACGCCTTTTGAGGGTGCAACTTTTAGGGGTCCGACAAGACTCTGTAAACTGTCCCGACTTTGATTCCGGTTAGCTTCTATATGGGTCCGACAAGACTCTGTAAACTGTTCCGACATTGATTTCGGTTATCTTCTACAACGGTCCGACATGACCCAGTAAACTGTTTTCTACAACGGTCCGACATGACCCAGTAAACTGTTTTCTACAACGGTCCGACATGACCCCGTAAACTGTTTTCTACAACGGTCCGACAAGACCCCGTAAACTGTCTCCTATATGGGTCCTGCAAGACTCCGTAAACTGTATTCTACATCGGTCCGATATGACCCCATAAACTATCTTCTACAACGGTCCGACATGACCCCATAAACTGTCTTCTACAACGGTCTGACACGACCATACAGTGTCTCCTATCCACTTTTATTTTATTTGTCAGTTTATTTTTTCGTGTTTTGTTACTCTCTCCAAACTCAAGTTGGTTAGTTCCTAACCCCCTTGAGTTTGAGGGGGGCTGTTGAAAGTAAATGTAAAAGGGGTTAGTGTGGTAGGTAAATGTGGTAGGTAAATGTGACTGTGTTAGGTGAGTGTGGTAGGTGAGTAAATGCTCCATTATGTTTAGTGTTCATGTTTAGTGCTCCATTGTAGTTAGTGCTCCACAAGAAGCAAGTGCTCCATTTACCCTAATGCTCCATTAAGTTAGTTTAGTGCTCTATTTAGGTTAATTTAATTCCTCCATTGTATCTCATTCTCCCTATAAAAGAGAGTTCATTCTCTCCATTGTATATACAATATCAATCTATCAATAATATAATTTCCTACAGACAGCACTATGCAAGTCTTTTCATTTTTCTTGATATCAAAATTTGCAGCAAATTCAGAGAGCCAAAAAAAGGCTGATACCAAGCATAAAAGAAGGAATTGCATAACCTTAAGTTAATCTTGAATCAAATTAAAAACCAGAGACAAGATCATAAATAACTGATACCAACATTTGGCCTTTTTTCCTTATAGATTCTGTTTGGTTTCTAAGAAAGAAATTGGTTAATGTAGCCATTAAGCAACAAATTCAACAAGAGTTGCAGATATATAACCATGATGGTATGCTTAGCGCTCGGCAGGTAGCAAAACATATCAAGATATCCAATGTGTCATACAGAACCCTCACCGCCTTCAGTCCAAAATCCAACTAAAACTGTTTTATATTTAAAGATTTTTCCTTCTTCAGTCTGTAAACATCAGAAAGAATTGCTTTGGTTCACAAAATTTGCTCAGGAAAATATGTCCTCTGTGTATTCAGAACTACAAATATCTGAAGTTTTTAAGTAAATATAGGTTAAGATTATACAAACAAACATTATGATTACAGTAGAAACTGTTAAGTCACCACTACTGCCAAAAGCTTAAGCTGTTACGAAATGAGTCCAACAATGTATATCAAGCTATCTAACACCCTCATTCACGTGCAACCTTGTCTTGCAAGTGGAGATGCAAACATCCGTGCATAGAGAGAAGAAAGAATGCAAATGAGAGACAAAACATCCATACATAAAGAGAAGAAAAAATGCAAACGTGGACCAAATACAAACGTAGAGACTTGAACCCAAAACTGCCCACAACTTGAGCTCCGATAAACTACGTTAAGACACCACTAGTCTTAAAAGCTTAAGTTGTTAGGAAATGGACTCAACAAATTATATCAAGCTATCAAACATAAACAATATATATATTGAAGATTTTTTAAACAGCATCATTTTCTAAAAAATATGCTTACTACTAAAATAAGTGAAGGAAACATGATAAAGAACTAAAATTTTGAAGAACTGTCTGTGCATTCCTAAGGTGCCATTATTATAATAAAGGGACGAACCTCAAACATGAGATTGTATTTTCCATCTTTGTTCCGCATCCTCAAATATGATTGGCATGATTCAGGATCTTCACCAGGTGGTAGAAGATAAATATCATAAGTCTGCTCCATTGTTTCTGTGTGTTCTTCTGACATGACAGCCTTGATTTCATCCACTGTCACTTTCTTTGATGACTAAAATAAAAATGCAGTACATAGCTATTAAAATAAATCTATATAAGTCAACAATGAAGAAACATTTCAGCTTTGGGCATTGATGGGCAATCATAAAATACAACAAATACATGAAAAAACATAGAGAGAAAGAGAGAATTAAGAAGAGAATAAACCTTTAAAATGTAAATAGGAGACTGAAATCCTGTGAATGGGTTGAACTTGTTGATGATTTTTATATGTGCTGTTTGAAGATCTGGCTCAATAAACGCCTTGTACATTGGATATACCTGCACAACTGTGTATAGTTTAAAACTGGTAGAGGAGAAGATCATCAAATTTCATAAGAAGATTAAGCTGAGGATTATAGTTAAAACCGTTTCAGATATCTGATGGATTATTTCTTCTGGCTCTTGCCCAGCACGTTGTATGTCCCGCAATACCCGTTTAACAAGGTCAAAGTGCACTCCACCTGTAACGGATACTCGAAGATCCAGTAAAGGCCTCAACTTTTCACTCAAAGCATAGATACCTTCAATAACCACAATACGGGAGCTTGGAACTTCGAGTGTCCTGATACCACCACATGCTTAAATGAGTTTCAAGAGCTACTACATGGTAGTGGACCAATGGACAATTTGATCTAATCAAGCACTCAACTTTAAAGAAGAAATAACTGAACAACAAATTAAAAGAGATGACCATAAAAATATGGGACATTTACACACAAGCCTTAATTTATGAACTTATACTCCATTAAGTTCTAACTAAGATTTTTTGGACCTTCAAGTCCCATAAAATTTTTAATAGTAGGAATTGCCCTTCAAACAATGATTATTCATCATTTATGATTATTTATAAAGGAACATGATGATTTGACATTTATTTTGATTTTCAAAACTTTAAAACATCAACTTTCAAATTGAAAAAACAAAAAAATTTATGTGCACAAAAAAAAAAACTAAATCTTTTTTTTTTTTTTTTTAATTTGAAAAACTAAATTATTTTTTTATGCAAAACTGAAAATTTTGTGTCTATAAAGGAGCATGATGATAGAACAATTATGTGAAAAAAAAAAAAAAAAACTGATAATGTTCTCAGTTTTATTAGATAGTTAAATTAAACCAATAACTAGAAGGGCAAAAACGTTTAATCTCATGCTCTATTTTTTTTTATCAATTAGTGAAACAATTATCTGCAACATTACTATGCAAAATTGATAATATTCTTAGTTTTTAAAATTGGAAAAAACTGATAATATTTTTAGTTTTACTAAATAGGACTTACTGGTTTAAAAAATCTTAAATAGGACCTGAGCTACCATAAAATTTGTAAATAGGACTTTTAAACAATTAACTCTAAAAATAATGTCTTCAGCTGTGATGGAAGAAAATTAAAAAAAAGCAAAGGCCAACTATATGAATCTAGAGTGGCTTTAGCAGAACCACAATATGTTAGAAACTTGAAAGGATGGAGAGTGATCAGATAATAACACAAAATGAAAAACTCATCATAGAAAGAGACATATCTCCACATAAATGGTCGAGTGACCAGGTACTGTCACTTCAATAAAAAGGAATGTCCTCTAGGAATAGAAGAAAAGAAGCTTATTTTTAATCTTCATATAGGTATATGATCATATATTTAACAATAAAATGGAATTTTATATGCAGTTTCTTTTACGCAACATTGAGATGAGTTAAGCCCAGAAGTTTTTATAGGTAATGAAATGCATATAAATATATGACGATAAATTGGAGAGGAACTCAACCTGTATCCTGTGCGGGAACTAGACTTGAAATCATATATGGGAATCTCAACCTGCTTCCCTTCCTTTAGGTCATAGATATTCTTGAGCAATGTGTCATAGTCCGTCAAGCGTGGGTCTGTTTCAAAAATATACCAAACCAGTAAAAAGTTGAGACCCAATATGTAATTTGATTTTTTTTTTACATGTATCTGTAGATTTATGCTTTGATTTATTATGTATATATATATATCAAATGACTAACATAATTGTACTATGCAATTATTTTATATGATGTTATAAAAATAAGGTTTTCATAGGGCAACACGTACACACATTTTCTCAGTATGTTTCCATTACTTTACCTAAGAACTTTGCTCTCAATTCTGTTCCTTAGTAGCTACATTTCCTTAATTACAAATCAAATTTTTGATGAAGGGAAGGCTAAACCATCTTTAAAATCCTACAAATTAAGGAAGTCAAAACCAACACCGTAAGTCATTATGTCCTAATTCACAACTCAACATAAGTCCTAAGATGAAAAGATAAAAATAAAAGAAGAAGAAAGAAAAAAAGGCATTTGTGAAGGTTTTTGGACTTGAGACCTGAATTGGAGTCATTGGCTATACAGTTGTTAAGTTCCTCATAAGTGAAAAAGGGTTTCACATATAATGTTGCATCTACAAATGGCACTCTCTTAGAATGAACTAGCATTTAGTTTTTGAGCTAATGATTCTAAATCTAATTATAAAAAGCATGTCAGCTACTTTGGCATAACAATCACAATTAAACTCAACCACTTTGTGAAGGATTATCACTTGCCTATAGGCTCCAAACAGCTTTCAAATGTCATTCAGATCAAATAAGTATTTCACAAAACCATTCTCTTCAAAAGGATAATTCAGACAGATCAATGAAATTTCAGCTTATGTTTCTAAATTGCATATCCATAAAAATAAAAAATCACTGTAAAAACAAATATGGCCAAAAGAAAAGAATGCCTTAAAGGGGAAACAAAGCATATTTTGCCACACTGGGAACAGCTTTGAATAAGAAGCTCACTATCGTGGACGCCCTAAGAAATACGGTCACAGAGTCCTATAAAAAGAATCCAAAAACATAATAATAAAAAGAACATTTTACCATCAAAGTTGCCATCAATAATTCGACTAGAATCATTGTAGTTGTCCATTGATATGACACCAATGCTGGGCATAAAGTTGAGTATTTTCTCAGTAAACACAGTCTTCCCAGCTCCGGATGGACCAGCTAACCCTACTAATATCAGCCCATCATTTTTTTGGGCTAACAATTGGCATGCACGGATAACTATAAAGAAACCCTTCTCAAATGACAGAGGATATTGTATAGGGACAATCTCATATCGATCAATATCCTTTCGCTTAACCAACCGAACTTGATCTTTTAAGAGACCAGGCTTTCGCTGATTTGATTCAGCAGGATTATCTGGAGCCATAGCAAATATGCTAGCTTAATCTGATAAAACAGAAACAAGATATTCAATCACCAAAATAAGTTACTTTGACCAAGTTAAAATCAAACCACACATGAGACAACTCAAGGACTGTAAGACAAAGTCCAAGCTACAGAGAACCATCCATGTGCGTTTTTTGTTAACATGTTCATATGACATCAAATTAAATTTATTTAACAGAAGCAAAGGCACCTGGGATGCATTCTCGTGTAGAAAGGACCATCAATCAATAGGATGTTAGACATCACAAAGAAATTACGTTGTGAACATCATTTCCTTGCAGAAGTTCATATAAGTGAAGATGTGCAATCATCAAAGCAGAAGGACAGTAAAATTTCAATAATTTATTGCGACCCGATTGACCTCAATCTTGACAAGCACAAAAGATATGAAAGACACTGAATTGTGTGATACAAAAGAACACAATTACCCTAACTCATGAGATATGGAACAAATTATTAATTACAAGGGTATTAAAACATAAATGTCAAACCATCTCATGAAACAAAGACCTGGAGGTCCAGAGAAAGTTGCTAGATGGATAGCAAACTGCTCAAGATAACCCATAACAAAGAACAGTCAATATTTTTACCTCATAGGTTATCAGAAGCATGAGGATAATAAATAAAGGTCATAGAATTTAATCTTTCTCATTTGGGGATTGATAGAACACACCCAGTTGAAAATTGAAAATTTAGCAATACGAAAATTGAATAAATGAGGCCCATTTTTACTCATGAAACTGGCAATGGGCCTCAATATATTGCTCTGAATCTGACTTAGTAATGCAGTTGTCAACTGAACAAGCAAGATGGCTCTACACTACATTCTTCACACATAACCTAGTGAATCAAACTAATTACCAGGGTCGAAATGGATCCGTCGGCAATTAGCAAGTTGGAGAATCGTTACATTAGGTCCTTAACTACTTAGTGCCCCAAAACCATCATGGTGTTAAACAACACGAACTGTAGTAGCTATTTACATGCAGGGCCCTAAAGTATCAATCCTATCAGAAAATCTCAGCAGCCAATCCATGGTTGGCAAGTTGGCAAATCTGTAAAAAAATGTCCTCAAGAACAAAATCATGGGAATTCCTACTGGTATACTCCAACAAGTTTGGTACTGTTAAATAGTTACCAAATAGTTACGCATACCAGTTCTCCAAATACCATCTTTGTTCTACACTGTATACAAACACATTGAACTCAAACACACATACTAAACTCTAACAGAGATTTAATTTACAGTCTACTTATAAAAACAAAATTGAACAATTCCACCATTACAGCAGCATTAAACAAGAATCACCAGAGACTAAAATCAGGAAAAATAAAATATAAAAAATCATACCAAGATGAGAAAATCAACACAAAATTTATTCTACACAAACAAAAGCCACAGGAAAGAGTTTACAACTCGTTTTCAGGATTTCTTCCGATCTAAACCCACATATACTCAAGTGACGACTTAAACAAAGAAATCATAAACCAAATAAATAAAATAAGAATTGCCCATCACACAAAATGGGGCGAACAACAAAACCCAGAAAACAAATTGGATCAAAAATCAATCCAATGTGTAGACGAAGATACTAACCGAGTCACACACTGAGTTCAGCAACTAAAACCGTAGAAAAAGCCTGCTCATTTATGGAGTATATATATGATGTTATATACATTAATACACAGATTTCTTTCTCTTTGTGTGTGATCTTAGTTTTCCTTCGGATTGTAAGGAATGTGATTTTCCGGGATTTTGCTGTGGGGGAAGGAGTGGGAATTCTGGCGGAATTGCCACGGAATTGCAAATTTACGAGAACACTCAAGAAAGGGACCCCATGGAGAGAGAGAAAAGCAATTAAATACTTTTAAAATTTGTTATTATCATTGATCGGGTAAATTACACTCACACTGCTGAGGTATGATCTAATTATATCTTATTATTTTGATGTTTTAAAAATTATATTCACATATCTATGAATAGTATCATTTTTGTCAATAAATAATATGGATTAAATTCAAATCTGATATAATTATATTTATTCTTATTTATTCAAAGAGTCACTATTCTCCTCCCTGTTTTAGGTTAATGTCTATTTTGAAAAACGTCTTTTTTTAGTTTGTTGGCGTTTTTAAAAAAAGATGTGCTAAATTATGAAGAGGTGGTGTAATTCAAGTAAGTTAATAAATTATTATTTTTTAATTATTAATATAAGCCTAAATATATTTTTATTTTTTATTTTTGCTATACATAGATAAAAATGTATTTAGAATAAAGTAAAATTTATATTTTATTGTTATTCATCACAGGTCTCACCGATCACAGCAGGACAGAGGCTACGTATTTCGGTTCATAGACATGTCAGAAGTCAGAACCTTTTTATGTTTCTCTCTTTTTTTTCTTCTTTTTTTTCTTTTGTAAAAACTCATACTGTAATTAAATAGTTTTTTTTGTCAATTTAACGAATGCATCCCATTAAAAATATTTATTTGGAAGAAAATGAATTATGGGCTGGTTTGACAAGTTTCGAAAAAGTTAAAATATTAAAAAGTCACTATCATATTTAAATCATATTATCTTATTTAAATCACATCATATCTCTAACACATCACTTCAAACCTAATCTAAATTTAATTCATATTTTATAAAAAATCAAAAAGTACACTTATTCAGATCATCTCAAATAATGTCTCATTGCTGTCTTTGTAACCTTTTTTCTTTTCTTTTTTCGCTGTGTTGATTCTCAATGTTGAATAAGAGTGGAAATAATGGATTTGATTCGATTTTAAAATAAATTAAAATTAAATCACTAAAAGTTAAAACTAATATAATTACTATAAAAATCTTGAAACCGAAATTAGAAGTTTCGTTTGGGTATAGCTAATGGCCTAACTTAACCCAATTAGCTATAAAAGTTATGCCTCCTCTGAAAAGTTGATTTATGGTTTCTAAAAAAAAAAATTCAAATCAACTAACCTTGCTCATGTAAATGTTAAAAAAGTGACAAACAAGGTAATTTCTACAACATTATTATTTTTTTGCAAGTTTCTTTTTTTTTTAAATTTAATAAGTTAACTTTTTAACCTCAAAAAAAGTCTTAACTAAATTAGCTCAATTCTAAACTTAGACGATTTCCTAAACTCTAAACTTGTTCAATTCTCATTTTTCATGCCCATAATCAAATCAAGAGGGAACAATTCGGATGAAGAAACCTTGGGTTAGTTCAAGTTGGAAATGCTACTATTTTACAAGCATTCCAATCCATATTATAATAATTTTCTATATTCGGTGATTATGGGTTAGAGAGTTTGCCTTGACGGATGTTTTGTCCAATAAATTAAAGGGATCTCAAATAAATTTTTTTTTACAAGATATAATAGAGTTCGAATTGCGATGTGATTGATTCGGATTATTCACTAGCTTAATTTAAAACTGAATCAAATGACTTTCAAAACAAAAGCAACCCAATCCATAGACACTCTATTAGTTTAATTCTGAGGTCACATGGTTCTTGGTACACCCTAATTGTAACTTTAAAATTTCTTTTAGAAACATTTAGGCTACATTTTGAATATTGAATTTATTGAAGGAAAAGCAAATGAAATTATTTATTCATATCTTTTTATCTTCTAAGCTCTTGTACTTTGATCATCTATTAAAAAAAAAATCGATTTGATAATCGTAATGATTGAATTTATTAAAAAATAGGCAATAAGTATGATACAATAAAAATCTAATAAAATCATATAATTATAATTACCTTATCATAGCCTAATTTACAAAAACTATCGGTTTAAAAAATAAAATTAAAAAAGGAGTACAAAAATATTATATTCTTGCTATATAAAAAAGCACAACGAACTAATAAGACAAAACTCCCTCATCCTATCTCAGACAAATAATTAAATAAAAAAATTAATAGAAACAATCGAGGAACATGCTAGCTAACTAATAACAACATATATTACATGAAAAATGTTAAATGATTGGATTTTTTTCAAGTTTAAATATGGATTTTACTGTTATATTAGGAACCGTAAAGGTTATCAGACATTTTGTTTCGATAATTCGAACCGTTCATTTGTAAAACCTTCCTTGTTTATCATTCATAGAAAAAAATTATTTTATCCGATAATCAAAATATTTTTATTTTATTGCATTTATTTTCAAAAAAATGATCTGCAAGTATGTTTTTTAAAATAGACCATCTAATTTTTTTTTTTTTAATGTTAAAAATAATCCTAAGAATTGTAGTATTGAAAAAAGTGTATAAAAATACCATGAACCAATAAGACAAAACCCCCCATCTTATCTTAGAAAAATAAGAACATCTCCAATGACAAATACTATAATAGTATTGTTATTGTCAAATTATGATAATGAATAGTAAAAAATGGATGAAAAATAGCAATAGTGCTCTAATAGTTCAGTTGTCATTTTTGTTATTTTGGCATAGTAATTGGTGTGTCCGGACAACCAGTCAGACGTGTGGCCGATCGTCTGAACACATCAATTTCTATGTTTCTTTTGTAAAAATGGCAGACAGGCAAGAGAAAGGAAGGGAGGGATGTTTTGCTATGAGGAGGGAGCGAAGAAAAGAGGTGTTTCTTAATGATTTGACACAAATAGCAGCTGTTTTTTTTACCATTGGAGCACTGCTCTGCTGCAATTGCCAAATTATTGCAATTGCCAAATTATGGCAATAGTAGCTCCAATAAATTGCCATGGAATATGCTCTAACTAAATAAAAAATGGATAACTTATACTGACACCTCCTGAGGTTTCTATTTAATATAGATCCCCCCTCACGTTTGAAAAATTACATTTACCCCCTGTCAAATTAAAATGACATATTTACCCCTTAACCTTTATACATATAAAATAATAAAATAATATTGATATTTTGTTCATGCCATTTCAAATAAAATAACGATTATCTTCTTTGGTTTAACTCACACAAAAAATTGATTTTTTTTTTATTTTTTGTGTTTTTTTATTTTTACTGAATTTTTTTAATATTTTAAGTAATTTTTTTATTTTATTTTTTAGATACACCTAATCTGGATATACTTAAGAAGTATAATATTTTGTAATTTTTTTAAATTCACCAAATACAAATATATATATATATAAATTCAATAATACTATAATAAATGTGAATTACGGTATTTGATAATAATATAATAAATATAGGTGAATAGACAATAAAGAAAAATAATTGTGGAAATAAAAATAAAAAATTATGTTCATATATAAAAATTTATACCAAAAATATCATAAAAATGTTGTGATAGTAATGTTGTTGTAAATACAAATAATGTTTATGGTGTGATAGGATATTGTAAAATGTAAACATGATGATAGGAATAATAAATGATATGAAAAATGACAAAATGATCATTTATAAAATTTTAGGGTATGACATCAGCAATCCAGAAATAATTTCAGAAAGAAAAATATAATTTTTCAAACGTATAAAAAAAAATTGTATTAAATAGAAACATCAGGGTGTCAGTGAAATTTACCCATAAAAAATTGTAAAAACAATCAAGGAACATGCATGCTAGTTATGGACAATACTTTATCTTGTATTATAAAGAGAATAATTAATTAATTAGAACAACAAATATTATATTATATTATATATTTTTATTTTTGGTATTTGTTTTCTGTTTTTTGGGTCTCCACCAAATGATGATAGGTACACAACCATATCTGACGATGGTAATTTATTTATTGCTATGTTTGGGGGATAGAACTACCTAGTGGGAATTCTATTTTCAAATAGAAATAGAAAATCACATTTGAATTTAATGGAAGTTACAAATGCAAAAGTCAGGAAGAAAACTGTCCCAAAAAAAAAAAAAAAAAAAAAAAAAAAAAAAAAAAAAAAGAGGAATTGCTTGTAGTTTTCTCTTCCGTTTGAAGTTTTAGATTTCAAGCAGCCAATGAAGGCAGTTGCATGCTTCCTCAGTTCCTCTACTACTTGATGAATGGCAAAGGGAACAATTCAATATGTGGATTAATTATGGGTTGTGCATGGACTATAAAGATTCATCAGGAATTCTTGTCAACCATGCATGAGCTCATATGATATATGATGCCCCATCTCTTTCTCTCTCTTAGTTGACCAATTCAGAGGACACATTTAGTCATCAATTGACAAATTAAAATCACTATTATGACCTTGAAAGAGTCAATCCGTGGAGATAGAAATAAATTTTAATAATTTATTTGTATGAATATGATGATATAAATGAATAGTTGACATTCATTTAAAACAATGATATACGTAATATTAATCATGAGAAGATGAGAGAAAAATTGACATGAAGTGAGAATTATACAAACTAGGTTCTCTTTTAAGAATTTAGTCAATACTATACAAATATATAAATTTCATAAATTTATTTATGAATAAATTATATTAATCTCTTTTAAAAATGAAGAAAATATGTCGAGCGCCACAAATTTAGCATAATTATTTAAGTTTCCTTAGATCATATTTGTTTAGCTCCATAAGTGATAAAATTAGAATAATAATATAGTGGGTTCCACATAAATCATATTTGATTGACAAAAATAGTGTGAGATTAATAGTTTCATATAGAACTATGAATCCCCTTAGGGGGGGAGGGGGGTGGTTTGGTTTTAGCATTCTCATAGGGGATGGGATTGGAGGAAAAATTTTGCCTTCACTATACAAAAATAACAAAGCCAAGCGTTTTTATATAATTTCACGACTAATACCACAATATTAGTGTACAAACAAAACACAATATATCTTAAGTATTCCATTAGTATTCTATCAATTATTTTGGACCTTATATTTTTTTAGATTCTCACTTTTAAATTCTAAAACTCTTAAAATATCTTTTCTCCTCCTAAATAATACCAAAATTATCTTTGTAAAAATATTTCATCCATTCAATTGAATGCACACCCCAAAAAGCCTCTCTCCCAAAAACCTTAACAAAACCTACGAAGATGATTACTGCTTCATCTCACATATTTGTTTATGACCTGAGAAAATAAATGTAAATTTTTTTATTGTTGATTCAAAATTTCCTTTTTGTGGGTTCTGCGATCTCCACGAGTTTCGATTATTTGTTTCCGAACAAATAAGAAATGTTCAGTTACCTATTCCCGAACAAATAAATAATGTTCAGGCCTGTATTCTTGAATTTCAGTCATTTGTTTAGGAGTTCAATTCTGAAAAAATGACGAACAGTTTTTATTATTTTTGTAATTTTTTTTCAAAAAACTTATCTTTATAAGGCCAATCTCCTCTGAGCTAAGAACACCATCAAAGCTATATTGTACTCCTCTTGTCGCATGGAGTTGTAGTTGTCAGAAAAACTTTCACTCATTGTCATTGCCACATAAGTGTAGGTAATTAAATGATTGCCACTATTACCGCCAGAATGTTATTGCCAAAGGGTTTTCAAGATTTTGAAGATGGATATGTTTTGAAGGTGAGATTTGGGGAAGATGGATGGGTAGTGATTGAGATGTGTACTCTCATAAATCCTAACTCATGATATAATCGGTATGTGGGCTTAATTGTGAAATAGGGTGTCCCAAAATTATTGATATCCTTTTTAGTAATTTCATTTGAGGTTATTATTGTAATAAATAAAAAAGGCTAAAAAATAAAAAGTTCAAAATAATTAATAAAATGCTAATAATAACACTTTATATCTTATATCTTCAATTTAATACCACCAATGGTAGTCCTATTATTCATTCCTACCATACTTATCATTTACTTGACTTAGTCTGACAATCAAAGATGACCTCAACGTTTTAATTCACCGAAATGTATGTTTTATATTTGCCTATTCACATGTCTACAAACCAATTGCATTACTTGATTGTTTTAGTCTTACTAGCTTGAAGGAAAAGTGGTATAATTATATCAAACTTAAAAATTTATTGTATTTTTTTTTCATAATCTCAAAGATAATCATTGTAGTTTATCCTTTTTTATTTATAATCTCATTTTAAATACTAAATTTTTTTTATTATGTATTACATTTACAAGCAAGGCAAACACTCATATCCACTTGGTCCCATTATGAACCTTTAAATCCAAATGCCTCAACAATTGGCTAAACATGGAAATAATATGATTGGTAATTTTGTGAGAAGCATAAAATTGGACTTTTGGTTAGTCTTTTAGAAATGTGAAGAACCAATTAGGCACTAGACTTTTTAACAAAAGAATAAGGTGTACCGCAGGGGTACAAGTACATAAATGAGAAAATTGTGTTAATAAAATGGCTCTTTTTAGTGGGCTGGCTGCATTATTTTTCAACATTGTAACAATTCTTGTGGCCTAGTGGTATTTTGTTTCTCAAAAGGGAAAGGAATATTGGAATGGTGGGACATGATATTTTGTAAAAAAATCTTCATCTGCAATAATTGTTGGGTATTGTTTGGCTTCATCATAGTCCCTCTTCAGTGATTTGATGGGTTTATTTTGTAATATTATGGAAGAATTATGATAATTTTATAATTTAAAAAAAAAAAAATGACTAGTGTGATTTTAAAAATAGATCGTTTACTTTTTTTAGAAACAAAATGATGAAATTACATGGCTATAAATATCATATTAATCTAATTTTGATGGTGAATTAACAGACACCTAGCTACAAGATGAACAATAGTGAACTCGATATAGACCCCACTTGTCCAAACCGAATGAATCTTCTTCCTTATTTGAAAAACCGCAAATATGGAAACTAACAGGACTAGTACATTGGCCACAATCCCCGACTTCCTCATTTGCATGTAGGTTTTGTTCTTTGGGGCATGCACCAATAAATCCTAAATTAATAACTTATACGCTATCTAATCCCAAATGTTTTCTTATGAACTGAACAGTCCCATTGTAAGGAAATTGACAATTGAGGACATATACATTGTAGGCGTGTGTGGTATAACTGCTGGGCAACATTGGAAATTTATTAATGTGAAATTACAGAAAAGGGCCATCAATCATCGAACATCAGTGCCATGATCGAACATCAGGGCCACGATCAACATCATCAACATTCGTTCCATCATCGAACATCAGGGCCATGATTAAAGTGGTGGTTCTCGTTCGAGATCGGATCGCAGTTGAACCCCTATTTGTTTCTTCGAATGGGGCCCCTCGTTCGTCACCGGCTGTAGGGTACATCGTGAACATCATCAAGATGTTTCTCTGGTTCTCTGCGATCGGATTCTATCGGCGGAGCAACTAGGTCAACAACGCCGGATTCAACCGTCCGCCTCTCGTGTTCTTCGAATGGGCCAACAAAGAAAAATGAATCAAAGATTGCCAGTTCGAGTTCATGATTTCCCTCAATTTCTCCCAAGCACACAGATAGATATACACTATATGCCTCCTCAATTCTATCATGCTCGGCGTGTTTGATGAATTCTCTCTGTCATAGATTCAAACAAAGTTCACTCTTTTTCTCTTTCTCTCTCTCATTTCGTTTTAGGGTTTTCGGATTTCGATCTTGCTCGCGAAGCTTCTAGGGTTCCATTCTCACTCTTACGGCTCGTTTCAATCCTTTAATTTCTTGAATTCTTTTTGATTTTATCTTCTGTTTTATTTATATATATATATATATATTTTTGTAAATTAGTTTTGAATTTGTTGATGATGTGTGATGATGTTGATAATGTAGTTGATGATGTTTGGTAATGTTGATGATGTTTTGATGATGTTAGTGTAATTAATATTGCTAATGTAATTAATTTTTGGATGATGTAGTTGATGTTGAAAGGGTAAATAGGTAAAGCCTCACCAAAAGAAATCAAAAGGAAATATTCCTTGTTAGCTAAATAGGACCAAATGGTTTATAAAAAAAAACACAGGACTAAATGGAGTAACATTCTCCCAATTGGGATTTACCGGTAATTTTTCCTTGTTCTTTTGTATTTGTTTGAAATTTCGCTCTTCTACTTTGAAAATTTCTCTAAAATAGTAATCTATTTTATTTAAACTATTGTAATTGCAAAATATTGAGTTTCATTATAACGTAATACTTCCTAATTAAAAACAAAAACAACCTTAAATATAGGTTGGGAATTCAGACCTTGAACAGAGTGTTGAGAAAATTAGAAAAGAGTTGGCTTGCATGTGTTCAAAAATATCGACTCATTCAAGGAGAGCAAGTTGAACTTTCACTTCAATGTTTCAACTAACACATGATGCATGTGTATCAACTCATTCTTTGTTTCAATTTTTCTTGAGGACTTTTTAGGCCCTAACTTTAGGTTTGGAGAAGTCTAGCAAGTAGCAAATGTTGTTAGTCAAAGGAATGGACAACAATCAATAGAAAAAAATGTGTTTATTATTCTTTATATATATACCAGAGATAACTCGTGCCTGAAGACACGACTAACAATATTTTTGGTATCAGATCTATTACGAAATTCAATTGAAATAAATCAATTCAAAATAATAAATCAATTCTTGTCTAAAAATACCACCTAGCGAAATTATCCATACACTGAGAGGGTAATTTATTCCTAAATTGGGCCGAGCTGGGTAAATGGGCCGTTCTTTGGGCCACAGTGAGAAGGGCTGGATGAAAGGGGCTTGTAGGTTAGCCCGGTCCTGGTAAGCCCTATTGTTATTGTCACGACCCAAACCCGCCCCTACGAGTTTAGCACCGTAACCGGCCAGTAATCCGAGATTACCGAAGGCCTGCTTAACAGTAATGTAGTAAAATAGAGTACAAGGTCATGGCGGAAGCCAATACAGTAAATAAACGATGTCCAATGAGCTGTGACAGTCTGTATGCAAAAAGACTTTTCACACATATATACAGTCAGTACAGAACAATATGCATCATATATACAATCATTCAGTACAGGGACTTAATCTCTATTAAACGGTACGGTACGGTGCAAAATATTCAGCCTATACAGTAGTACATCACAGATACAGAGACAGGCGGGGAGATTAAAACACACCTAAGCCATAACTTGAACAGTACTGGAACCTCAAAGTGAGGCACAAAGGTTGGCTTGATAAAACTGGAGTTTATCCCGACGCTTCTAGCAACGGTCCGGTGCCTGTACACCTACATATATATATGAGCAGTGAGCTAAAGCCCAGTGAATAACATAATGCGTAAAGGGGTTAAGAAAGAATGTCTTTTAAGTAATTTAAATAGTCGTTTGCCTCGGTAAATCAGTTATATAGTCGGTGGCTTATACTTCATGTCATATCAGTCATTTAGAAATCATAGTAATTGTACGTGGCACATCCGATAGCAAAACAGTACGGTGGTAGTAGCAGTGTCAGTACATTGGTAGTAACAGTAATGGTAACAGTAACAGTAACAGTAACAGTAACAGTACAATTCTTATGGATTCAAGAGGTGTCTCGCACAGATTCTAGAGGTGGCTCACACTGTAGCACTTAGGTCCGTGCAGCACTTTGCTCCAGATTTCACAGATTTGCTTAAAGCCCAGTATGGACTGAAGAGGTGTCTCGCACAGATTCTAGAGATGGCTCACATTGTAGCACTTAGGTCTGTGCAACACTTTGCTCCAGAGATATCTGTGACAGTAGTAGTACAGTAAACAGTAGGTCTTAAAAGATCGAACCGTCAGTTGATGGCCATCAATCAGTAAACAGTAGTGGTTCCAACGAGGAAACCGACAGAGATCTCTGTAACAGTAGTAGTAATAGTAAATAGTAGTTGCTAAAGATGCCACAATACAGTTCAGAATATAGGACATACAATTCATTCAGTTAACAGTAAACAGTTCAGAAAACAGTACAGTTCAGTTGTTCAGAAGATAATCATTTTGAACATATCTTTACACAATTGTTACTCACAGAGTTCTGGGCTACAGCAAGCTAGAGCGTCTCCTCGGAATGCCAACCCTATACAGTTAACAGATTGAACACACACTAAGTTTCACAGTTGGGAAATATAATAACTTAATCCCTAAATTGCATTGGTGTGGTTTTACATCTATATCCTCATTAAGATGTCTTAAACATGCCCTAGGAATGCCTAGGATAGGAAGAAGATGCAAAGATGCACTTTTAATTACTTAACAAAATTTTCAGAAAACAGGGGTCTCGCTCGAGCGTGGCTTTCTACGCTCGAGCGGACATACAGATAAAGGGGATCTGCTCGAGCGTGAATTCCGTCGCTCAAGCGGAATGTGTGCTACAGTAAAAATACTGGATGCTCAAAATTTATGCTCGATGGACGCTCGACCCTCGCTCGAGCGTGAGACATAAGTCCTCACTCGAGCGTGGGTTCCCTCGCTCGAGCGGACTGTGAACTCATGCAAAGTACTGGATGCATGCATTTCACACTCGAGCGTCACTTTTCTCGCTCGAGCGGAAGGCAGGATCACAAAGTGTACGCTCGAGCGTGGACTTCCTCGCTCGAGCGTAGGTCCAAAATCTGGAAATCTCAGATTTGAACCTCAAGCTCAAAATCAAGTTTAAATGCAAAATTTTCGATCCTCTTGGGCTAAGAACCTGGAAAACACTTGTAAACACGTGATATTATATATTTCAAAGATCAATTTGGTAAATCAAAGCCCAAGGGTGTTTAATTCAAACTCAATTTCAAACCCAATTTCATGAATATGTCCCAAACATGACATGCATGAGTTTTAAATCAATTCAAAGCTTCAATACATGCTCTAATGAGCCAAATCATTCGAGAACATGATGGTATCATGAACCTTATCTAGAACTTGTACATGCATGCAACAATTATTCATGAAATCAACTTAAAACTCAACACTACCGACATGCATGCATGGAATGAGCTCCAATTCAACATTATTGAACCAATTCTTGACTTAACTCTTTAAATTATCATGATCCGTGCTAGATAGAGCCTAAATACACAATTGAGGGAATGAAATTCATACCTAGGTCATCAAATGCAAGTCTAGAGGTTCAATTGACAATCTCTTCCACAATTCTTCCACTTTTAAGCAAAACTCCAAGTAGAACACTAGAAGGAGCTCAATTCTCTCACCTCTCTCTCTCTCCAAATTCAGCAAAGGCAAGGAAATGGGTTGCTGAAATGCTTGTTTGAGTGTATAAAGGCTCAATATATGTGTTGCCTAAGTGCTCCACTCACAATGACATTTTGGTAGATAAACCAATTCTACGATTTAACACTATTTAATCTAATTTAATCATTCCCAATCACTTTTCAATTAAATATACCATTAATTCACATAAATTCCAATGATCATAAAACATTGATCCATTTCCGATAAGGCCGCCGATAAGGCCTTCAATTTGCAGTTTAAATTACAGAACATGAACAGATCGATTAACAATCAACAGGTAGAAAATGCATTTAAATAGTTACAGTCAATCAATCAGTCTCAGTTCTCAGTCAGTCAGTTCAGTATTTCAATCAATTCAATTATCAATCATAATCAGTCTCAGTTTAGCAGTAATCAGTGCTTAATCAGTAATCAGTGGTGAGGGTTATTACAGTTATCCTAGTCCACAGAGGTTTGTTGTTATCCCGGTCTGGGAGAGATTTGTAGATAGCTCGGTCACCGCACTTGGGGTTAGCTCGGTCATGGCGTATTGTGGTTAGCCCGGTCAAAACCTGGCTATTTGTTAGCTCGATTAGGACCTTGATGTTTGTTATCTTGGTCTGAACATACCATGGTTAGTACTGGAGAAAACGGGGTAAGAGCAGTGAATGGAAGAGCCGAACTAAAGTTAGCTCGGTCTAGTTTGCGGCTTAGCATAACCATGCTTACCTCGGTCATATTAGAATCCGACCATGGTAAAACCATCTCACTTGGTTTAAGCAGTGAGGGGGGTGTTGAAGGATAAGCATTATCTTTCAGGAATGTGATTCCTAGGAGGACTCTATATGGAGGAGTAAGAGTCCTACTTGGATTGTGCTACACGGAACCTATAGAAGCTCATAACATCACCTTTGGAGAGGTAACACAACTTTGATTCCCGAATACACAGAGCTTTTTGTCTATTTGTCTATTTTGCTGACTTAGGCATCGAAGAGGTATCCGGCACACACCCGCCGGCTAGCTCACGTTTGTGTTTTCAGGGAGTAAAGCGACGACGTATGGAGGAGTTCAATCTTGATCAACAGGATTATACAAGGATAATATTTCGTGCTCGTACATACACAAATAGTGATATAGGGTAAAAAATTCCTATAGCCTTCTAACAATTTGACAAATTAAAATGACAAATAGAAAATTACTCATGCTTACGATACTCCTAAATTAAATATTGCTAGCAAAACTAATTAACGGTGCCTCCGTAATTAATAGCACAGCTAAATATCTCATAAATAACCTCTTGTAATACATCCAAGCTCTCTAATAAAACTATATGAACAAAGTTGAGAACTGTCGGAAACTGCTAAGTGAACCTTGAAAGATAAATAACTCAAGCATTGAAATGACACATTATCTCATACTCTTAATACTTGCAACACATTCAAGATCGCCATGTTAAAAAAAAAGGACACAAAGTACAACAAAATAATAAACCCAATAAAATTAAAATAATAACCAAATTTATTAGATTGATGTAATTGAGAGTTAATTAACATTGAAAAGAGATAACCAATTCAAAACCATCTTCTATATGTGACCAATGGACATTTTAGCTTAAGTGACATTATCATATAAAGCTGCCTTGATTTAGAACTATGTTCACCAACACTCCCTCCATAGACTTGACGCATCCTCCATCTTAGCTATGTCCATTATCATGTGAGAAAACAAACAATAAGCTCCACTACTCTAACTGCAAAAGGGCCAACAAATTAGATTAAAATAAATTTTCTAGTAATTAAGAAATCACCAAACAATAAATTATATAATCTAGTGTGTTTCTTAACAAAAGCAAACCCATAGAATAAACCAATCCAAACAAAACCAAGGATAAAGTAATGGTAAATTTCTTTTATGAATGATCAAGAACAAATAAATAAAAAGATCTATACCTCCCACGTTGCATTATTAGGGGAAAAAACAAAATGTCTAATTTAATTTTTGAATAGGAATATCTCTAAGAAAACATCACAACCGTAGGTAATTAATGAAATTATAATTTTCTTAAAAAAAAAATAAAAAATCTTCGGTGCCTCCACTTTTTATTCAGCTTTGCAAAATGCATGAAAGTCAATAAGTCATTTTGTTGGCGGTAATTCAAAGCTGAAACAGGTCTAAACTCATCTTATATGAAACTCACCTTTTACTCGTCTGATTGCATTACGGTTTTGTTGACTCTCCTAGCATAATTTTTATTCTATTTGAATAGCCTCTCACTCCATTTTCAATCTTGAAATAATTCTCGAAGATTCTATTTTTTCAAGAAAATCAAAATAAGGATACATGCTAATCCGTGCAGCAAACATTTGTTGATGTTTCGAAATTCAGATTATACATTTTTCACTACCCTTGAGACAAATCCATTAGAAACATGAAATTCAAATCATGACAGCCAAACTAAACTCAAAGTTACATATAAACAACCCACACAACGTGTAGGAACCATAAGTTTAAACAATGCAAATTTCAAATCAAATTGTATTATCCTAGAAGATTAATTAATATTTTTTTGACACTGATACACAACAACATAGACAAAATAGTGATATTTATCACCAAAAAAAAAAAAAAAAAACACAGACAATGTAGTGAGAACATGTGCCTAAAGGCACTCCTTAACAAAACCTAAGCATTCGATAGTGTATACAACTCAACATTAAATGAGAAAAAAAAAATTGTATAAAACTCGATAGTGTATATGTAAAAACTTAAAAATATATTTTCAAAACCTTTAAGAGTAATTCAGCTATAAATATTCTATTAGTATCATTATTTCAACACAATTTTTTTTAAATCAATCCATTAAAGTTTATTCACCTGGGTTCCTTTACCCTAACTCTCCCACATTCACATTCCACTTTTTCCATGTAGACTAACCAAGAATAACACAATTGGTGAACGAAATATTGAATTGCCTTTTTTTGGCTTTCTAAATGACAAAATCAAAGTCTAAAAATCTAACAAAATCAAAGTCTAAAAATTTGAAATACCACACAACAATCTAACAGAAAATTACTCATGTCTACGAATACTTCTAAATTGAACATCGCTAGCAAAACTAATTAACGATGCCCACTTAATTAATAATATAGCTAAATATGCCATAAATAATTTCTTGCAATACATCCAAGCTCTATAATAAAATTATGTGAACAAAGTTGAAAACTACCTGAGTCTGCCAAGTGAACCTTGAAAGATAAATAACTCAAGTATTGAAATAGTCTATTATCTCATACTCTTAGCACTTGTAGCACATTCAAGCTCACTGTGTCAAAATAAAGATCTCATGTCTTGAACAATTTGATTACATGCCTAACACTTATTTTCTATATTTAAGCAAGTATAGCAAAAAAAAAAAATGGAAAAAAAAAATGGCAAAATAAAAGTTAAAATTTAAAAATTTTAACTTGATGACAAAATAGTGCTGCATTAGATAACATTTACCTAACTATTCCTTTTTTTCAAATAAAATGTTAGAGAGGGGTTAAACAATTTTGACATGCCACCAAAATATTTTACAAAATTGACTCAACTTGAAAGATTGTAGGTTGCAAAACTTGGTCTCTAATCTTACCCTTCTAGTGGATGACTCGTGCCTAAAAATACTTGCCTAAAAATACCACCTAGTGAAATTGTCCATACACAAATAGTGATATAGGGTAAAAAATTCTTTTAGCTTTCTAACAATTTGACAAATTAAAATGACAAAATAGAAAATTACTCATGCCTACGATACTCCTAAATTGAACATTGCTAGCAAAACTAATTAACGGTGCCTACTTAATTAATAGCAGTTGTTTCTAGTGCAAAAGTTGCTTCAATTTTGTTGCCTTAAATACAAGAGAAGTAACCAAACAACTAGTTTCAGCATTCTCATGGAAGCATTAACAATAACAATATAATAAATCAATTGCTAATTTAATATTCCTTTCATAATCAATTAAGAAAAGCTCCACAATTAGAATACAAAAGAAATTCTGTATAAAATATCAAAAGAATCTTGCATATAATATCAAATGTATTCCTATATGAAATATCAAGACAAAGAACAATGAAAACAATTGCTTTCGAGATGATAATTTACTGAATTCCATAAAAATATTATTAAAAGGATATGATCAATTTAAAAGAAAGAAAAAAAAAAAAAAAAAAAAACCATAAACTCAAAACCAATCAACCCATTGCTTCAAATAAAAGAACAATGAACTTAAAATATGAACTTGTCATTCATTTTCATCCTAACAACCGTGTCAAAATTAGAGTGTCATAGTGTTGGTGACAGGTTCATACCCAAATCTTGCACATACCATGATGGAGGCTTGAATAGCAATTTCACTCACTTATAAACTCAAAGCATTATGAGCTGCTTGAAATATTTATGTTCAACAAATGGAATTAAAGTGTAATACCCACGACTTACATATGTCAAAATAGATAACAAAAGATAACATTCATTTGAATATTTTATCAAGCTTGGAATTGCATTCCTACTTTGTTTTAATGCTAACGTTGTGTTTGGATCATAAATAAGGATTTGGAAAGGGAAAGGAAAATAGAGAAATAATTTAGTTTATATTCCATTCACATTTCACTAATTCTTTTATTCTCTCTCTTCATAATCCTACCGAAATCCACGATCCAAACACACCTACGAATATTATACAACACATCCGTAACATAGATATTTTCATATATGTGTCTTTTAAAAAAAACATAAGCATAACTATGCCAATCTTAAGCAACATTTCTACAGGAGAGGGGAAAAGAAAAAAAAAAAGAAGTCATATTAGCACTTCCACAATTCAATCCCGCGAGAAATTGAAGTGCCAAAAAATTATTATTGAATAGTAATTAAGATATAAAGCTCATAGGTGTAACACCCCTCGTCACTGATCACTGATAAACTACTGATTACTGCTAAACTGAGACTGATTATGATAAGTAATTGAACTGACTGACTGAAATCTGAAACTGATTGATTGAGTATATCTGTTTGATTGTTAAATTATCTGTTCATGTTTTTATGTTTGAACTGCAAATCGAAGGCCTTATCGGCGGCCGAACCAGAAATTGATTGATGTTTTAGGACCACCATAATTTATGTGATTTTATGGCATATTCAGTTAAAAAGTGATTTGGTATGATTAAATTAGATTAAAATAAGTTAAATTGCATTGTTAGACTTATTTACCGAAATGCCACTCTAGTGGCCCACTACCTAGACTATATTTGAGCCTCATTACACTTAAACAACACAATTTCATCAGCCCCTTTTCTTGCACAAACCGACCAAGAGAAAGAGAGAGTGAGAGAATTGAGTTCAACTTGTTGATTTGCTTGGGGAATTAAAGAAATTGAAGGATAATTGTCTAATTGAGCCTCCATACCTTTAATTCAAGACTTAAGATAGATTTCTTACCATCTTGTTTATGTTTTGTGTTGACTCTTGCATGATCCATGAACCTCTAGTGATTTAAGTCTAAAATTGTTCATAATATGTTAAATTGGAGCTTAATTCATGCATGTATGTCTATATTGATGGATTTTGAGTTGAATTCATAGAAATTGTTACATGCATGTTCATATTAGAGTTCTAGTGCATGAGTTTATCATGTTTTGAAAAGATTGACTCATTTGAGCAAGTAAATGAAGCTTTGAATTGATTTAAACTCTTGCATGTTACACATTCATCATGTTCTTGAAATATTGTTTGACATCATGTTAAATTGATCTTCCTTTGGGGCTTTGATTTTACAATTGAGCTTGAAATCATGTTAAACTATGAGTTTTGAAGAGTTTTCTGGAAAATTAGCCCAAAGGAATTGATTTTGATTCATTGGAACTTGATTTGAGCTTGGAAGTTCAAATCTGGAAATTCCAGATTTTGGACTCCCGCTCGAGCGGGAAATTCGTGCTCCCAGTACTTTGTACTGTTTTGAAGTCCGCTTGAGCGGAATAATTGATGCTCGAGCGGGACCTTGTGTCTTACGCTCGGGTGGGTATCGAGCGCCCATCGAGCGCGATTTTTGAGCATCCAGTACTTTTTGGCATGTTTTACAGTCCACTCGAACGATGTAACTTGCGCTCGAGCATAGTATTTTGTTTGCCTTTACGCTTGAGCGGGGTAACCTACGCTCGAGCGGGACCCCTGTTTTCTGAAAATTCTGAAAATGCTTTTAAAGTGCATCTTTGCATCCTCATTTCATCCTAAGCATTCTTAGGCCTAGTTTAAGGCATCTTAATGAGGATATAGATATAGAACCGCACCAAGTCTAAGTAGGGACTAAGTATTTGATTCCCGAATGTGAACTTAGTGTGTGTTCGTTCTGTCACTGTATAGGGTTGGCCTTCGGAGACGCGCTCTAGCTGCTTATAGCCCAGAACTCTGTGAGTAACAACTATGTAAAGATATGTTCAAAAATGATTATCTTCTGAATAATTGAACTATACTGTTTCTGAACTGCTACTGTTAACTGAATAAATGTATGTCCTATATTCTGAACTGTATTGTAGCATCCTTAGCAACTACTGTTACTGATTGTTACTGTTACAGAGATCTCTGTCAGTTCCCTTGTTGGAACCACTACTGTTTACTGATTGATGGCCATCATTGACTGTTCGACCTTTCAAGACCTACTGTACTGTTCGGTCTTTTTAGACCTACTGTTTACTATACTGCTATGCTAATGAATGTACCACATATGACTGAATGACTGAATGACTGAATCAATGAACTTTTCATTACTGTAAGGACATTCATTCTAAACCCCTTTACGCATTATGTTATTCACTGGGTTTTAGCTCACTGCTCATATATATATGTAGGTGTACAGGCACCAGACCGGGGCTAGAGGCGCCGGGGTAACTCCAGTTTTGTCAAGTCAACCACTGTGCCTCACTACGAGGTTCTGAGCCTGTCAAGCTATGGCTTAGGGGTGCTTTTATTTCCCTCCGTCTGTCTCTGTATCTGTTTTGGGTTATTGTATAGACTGATAGCACTGTACTGTACTGTTTAATAGGGATTTGGTCCCTATTTTGAATGATTGTAAATATTGTGCATACTGTTCTGTACTGTGTATGTATATATGTATGAAAAGTCTTTTTGCATACAGACTGTCACAGCTCATTGGACATTGTTTATTTACTGTATTGGCTTCTGCCATGCCCCTGTAGTCTGTTTTACTGTATTACTGTCAAGCAGGCCTTCGGTAATCTCGGATTACTGGCCGGTTACGGTGCTAAACCCATAGGGGCGGGTCTGGGTTGTGACAATAGACATGGCTACTAATAGAAGTTTTTTAAAAAAATTAAAAAAAAAAAAAGAAGCGAAAAATCATATGCATAATGCTTCCCTTTAGAATTATACCACCAGGATTTTTATTAACCCAAGAAAGACAAATTTAGTGATATATTTTTTGTTAATGTTAAAGTGGCAGATAACATCAAATTTTATTGCTAAGAATATAATTGAAACTACCTAATAGAATGTCCAGGTAATTTCCAGCTAATTAATGTAAGCAAATTCTTGAACCCAAACAAATATTAGCTAAACACACGTACATGTACCTCAAAGAGATACAGAGAGAAAAAGAAATTGAGAGGACCAAACATCAATCAATTGAAGAGAAACCCATTACAAATAGTTTCTCTTTATTCCCAGCTACAAAAGTTTCTCTTTCTTTCTCTGATTCAAATCTTAGGAACGTAAATGCAATATATCAACCTATTCCCTCTCTTCATAATCAGAAACCTTTTTAACATAATTCAAATTAATTATGTTAGAAAGTTTTATATCCAAATGATCAAAGTAATCCAAAGTTTTATAATTATGTTAATTAGAATCCACATGATCAAAGCAATTAGAATGTTTTATAGCAATATCCAAAAGTTCTCTTTGTTTTGGAAAGAAAGTTGGGAATGAATCTAACCAATAACAAAAATCTACAAGATCAAGGTTTTCCTGCTATATACAAATCACAAAGAAAAACAAACAAATCACTGAGAAAAATAGAGTGAAATAGTGGGTTGCGCTCCAACCAGTAATAAAACTTCAAAAGGACTTAAACCTGACACCTCTTCAGAAATAGAGCATCCTTGGAACCCTCAAGACAATATCAGACATCCAATTGAAATCATTAATAAAAGACAATAATTCGTGACTTAATCAAAAAACCAGAGGCCCAATCGAAACTTCATGTTGCATGTATCAGAGACCCAATCAATCCCTAGTTGTAAATGGCCTAATTGATACCCAAAGTATGATAATTGTAAGAAAAGATTGAACCATTGCTTCAAAATTTATTCAACTTTTCAACTCAATAGCAAGCATGATTGATGATTAATTCGTAGACTTGTAGAGTCAAGGAAGACAACCAACCAAAAGAAAAAGTTAGACAATCAGAATGAGCAACCATTGCTTAAATAAGAATACAAATCAGATACTTACCTCAGTGTTTGGATGTGATAGGTTCTAAAGAAGTTTTACTTCTTCCTCATGCTCTCTAATGTGAGCCTATTAAGCAAATTAAAAAATATATATATATAGTTTTGCCAATCAACCAATCCAAATATATACATAGTTATATAGTACACCACAAAGACAAATCTTCAAATACAAATTGTAGGAATCCATAACATAAATGTAATAAAGCAACTAAACCTATGTTTTCTCTTCTTGAACCACTATTGACTGTAATTGTAACCTTCATTCAGACATATACCAATGACAACAAAAAAATGCTATGTATAACAAATTACTAACCTGCTTGATGGCTATGTATAACAAATGTACAACAAAACAAATGGTATGTATAACAAATTACTAAACAAATGCTATGTAAAACAAACTAATAATAATAATAAAATTAATAACTTGCTTGATGGCTGGAAGCTCTCTATAATCCAGCCAAATGTACTGCAGGGTGTGGTTGCTTCAATAAGAATCTGATTCTCAATTTGCAAATGTTAGAGTCGATCGGTGTTATTCTAATTAACGACAGGAATAAAAATTAAAATTTAGGAATAATTATTGAAAAATGTTTACACAAATGTAGAGATAGAATAAGAAAGAGACCATAGATTGTAATGAAGGATATCCATTGAATCGTGGCCTCGAAATCGCTTTAAGTGCTTCAGTCATCCATCAGCACTTTGTATATCAAGTCTCAATTGTTGTTTCGCAATCACCACAAACCCATGGTGAAGACTGTGATGGTTGAAACTTTAGAATGGGCTGTGATGACTACATCGAGGAAAAAGTTGAAGTGGTCTCAAACCCATGGTGAGGAGGTGAAAATAATGAGGAAGATGAGAGGAAGGAGCTGAAACAACAACATTAAACCTACAATGGAAACCAAGCACCCTGTTACCAACAAATATAGCAAAAAATAAAAAACAAAACTAATGTTTAGCATCAAACCAAACAAAACTAAAGTATAGTTCAAATCTATCACAATTTTAGCAACGAGACTAACTAATTAATCAACAAAACCAATTAAAGTTTACAACAACTTTCTCCAGTGTTTCAACAAAACTAACTAATTAAATATCTGTTTGGGATCTCATTGAACAAAACATTGAATACCCAAACACCGAATACCAACAACCTTAGTTTGCTCCATTGCCTCCATCAAAGTCGCTGCATCGTATGGCAGAAAACATAATGGTGCTTAAATAGATAGATTAATGGGCTGTTAAAAAAAAAAGAAAAAAGATAGATTAATGGTGACTTTCGAAACTGATTTAATACAAATCTAGCAATCGAAACTGATTTAATACAAATCTAATACAAATCAGCAAAAGGAAATCAACTAATTAATCAACAAAACTAATTAATTAAAATTTCCAGTAGCTTTTCCCATGGTTTCAACATCTCCAACATAACTAACTAATTAAAATAATTATTTGGCATATCCTTGAATAGAGCTAGCAAGACCAAGACACTGAAATAGGGCCAGCAAGGCCAAAACGAATACCCACAACCTTAGTCTACTCCATTGCCGCAATCGAAGTCACTACAAAGGTTGGTTAATGGTGCTTAAACGTACAGTAGAAAAAATATAAAGAGATACATTAAAGATAATGGTGCTTAAAGATAAGGTAGAAAAAATATAATGAGATCGATTAATGGTGCTTGAACAAAGGTTGATTAATGGTGCGTGAAACCCTTGCTATTGAGTACAAAACCTAATAAAAAAATATTAATTTTGACAAAATACAATCGTAATAGATCTTTAAGTAAAATCCAGGAATGACAGTAACCAAAATTTAATTTTCTTTACTTTTTTCGCCACTTTCTTAGCAACAAATAGACAATTAATTCACCACATTGATGAAATTTTGCAGGTTCAAACCCAAACCCAAAGACTAACTATACAAACCATAAAAAAATAAAAAATAAAAATTCAATTGGTTCAGATTGCTGGAGTTCAACACAATTCAATTGTTGCCCTAAATGGATCTAGAACAGTGTCAATGCTTCTTTTATTCAACCATAGAAGTTAGCTTCAACCAAAACTAATCTGCTTACAAAAAAGTTGAATAGAGAGAGCAAAAGTATTAAAAAGGCAATGTAAAGTGCCAAACAATTTCTTCCTCATAATAGTAAACACTCATACCCAACTCATTTTTTTAAAAAAGGCAATATAATTTTATCCTATTTTTGTAGAAACAGAATCAATAAAAAGAAATAATTCTGTGCTGGTAATTCTGTCCAAGAATTTTGCTATTCGAAATTCTGTGCTGGTAACAAATAAGAAAAAAGAAAAACAAACCCAAATAAAAGATGGGAAAAAAAGTAAGAGGGAGAGAGAGAGAGAGAAGAGGCAAAGATTGATTATCATATCAAAATCTAAAATCCAAAACCCAAATAAAACCCTAGATTCACACACCCTCTTCGGAAGAAAAAAAAACCAACAGAGGAGAGGTAAAGATTGAACAATAACAAACCCAATGGAACAATAACAAACCCAATAGAACAATAACAAAAGGGAGAGTAAAAAAAGGTGAGGATTTAGCCTTTTACCTTGGAGCTGTGTAGAGAGAGAGGAGGAAAACATTTAGCCAGATGGTACAAATCACCCCCTCTCAGCAGGGTTGTATTCCGTCGGAGGAAATCACCATCGGAGATTACTTAAACTTCTAGAGAGAGAAAGCTTGGTGGAAAGAAGAAAATGTAGAAGTGTGAGAGAGAATGAAGTTTCAAATTTTGAAATCAAAATTAGAGAGAAAGAGGAAGATGTCTGTGGGAGAAAGAGGAAGAAGTTATTCAGTGCAAAATTGATTAAACCAAAGCTAAATCTGGACCATTTATTAAACTTAGTAAAATTGATCTAAACCATTGAAATGTCCAAATAGGACAAATGAGAGTAAGATATTTTCAACCCTTAAATTAAATCAATCTGACGGTCTATATTTTGACACACATACAAATGTCTCATCCCCAATTCAAAAACACCATATAGATATTTTCATCAAATAAAGAATTTTTCAATAAGCTTTACAATTTTATGAGCTTCCATTGCATTTGGGCCTAGATCACAGCTGCCGCCTGACATTCCAATGGAAGGTCTTAATGAGGCCCATTATACAGTAGCTTACGTGTTGTAGTTGTAACCCTCTCAAGCTTTTTGGGCTTTCTCTTAGATGGACCTTCTAATTCAAATAAACTTGTTAAAGGTTTTTTTTTGTCTTTTTTGTTTTTGAAAAAACTACAAGCCATAAAACTTGCCATAAAATAAAGTGTAAATTATCAATAGATCGTAATAGTTGAATTTAATTCTCATCAAATTTTATTGAAAATAAATCTTAATAAAATCATCACTAGAAATAATTTTTTTGTGATGATTTTTTACATATGTTGCTAAAAATTGACAATTAGTGAATTTTTTTAGTCATGATTTTTATAAATTATTGCTAAAACTTACAATTAGTATTTTTTTATAAATTTTTTTTTAAACTGTCGCTGAAAGTTATAAATTAGTGACCCTTTTTGTGACTTTTTAAATTGTCACTAAAATTTATAATTAGTGACTTTTTTAAGACAAAATTTTCAAACTATCGCTGAAATTTAACAATTAGTTACATTTTTAATAGTGTTTAATAAAAAAATGTCATTAATTATCATAGAACATATTGAATAATAAATTCACTTATTATGACTTACACGTAAGTCTCCCTAAAATAAATATATGGTGTATACTCAAATTTAATGTAAAAATGAATTGACAAATTTTTTTTTTTTTTTTGGGCCTCTAGCATTGTTTTTTCACATGTACTTTTGCTTGCCTACTACAACCTTGAGTTCAGACATCATAATAACAACACTTTATGCATCCAAAATCAATCAAAAGAGAAACTTCAAATTTTTTTTCAGTATCTTTATTACATAAAATTTGCGACTCTCACTTCTAGAGACATGACAAACAAATTGCAAAAACAACAAAAATTCCAGATCATGTGTTCACAAACCTGCAATTCTTCCTAACTTCCCCTCCCCCTTTAACAAAGGTGTCAGGATTTATAATATTTCCCAATTTCACCATGGACTTTGAGAATTGCTCGAAGAATGCTATTGGATTCTCGGCATACATGACCACAAGCTTCTTTGTTTCAACCCCAAATACACTTGAATACAGTTCTTGATCAGAGTTTAGCAATCCCTTCCCATTCAATAGTATTTGGTAGAAGGAATTGTCAAAAAAGTTTGGGGTAACATAGTCCATAGCAGTTTCATTATTGTCTCCTCCCCCTGCTGCTGGGCAAATAGATCTCAATTTGCTTAGGTATGCCTCAGAAGTTGGATTCACCCCTGAAGTTACTTCAAAATCTCCATAAATTCTTGATCGGAAGTTCACACAGCGCCCCTTGCCAATCGTATGAGCCCCTGTATAAGTGGTGTCAAGACCAACATGAGATTCTCTATACTCAAATCGCAATCCTTAATATGTAGTTCTTTTTATTTTCCTTTACGATGGTAATTTTTTCTGAGCGTGACCATATGAGCCCTTACTCGCTGGGGAGCCGGATAGGAGGGGATTAGACTAGAGTATATCATGATCCCAACTCCACAGAAGATGTAATGAAAAAATAGTCGGTGGCCCAAGATTAATGGTCATTAACCTCACACCCTATAGATCACTTAGTGAGAATTGAACCATGATTCAATTATCTGAAAAAATCTTCTTCATTTTGTTTTTGTAGAACATGCTCTCTATTCTTTTTGTTTTTTTTTCCTAGAGGTTGACATATTCGAGGAAAAAAACTTTTTTTGAATTTCCCGAAACTCGTAATAGTTACTTCATTTTTTCTCTCTTCTTAAACATGCATGATTGAGTACTTATTTTTGTGAGTACTCTGATCTCCAAATACCTCAAGATTGTGAAAGCACACAGATTGCACAGTGCCGGAATTAGAATTAGAATTAGAAATGGAAGTTTATATATTCTCAGCTCTTATCTCTATATGATTATTGAGTGGTGCTTACCAGAAAGAGCAACCATATCAGTGACAGAGAGACCTTGGTAAAGAAACTTGGAAATGATAGAGAGAAGCCCCTCTTCTGAAGAAGGTAAGTTTACATTTGCCAGTTCATATCCTGCAGTTTTTGAATCCTTTCTTCCCAGTGGAACTTCCCAATCAGGTCCACCAACCTACAAACACATTAAAACCAACCGTCACAATTTGATCTCCACAACAATATCAATAATACATATATCGGCAGATATGTATTTGGATTTTGGAATACTGATATTCACTCATATATCGGCTGATGCCAGATAGTGTTATTTAAAATGTTGATATATATAAATTGGAATTTTTTTATAAAGGTTATCATGAATACCAGAATAACTGCGTCTCTTGCAGCAACAGTGAGGATGTCAGCACAGGAGACAATACCAGGGCACTCGGACTCGAGCTTGTTCTTGATTCTGTCAATGATTCTGAAACCTTTGAGGGCATGTTTATTAATGGAAGCTTTCTTTTCTCCTTGTAAACTGTATGTGTCATCTAGCAATACCGATCCATCGCACCCCTGTAATGTATGTATCCATTATATATATTCATTCACTCAACTTGAAAAAATTTATAGTAATTAAACCTATGTCATGCATATTATAGAACCCTCTTTTTAAGGTAACACATACACGACAATTTGAACCATGTCAATTGATTTTAATTATTTATGAATGATGATGTAAAAAAGAGAACACTAATTCTACAAATAGACATTCTATGCATCCAAAAATATATTTTCAAGAGTGTCTAGAATTTGATTATATATATATGATGTGAATTTAAATAGCTTATTGTAGACTACATACAGGCAAGTATCTTCTGTCTCCTATTATCCCGGTCTTCTGTCCCAATTCACTCATAATTGTTGGATCATATGAGTTTCTTAATGTGTGAAAATAAAAAAACCTATTCAATGGCTGAGTGGTTTGAAACAAAAGGGCAGAGATATTTGGGACAGAAAATCTCTAGCCACACCACAAGCATAGTGAAGTGATCTACACATTTCAAATTGGATTTGAGTAAATGGTGAGCCCAAATAGCTGGACTGACTATTCAGTTCAATCTTTTCAAATTCTGAATATTTTTTGAGTACATAGCATTGTTGTACTTGTACCCCCCCAAAACAAAAAAAAAAACATCCAAAAAAGCTCAAGTCAAGTTACATCAGAAGAGGGGGCATGGGGATATTTCATTTATGTCAGGAACACTAAACCGTATGTTAGGAATATTTCCAAATATTTTTCTGAGTACGCATACACAAAAGAGAAAGATACAGACCTGAACAAAGCAGTCATGGAAATGGAGTCGAAGTATCAAGGCGGCATTACGAGGATCAGACATGACTGCACATTCCATCTCTCTCCTCACAATCTCAAGCGCAGTTGGGCATGTAGATGCATAGTAATCCAATTTCAATGGAGGCTCACTTGCATGCAAGCTCATGCTCATGCAAAAGACTACAAGAAGCATGAGCCATGATGAAGAAAGTGACTCTGCCATTTTTTTTCGCTTTCAAGAGCTTCTTTTTTTTTTTTCTTGTACTAACAACTACCAAGATGGAGATTGGGAGAGGTGGGTTGGACTGCCACATATATATATGTAAGTGAGAAGGAAAAGATGTAGTGTTGTACATTGTTTTAGTCATGGCTGTTTTGAGTATTTTTTGTAAATATGTTTGTAGTCAAAAGAGGATGTAACTAATATTGGTCTGGTTGGTGGGTACTCCCTAACCTAAGTTACACACAGAGAGACGGAGAGAGAGAGAGAGAGAGAGAGAGAGAGAGAAATGCTAGTTCCTCCCTCCAAAATATATATTTCTTGTTTAGTCGTATACCCCTTTTTTTTTATAAAACAAGCTGAAGGTCCAACTTGCTCTGATCATCTCTCAAAACTTTAAGAGAGAGACTGTATATTATTGAGACTTCTTGGGTGAGAAGGTCTAGAAGAAAGAAAACTATGTTAGTAATTGATTTCTTAGAATACTTGATAATCCAAGTTTTCCTAACTGCTTTTTGGCGTGCAGGTTCATCAAATCTAATATAAAAATATATATTAACAAACAATCTTGTGCTTTGTGTAAACCGATTAACCACTTGATCCTGATTTTACATTGTTCATATCATGACAAAATTAAACCCCTATAAAAATGTGTGGATAAGTAAGTGTGATTATAAATAGTTAAATTATGATAAATTATATATCTACTTTGTTTGTTCAGAAGCTAAAGTGTATGATTTAATTAATTAATCAATCTTTATGCAATCAAAAGTTCATCAACACGTTATCATTGTCACGTTTTCTTAAGAAACAAGTTTTGCTTACATTTTCTACTGTGGAAATCCAGTCTGTGATCCAACTAAAAAATGTCGCCTTTTTTTTCCAAACTTTTTGTCTTCAATGATTTTTTTATTTTTTTTAGATTTGTTTGGATTTTATTTTATTTTTATATTTAGTGATTTTTTTTCTATTTTTAAAATTATTTTACTTTTCCGGTTAGTTGAATAGAACCTAAAAAGATAAAACTTTTGAAATTTTTCATAAAATTGTCTAACAAAAAATTTCACCAAATACCACCTCATGGCTGCTTCCCATGGAGGCCACAGTTTTCCCAACAACCAAACTCCATCCATTTGAATCGCGCTACTTGCCATATTTGCAGAACTCCTCTTCTTTTCTTTTTTTTTTTGGGTTGGGGGGTTAAAAAAGAATTTATTGACATAACTATAAAGTAAAAACAGTAGAATATTATTTGCAGCATTTCTACCTCCCCTGGCATTTGCTTCCCTCAAAGTGATATATCGAGTCGGATCTTTAATGGCCATAATTATTAGTCAAGTACAATAAAAACTGCCTAATTAACAAAATGTGGATAAAAAATCTTTCATGACAGGATGTTAACATATCTAGTGACATCAGGATAAAGTTCACAAAATCTGTGCTGAAGTTCTCACAAAAATGTAGAAGAACATGGACCTATGAGATCACAACAGTTCGATACTTGCCACCTTCCCCAACCTCCAAAAAAACTATGAAAAAATATATATAAAAGAGGAAGATGGTGTACATGTCGGAGTGACTAACTCATCAGGTATATAACTCGGAATCAAGAGGATGATCATTTATTCGACCAAACCTCAAACAAACGTCCTCAACTTCACCATCAATACTGTATTCCAAGCCAGGTACGACATCCTTGAGCAGCAAAGACTTGACCAACGACGCCACAGAACCACCAAATTCAGGCCATGAAACACAAAGAGTTCCCTTGATCTTCCTCATCTGGCATCGACCCAATAGAGCAGCACTCAATCCATCCACTACACTTCCCGATGGAAAATAGTCTACACCTTTTAACAGCAATCCCTTTTTTTGTTGTGATGTTTCGAGCTTGAAGGCAAATGTTTCGTCTGGTGAGAGCTTACCCCGGAAGTTTCTGCTTTGAATTGAATCCAAAATCAACACCTTTTCCGGAACAATCTGTTCACCAATCAGCAACTTTGCGACGGCATGAGATCTCTCTGCAGCAATTGGGCACTGGACAGAGACAACAACAATCAAATTATTGTCATCGTTGTTGAGGGCATAAACATTGCACGATTTGTCTCTGAGAGAGGGTTCGATAGAATTGCCAGAGAAGGGGATCTCAGGAAGGATGAGGGTTCCTATTAGTGTTTTAGAGGACACGTAGTGGAAGAAATGAAGAGATGGAGAAGACGAGGCAATGATGAGGAGTGAGGGGCAAATGGGTTTGTTTGGGTTAGGGGTAGAGAATAGGAGGAAAGGAGGTGGAAGAGGTGGTGATGGAGGAGTGAAGTTGTTAAGATCTTCCAAAAAGAACCTTGAAGGTGGGGGAATGGCTGTTATCACATCTTCCATCTCTTTCCTTTATTCTATTCACCAAATTCTGCCAAATTAAGCAAGAAGATATGTCATCAGCACGCTTAATAAAGTAGCTTGGCACAACTCGTGTGTGTGTGTGTGTGTGTGTGTGTGAGAGAGAGAGAGAGAGACAGAGAGGGAGAGAGAGAGAGAGAGAGAGAAGCAAATAGCTTGGTGCAACCTAGTAAGCCAAATGCGTTGGCATAATCAGCCAAGTTGGAAAACAACTAAATTAAGAGAATACGGTAAAGATTTTAGATCATAAGCATACAATCTGTCTTCCTAAAGAGGACTTGTGGAAATCACTCATATCAAGTGTCATGAATTCACAGGAGACATAAAGGTGTTGCCTTCCATATAAACCAATAGAGCAGCCCTTTCGGGAACAAACCAACACTTCAACAACCACATTGGGGCATAACTCATTGCCAACTCATACATGGTAGAAGGCCCTAAGCAGGTGCATTTTGGTTGGCACCCAACCTCTTTGATATCCTACAAACGCCACAGGATTGAGAAGGACAACATGAATCTTCTTGATTGGCAACAAAAAGGCATTGTATGAAGCACAAATCGAAGATTAGAGATTCAGGAATTTATTTTAGGATTTATTAGGTTTACTTAATAGATTATGATTTAATTATATTGTCATGTTTTATTTTTGTAACTTTTCATTAGAGTTTGGTTTCCTATAAATAGGTTTATATGTAAAATGTTTTGGCATCCTATGATTTGAGACTTTTGAGTATTGATTTGGTGTTGGTTTGATGTTCTCCCCTTCTCTCTGTTCTTCTTCCCTTCTTCCTCTTCTTTGTTTCTCCAGTTCTTCCCTTCTTCCTCTCTATCTCTTCCTCTTCTTCTCTACTGCTTTCTTTCCTCACTATTATGTATCACTTCTTCTTTTTTTTAAGTGTGGGAGAACAACATGAATCTAAACAATGTATAGAAAGTGAAAATTCACTAGTTTAAAAGTGAGTATATACATAACAACATATAGGCACAGAAAGAAATGTAAACTTAAGAGTATTTAACTCTATGTACAAATGCAATGTATTTAACATAAGCTTAATTAGGGGGTTTTCTACACTTAAAAATAGTTTACTAAGGCTTAGCTCTCAAAGTTGGACAAATCCATGGTTGATGTTAACAGGTATTCATCAAAATATGGAATCACAAGCAATTCATTGAATTAACAGATGAAAATTCAATGAGTTTATGAACAGAATAGAGATGACCAGTAACGCAATGGTCCAAATGAGAAACATGGCAACCCCAAAAGTAACATCCATATGTGCACATATCATTGACCAACCATATGCAAGAAGGACCAGAAACTAAAGTGTACAAGGATTCAAATTGTACTCACAATGCCACTAAACCCTAAATCAGCCAACACGGTATTCAATTAAGCAAACCCCAATATTAAAAGTTGCATAACAACAGCTTGAAAAGGAAAAAAAAAAAAACTCAAAACCCTCATTTACATGATCAAAGAATATTCTACTTCTCGATAGGCATACACAATTCCAACTCATCTTTACAATTTTGGAGAAAATGGTAACTCAGATTCCATATCACCTTTATGCACTCTAAAAATAAATAAAAATTATAGCAGCAACACAAGGGACATGGTTTTAAAACTCAAATGTACACCCATGATATATGATATATAATGTAACCTAATCATCTCCACAGACCAATACAAAGATTGAAGTTGTATCATTCATCAATTGAGACTTGAGATCCAAACAAGTTAAACAATTTTTTCAACATGGAGATTCAGAATACCTACCCAAGTGATGATAATTAGAAAAAATTATCTGACTGATACAAATTATTTATCTTCCATAGTAGAAACAAAAAAAACAAAAGCTTGAAAAGGGCGATAGTTGATACAAAGTTCTAGAGAGAGAGAGAGAGAGAGAGAGAAGAAGAAGAAGAAGAAGAAGAAGACTGTAAGGCGATGAGAGAGAAACCGACCTGCGTTTTCCTGGCACCGTCGAGAAATCAGAAAGCGAGAGAGAGAGAGAGAAGAGTGAGGGAAGAGGCTTCCTCCTCCTCCTAGGTCTCTGATTTGGGTTGAAACAATTCAACCCGAACCGGTTCTCTTCTAAACATTTATTTATTTATTTATTTATTTATTTTTAACGAATGACTTCTCCGATCTAATAGAATAGAATAATGTTATATGCATCTAACATACTAACTAATATACTAATTGATAATATGATATAATTTTTAAAAAATTTTAATATTTGTAATATGATTAATGAGTAAGGTTAATAATAATATCATAATTAGTATTGATACACTAGTTATTAGATCTGGTGGTACTACATATACCAATTAGTGTACTAACACTAATTATAACATTATTATTAATCACACTTATTATACAAATTATAAATATTAAAAAAAATTTAAATTATATCACATCAATAATTGATATACTAATTAATATATTAATTTATGCATATAGGATTATTCAAGACCTAAAGCCTTCAATGTTCAAAAAAAAAAAAAAAAAAAAAAAAAAAAAAAAAAAAAAACCTTGAACCGGTGGATATTTTAATAATTTGTGTGTGTTTTTTTTTAATAAATCACTTAGGAACAGAAAATTAAATTAATCTAAAAATTGTACTGATATGTGTGTTTTTTTTTTAAGGAATGACTTGTCCCTGGTCTAATAGGGGTGAGCATGGTTCGGATTGTACCGGATTGAGGTAAAATTAGGACCAATTTGTTATTTACAGTTCCTGAAAAATTAGAACCAATCCAATCCGTTTAAATCATGGAACCAATCCGAACCAATCCATTTAAATACGGATTAGATCGGTTTAGAACCACGGATTCACATAATTAAATAACGAATATATATATATATATAATACTTTAATTTCATAAAAATATAAACATAGCGCTATATTAGTTTCACAATAGCAACATGTTTTTCTATAATAGCGACATACTGTTCTAAAATTTAAAGAACCATAAAAAAACTGGTTTCACCATAAGTATTTAGACCATTACAAATTAAAACTAAAAACTAACAAGCAAAAGTAATAAAAGAAGATATTATACGATTTTAGGTTTGAGTTTAGATTTTATATAGAATAAGAGAAGATACTATGGGGGAAGATGTATAACAAAAATATAGACTATTTATACACGGTCCGGATCGGTTCCAATCCGGAACCGTGGGGTTCAATCCGGAACCAATCCGTAGACTACGGATTTTTAATTCTTCAATCCGGAACCGAACCGCGGATTCAAAAAATCAATCCAAACCTATCGGATTGGACTGGACTGGATCGGATTACGGATTTCACGGATTCCTTGCTCAGCCCTACGATCTAATAACTAAAGCTTTGAACACTAAAAAAAAAGAAGAAAAAAAAAAGGAAAAAAGAAAAAAAAAAGAGGGATAATTACATTTTATCCCCATGTAGTTTTATGTATTTTTATATTATCTCTCTGATGTTGATAAATGTACTTATAAATATCTTGTGGTTTTGACTAAAGTGCAAAAGTAACGAGATCTAGTAGACTTAACAGTGCGTTCAGAAGACGTGCCAGAGTAGCGTATTTGCACTAGAATTAAGTGTTTTGGCGCCAAAATTGGAAGGTTAAATGACCAATTTGCCATTCCACTTGCTTATATAACCATCAAGCCACCAAACCCACTTTTTGCAGCCAAAAAAAATTTCAAACTCACTTTTTCCAGCCAAAAAAATTCTGGGACCACTTCCATTTTTGAAGATGTCATCTTTTCAAGGTTCCCACTATAGTGGACAAAGTTTAGCTCGTACATGCTACTGTGGCCAAAGATCTTCAGATAATTGGACAAATGCAAATATGGGAAGAAGATTTATAGGATGCACAAATTATGGAATAATCACTTTCAATATTTAGTAATTAAGTAATTAATTAATTTATTTGTTATGTGATATAATATTGAAATAAAAATCTAAACTTAGTTATTAAAATTTTCAGATTCATGCCACTTGTGAATATTTTTGAGTGGATTGACCCACCATTATGCCGCCGCTCACGTGATCTACTACCAAGACTCATGCAACGAGTAAATAATATGGAGTTAGAAGTTGAAAAAGCTCAAAAAAAGGAAAAGTTGTATCAAAGAATATTGCTAGGAAATTGGATACTGTTTTTATGCTATTTGCATGTACTCTAAAATGAAAGCAAAAAAAAAAGAAGTGTTATGTAACCTAATATGAGGAAGGAAGATATGTAATATTGAAGACTTTTTACATATAAATGAAATATATTTTTGAAGTATTACAAAATCTATTCAATTCCAACACCTGAAGCATGTTCATTAAGTATCAACATTTCACTCACAAAACTTGCTCCCTAAGACCAACATTTCAACATTTGAATTACAAAACTTGTTTAATGTTCACCAACATTCTAACATTTCAACATTTCAATTACAAAAACTACTTAATGATCATTAAACATCAACATTTGACTGAACCATTAAAACAGGCCTTTGCAAATATTGCTCTACCAACCTCAACTAGGCCTTACAAATATCAACAACAGTAACATTTTAATTACAAAACCATTAGAATAGGCCTTACAAAAATGATAAAAAAAAATATTGTTTTAGCAACCCCAAATATCAGGCCTTACAAAAATGACAAAAAACAACTTTTCAATCATCAGATAGGCCACCTAAACCTAATCCCTCAAACCCTTTGCTTTGTCCTTTGCATTCATCCCATGTGTTGTAAATCCCTTTTTCAAATTGGGGCACATGTCTAGCTGATGCAGAACTAGCAACAACTCTAGTTGATGCATTTCCACTTCCACTTGCTCCACAAGGCATTGTTGGTTGTGTTTGAGTAATAGTAGCTAGTTGGGATGAAGATGGATGAGTACTGGCAACTTGTTGGAATGAAACAGGATGAGTGACAACTGGTTGAAATGAAGATGTGTGTGTTGTAGCTTGTTGAGATGAAGCATTTGAAAAACTGCAATAAAAATATAAATTGAAATACACAAAATGAAATTACTAAAATTGAAATGAATTTACTTTGTATACAAATAGTGCATTACAATAAATTGAAATTTACTTTGCTTGGTTGCCTTGCAAATTTTCTAGAACTGGTGGTTGGTGCACCCGTTCTCTTGAACATTTGGGATTTTTTATGTACTAGACCTTTGCATGATCTTCTATTGTGTCCAAAATCCATACACTTTGTTCAATTTCCCTAAGTTCTTTATGTGATAATCTATTACCCAAAAGACAACCTAAGAGGGGGATGAATTAGGTTTTTACAATTAAAATTAATAATACCCTAATAAAAATTATGACTAGTACAATAGATAAATATAATTAATGAAATAAAAATAATTAAAACAAGTGTCTTAACAACTATGTCAGTTAATGATTTTAGCACAGTAAAAATGTGAAATATAGCTATGGCAATTTAAAATAAAATAAAGAGATAAGGGAGAGAAAGACAAACAAATTTATAGTGGTTCAGCTTCAACTCGGCCTACATTCACTCCTCAAGCTTCACTTGAGATTTTTCACTATCTTCTAGCTTCACAGGGGTGCTAGCAACCTCTTTACAAATAGAGCAATCCTCTACGGATTTTACGTAGACTTCACAAGCCCAAACCCTTGCAAATCTTAGGTGATTCACAATCACTCTCAAGATTTCAAGAATACAGTGTTTGCAACACTTTTACAAGATGAAATGGTATTTTTGCTTTTAAAGAAAGCTTACAATAAATATCTCTCAAAGATAGATATACAAAATGAAGTTTTGATTTTTCTGTAAATCTCACACATGAAAGATGGGCTTAAAGCTATAAGGCTCAGTGTATAATTTCTGAGAATAGATGTGAGTGATTATAGATCAAAGAATATTTTCAGTTTTTTGTAACTTGTTTACATTAAAGGCTTTGGTATATATAATGAAAATTATAGTCGTTTATAACCGTTGTATTCATTTGAATTTATAACCGTTTATAGCCATTGTAGTCATTTAAATTTATAGCCGTTGTACTTTCATCATTACCAATTTTGAATATCTTCCACTCCATCATTACAAATTTGATTATCTTCCCCTTGAACCTTTTGGCCTTTTGAACCTTTATAGCCGTTTATAGCCGTTGTACTTCCATCATTACTAATTTGAATATCTTCCACTTGAACCTTTTGAACCTTCTGCTGTGCTAGGTTGTTTGAACCTTTATTTTGGGCTATTTGAACTCCTGATTTAATCAAATATTAAATATATTCTAACAACATTTAGGATAAATGTTTAAATGAGAAATAATGGGACAAAATAAATTTTGATTCTATTTTTGTCTTCAAATAAATCATTAAAATAAATTTTGATTCTATTTTTTTCTTTCAAATAAATCATCAAAATAAATTTTGAATAAAATATAATTAAATAAATCATCAAAATAAATTTTGGATTCTATTTTTCTCTTTCAAATAAATTAAAACATAATTAAATAAACCATCAAAATAAATAAGTCTAACATAATCAAACTCCTTTTATGTCCCAGCCTTTGCAGCTTTCCACATCAATTCCTTCAACTGTTTTCCCCTGAACTTCTGTTTGAAGTTGGTGTAGAAGTGCCTCAAGTAATACCTGTGCTCAACATTAGGCAAAACTTGTGTAAAGGTGTGCACCAATCCTTTCTGTCTGTCTGAAATGAATGTCTAACCAATGTCAATGCCATCTCCTATGTCCTCTATTAATTGGGTCAGAAACCATATCCATGAATCCTTGCATTCAGCCTCTATTGCAGCAATGGCAATGGGAAACATGTTGTCATTCCCATCAAAACCAATGGCTACTAAAAGTTGGCCCGAATATATGCCCTTCAAAAAACAACCATCTAACCCAACAACAGGCCTGCAACCTTGGAGAAAACCTTGCTTCTGTGCATCTAGTCTGACATACAACCTCTTAAAAACAGGTGTAAGTTGTCTATTAAGCCTTTCTACTTGATCATCATCTTCTTTAACTATAGGTTTGTCCAATTTGATCACTAAACAACTGTTTGGATTGTACTATTTGACTGTCTCACAGTAATCCCAAAGTCTAGCATACTGCTTCCTCAAATCCCCTTCAATTGTTTTCTTTGCTTTTCTTTTTGCTCTATACACTTGACTTTTACTTACATTAACCATTAGTTCTCTATGAATGTCCTTTTGCACGGCTGAGATATCTATATTAGGAGAATTCCTTAATCTTTCAAGGTATTTTTGTGATAAATACCTTGAGGTAACTAGATGATTGTCATAAATCCTACCACAGAATGAACTGGTTGCAAGCTTTTGATCTGAAATGTGCTTTTATTTTGCATTGGGGATGCATGAATTCTAAAGCCACACTCTTGTTTACACACTGTAGTAATTCTTTTATTTTCATTTTTAACCCACTTCAAATCATATCCTTGTTGCACTTGCCATTCCTTCAAGCCATTCCTAAAAACTTGTGCATTCTTAAATCTCATCCCCACTTGCAGTTCAGGTTTCACCATATCCACATCCTCATTAAATTCTGCAAACCTATCATCCATTTCCTCCTCATTTGATGATCCATACAAAGTATGTATATCAAAATCTTGATCTAAATACCATTCATTAAAATATGAAGCATTTGGTTCATTTCCTACATTTGATTCAACCCCCAAGTTTGTCTCAACACCCACATTCGATTCTACCCCCCCTCCCCATTTTTATCAACATAAGAAAATATATCTTCATCTTCACTCCCTTCTAACCCATCATTCATCCGCTCTAGATCTGTGCTATCACCACCATCAGAGTCATTCATTTCCTTATCACCTCCTCTTCTTCTTCTATTTCAGTCCCATTTCCCCATTCATCTTATTCCATTTCAGGCTCATTTATCCCCTCCTCATCCAATTCTATTTGTGTTTCTATTTGTAAAATTTGTGGCCCTTTTATGACTTTCTCATTTGGATCTAAGACCTGAAGTGCCTCATGACCTTTCTCCACATATAAGGCAACCACATTCAGACCCATATAGTGGAATAACGTATCAATTACATCCCTATCTGAATTCATCTCCCTAAGACCAATGTCCAGTATTTTTCCAGGAACTCTGTAACACAGTTGGCTAGTAGAAGGATAACCTAGGCTCAAGTACAACTTTTAAAAATCAAAAAACCCAACCCTATCTAGATCAAAGTACTGAAAGTAATTAACTTTCCCTCCCTTATACACTATATTTAGTAAAGTATGCAACTCAACACTAAAATTTATTGACATCACCTCACCCTAATTCATACAAGACACAAAAGACAAAAATAATACATAAACAAATCAATGCCTGAACATTACAATACACAAAAGAAAAAAAGAATACATAAACAAATAAAAAAACCTAACAATAAACAGACATATTACCTCCCAATACACAACAAACAGTTAAGGGACCACTATCAACCCCACCTCCATGCGCAAAAATCATAAAAATCCAAATATTTTATATCCTATTCATGCATCAAAATTAACAAAACCCCAAATCTGTAGCCATTTTTGCATAAAAAATAAAAAATCCCAATTTATTATTCTAGATATATCTATCTTCATGTACTTAAGTAAAAAAAAAAAATTGATGAAACACTTATACCCCACAACTTTATCGACACATACAATACAAACTCTATCAAAAAAGCTAACAATAAGGCAACAACCTTAACAAAAAGCCAACAAACATACATCGTAAAGAAAACCTTACCAATAAAGCTCTTCTTTTTGTTTTTTTATATTCGCAAACATTAAACATCAAACAAATCATTTTCTAAACATATTATACAATAAATTTAAAAAATCGTAATCAAATCAGCAAATAGTCACAGAAAACATCAAACATTCAATAAATTTAGGGTTCGCCGATTGTTACTTGGAGTAAAATTTTCAAAAGCAGATTGTTTGTAGTCTCAATCGATTGTTACTAATTCGATTCGCAAATCCTTTGAAACCCTAACCCATGTGTATCTCTCTCTATCTCTCTTACTCTGAAAATCGTAATAAAGCAATTGAATGGACTGTAACATGTAAGCAATATAAATATCTAAGGGTATTCTAATCTTTTCAATAATTCCGTCATGTCTCGTCACTTTTGCACTTCAGTCAAAGGCACATGGTGTTTATGAGTACATTTATCAACATCAGGGAAGTAATGTGAAAAAGCGTGAAACCACGGGAGGTAAAATGTAATTATTCCAAAAAAATAAAAAAATAAACAAACCATAACGCCTTGAACTGGTGCATATTTTAATAATTTTTGTTTTTTTTAATAAATCATTTAGAAATAAAAAATTAAATTAATCTAAAAATTATATTAATTTGATTTCGTCATATATGCATTCTAAAAACTTATACTAAAGAAATTATTGGCCACGACAAAAGCTTGACTCAAAATTAGCAAAAATTATTTAAATGCAATTGTGTGCTCAATCAATAATAGTTTGTAATTTTTCATATTATTTTTATTTTTTTTAGATCATCTAACTGTATAATCTCTTACTATTGGACATACATGCTATGCCGTCACTGTGGAATTCCCAAAAAAACTAGATGATTACTCCAAAGCTCAGTCTGGGGTGTTAGGCTCAACCCAGCTCAACCCGAATCAGCTTGGGTCAGACAAAAATTGGGCTTAGATCAATACAGCCCAACTTGTTTTACATGTAGTTCAAAGACTAACCTAAATGGTGTTTTAGAAAGATTGGTAAAAAATTCACTTTTTGATTTTTTTGACTTTTTTTTAAAAAAAAATTCGTATAGAAAAATAGAGAGATGATATGACCAAAAAAAATTTAAAAACTAAAAAACTAATCTTCCCAAATTGCCCCTAAGCATTTTTAGGGTTCGCGTAGTGTTCTTTTGGTTATCAATAACAAGTCGTCCCTAGTGGACAAGACGAGACTCAATAATATCTGATAGAAGTATTAAGACATCCCTTGAAAAAAACCATAAAGAAACCAACTAAATAATTTCACTTCAGACACCAAAGCTCAATTGCTACACCAAGGTTTCTGGGTAACAAGAAGGGGAAAGAAAAAAGAGTGCCTAATAATTTCACTGCAGACACCAATCTCAATTGTTACAAACCTAGTATTACAAAATCAATACAATTATGAACTTTCCTCACAACAATTACCCCTTTTGAGACAGCAGGACCAGAGGCTTATGCGTCCAAATCACAAATGCAACTTTTGTCTGCTTGCCACACTCCTCGACCTGCTTTTGCATCTTCTCACAAATTAGTATACATTTCTGATCTTAATGTTGAGCGTGCATTCGAGAACGTCTGTAAGCCTTAACAGTTCAATCTACCTGCAAAAGAAAATATGAAGAGAGTACTTTTCTCAATCCAAGTAAAGAGACAGAAGGATGCGAGTATGAATGACAATATGAGATGAACATTCCATGGATGTTGGATCATTGCATTGTTTTGTTTTGAAACTCAAAAACTGTGTTTGAGTTTCTTCTTTTCCGTGTTTTTTAATTTTTGTTTTTAGTAAGCTTTTTCTTGTGGGTCTCTTATCACTTCTTAAAGTAAAATATGTGAAGAAATCTGGAAAAAAAAAAAAAAAAAAAAAAATCACTATAAAGAGAGAGTATAAAAAAAAGAGTTCACTAAAGACAACAACAACAAAAAAAATATGAACAACAAAAAACTCAAAAACAGTTTTCAAAAACTAAACCAAACAAAATGGCGCACTTGAACATGTGCCCTTCCTTTAATCTGACCACTCTAAGGTTAGGTGATTTAGGATCCTGAAAAATCACTTCATCCTTAATGTCTATTGTGATATTGGTCAAAATGATTTGATACCAGTTCTTCCATGGGACGTTCAAAGATTAAACGCATTCTTATAAACTTCGGAGCACCTACACATATTTGAAGCAGTAATTGCAAATCTTAAAAATGATCAATCTTCATGTTCATCTTCACCTTCGGAATCTGCATAAAGTAAAAACAGCCCAATTAAAGATCACAAATGAACAAGAAGGTTCATGACAGGAGGTATCTGATAGTTTGATATTCACCGATACATTAAAATGAGCAGAAAATAAATAAATAAAATGCACCCAACCTTCCCCATACAGGACTTGTTATTTTCCTTGCAATTTGGAGAATTGAATTATGAGTTTGAACCCAGATAATTAAACTAGTACAAAGCAACCTGGATAGGAAGTGGCTCATGTTCATATCCAACAGAAGCCCAAATGCAACATGTTGGAAATATTTTAGAAGTTTGAATATTTTGAAACTAATTGGGTGTTTGGGAAGTTGGTTTTTTTGTAGGATTTTTTAGTTGTAGAATTTTATTGGAGAAAAAAATTGTGTTTGGGAAGATAGTTGGGTTTTTTTGTGGTTGGATGTGATGTTTGTAAGAGAAAAAATGAAATGATTATGGAGTTTGATGTGATATTTTGTTTGGATTAGGTTTTTTTTTGGTTTTGTAACCAATTTGTCTTTTAGTGAAAAAAAACAAAAAAAAAAACCAAAAAACTTCCTTCCCAAACACCCCCTAAATGTGTCCCTAATCTACAATTTCTATATAAGACATTGGAGCTCTCTAGTTTTATTTACTTTAAAATATTGTATTTTCTTTGTTGTTTTTCTTCGATTATTATTTTTCTGGACAACTTTGATCATAAACATTTCAGTAACCCTTGTGGTGTGCACAAAAGTTGGTAGGATTGATTATGATTTGGGTTGTATCTTGAAGTTATTGTCCATTAATACCTTCGCGTGGAGAGGCAATCACAACTTTAGGATAGTGACTACATGCCTTTCACAATCACAGACCAGATTTGCTGGCTTTACATTTAATTTACATACCTGTTTTATGTTGATTGATTTTCTATTGTAATAGTATTTATGGTATATTACATGAAATTTCCCTAACACAATATTGAGACTATATACATAACATGAAAATTTATCAGCATTACCCAGGCAAATGACCCCGGTGCAGGAATCCGACAATACTGAGTGAGATCATTAGGTCCGTGTAATGCCCATGCAGAAGATGATTTTACAGCAAGCTTTCTTTTTTAATAATTTTGTAAAAACAAATCATCATCTCATGCATTGTCAATTATAAAAAGATATGGTCAGTAATGTTTTTCTCTTCTTGAGATACATTCCACACCTATTTGTCTGTGGCAAAGCATTCACATTACAAAACCATCTCAGTTATTCATGTAGTAAAGAAAGACCAAGTTATTATTCACTTACCAGATCGAACATCTTCACTAATTTGGCCTCTTGCTTGTATTTGTTTGACAAGCATCCGATACATCAACCCCCACCAATAAATGTGAAGAACAAGCAAGCAAAAAAGAAGAGAATTGAACACGTAATAGTAAATTGGTCCTTCCACCTTGTGCTTCTCCTTGTCCAAGGTCTGGACAACTTCATAACTGCAATATGGATAAAGCAACAAAAATTATGTAAAGATATAAATAAATAAATAACATATAACAGTCTAAGCCCCTCAGCATAAACAATGTTAGAAAACTTAAAAAGAAACCACAAAATGAGATGTGAGCAACACCAGTGTAAAAGATATTGCTGAACCAACAGCCAAGGCAGCAACAAAACCGTATAGGAACTAAATAGCAGATATGTACAAAAACACTTCATAACTAGTATAAATGGAAAACAAAGACAATAACAACTGCAAATGGCAACCATTATTTTAATCTATGCCAGCTCAAGTAGCCCCAGCAAGCTCAAGATGCAAATTTCTTAACCAGTAGATTTGCATTTCTCAACCCTCAAAATTCCATTTTACTCATACCTAACTGTCAAAAACATTCATTGCATTTTTAGGGATCTTGTCAGAAGTTAGTTTAGACCACTACGATCACATACTGATTCTATATAACTCCAGAGTAGAGTTTAGTGGTGATGTTTTTCTCTTAGTAGGATTGACCTAAGGCAGCTCAATACACGTGTCACAACACCGTTGTGAAACCTCCATCTTCAGCCTCCCAGTCACAATGCACAGTGAAAACTTTGGTATACTTAAGACTCTTGACTCTTGACCCCGGTACATGATTGGCCCAGGACAACATCTGTGATATAACCACCATAATTAAGTAATGAGATGTGTAGTATGACAACAGCAATGGTAAGGCCTGTGTTTTAAGTATCGCAGTTATGAAATGAGCCCTTTAATCTTTGGACTTGGGCATATAAGAAATATTGTGAGCCCTTTAATCTTATTCAGTTGAGACCGAACACATGAATCATATAACAAGTTTAGAACTTTAACTCTTTTCCTTTTCAATCTCCTTACAGTAGTGATTTGATAATATTGTTACAATCACCTTAAACTTTTTAAGAATTGTAATTTTATAGAGAATGAATATTATTACAATCTACAATAATTTATAAGTAGAAAGTACTAATCAAGGGAAATTGATGCCAATTCAAAAGAGATGGCATGTTAAAAGTGAATTCTCTTTCTGGGATAATGAGGGAGTTTTTACAGCAAACTAGTCTCTCAAGAATAGGAGAAAATTAAGGGACAATGATGTACCTAATTATTGCACCTCCTATTTTCACCTTAAATGGAGATTTGGAGGCCAAAGATTAACTTACTGGATTAAGGAGAATCAAATAGGTACATTAATGCACCTAATTATTGCACCTCCTATTTTCACCTAAAAATTAGGAGATTTTGGAGGCTAAAGATTAACTTACTTGATTCAGGGAAATCAAATGACAAATTTTTGTGGATATTTTATTCTACTTCATAAAGGATTACTACTTAAGGATAGTTGAATATCCTCTAAATTTGCATAAATTTTGAAGGGGTGGGCCAATTTCTTTGTGAAAGAAACCCTACAAACAATATATAACCAAACTAGAGGGGGGTGGCGGCTTCCAGCCCACCTCTGGTTCTGCCCCTTAGTAACAATTTCAACTTTCCAATCATGAACCATTTCACTGTTCCGAGAGATTTCTAGTAATAGTTAAAATAACTATAATCCACTAGTTACTCTTCTCATTGTGAATGATCTGTCATTAGTTTAATCACAGTGACTTTATGCACCTCAACTCTAAGCCACATGTTTAATCAGATTAGCTGTTCCAAATTCAGTGAACTGCCAAAAGTACAATCAAGCAATCATGCATACTTATGTGCATTCACTACCATACATCTGAATAATTAATATCATATATGAAGCTTTGCATACCCTCCACAAGTACATATCTTTTAATGGACGATGCTCATAGCCAATTAGGCAGTAGACAGTTCCACAAGAACTCAAGAATGCAAGAACGATTAATTTCTTTAAGAGAGAAGAGAGTTTACCATGATAAACGTAAACCAGTATGAAGATATGCACAAATAGACATCAACAGACAAATAAAAAATGCATTACTGTTATTAACAACAAAATGAGAAGTCATAATTCATACAACAATCAAATAAAATATGCTTCACCAAAAACTATTAGATAATTTCAAGAATGATAAATCTGGAATTCAAGAACATCAAACCACCCTAAATTAACAAAAGCTTCATAAATCATGAATGTTTCCTTCAGTAGTTCATCCCTTGTAAGTTCTAATGTGTTGTGTTTATAGAGGTTTTAAATTTGATAGAAAACAACATTTTGGGATCACATTTGATTTTAACCTAATCTATGTTAGATATTAGGGCTGAAGAAACTACAAAGTGTAGATAACCAAATACACATATGCATCATCAATTGCTCACCTTGTACTCCAGAGGACCCAAAATGGATAGTAAATCAGGCGAAGTAGGATCCAAGACAAAACCAAAAGAATAAACGCAAAGCTAGCGAGAGTTTCTGCACCACTGTATTTAGACATTTTCCCTACTTCTAGAAATACATCACTAGCATCATGAAGAGCTAAAACAACTGAGCCAACACGAGCAAACCTGCAAGAAGACACAGAAAGCAAATAAAGTTTCATATTAATTAATCATTATTTTTGATAAGCCTAACACCCAAATTTTCATAAATGTAACAGGAACTACACTCATAAATGTAGAACCAGAGAAAGAAAAAAAAAATGGAGCAAACTTGGGTTCTGAAAACTCTCAATCAATATTCATTCATCAAACATAAGTGCTTCCCATGCATGTTCTATTTATCTATAGCTATTCTCTACCAATAAGGAAACAGAAGAAAAACCCAAATGATTTAATAAAACTAGAAATAATTCAAATAAGGAAACATAAAGAAAATAAAACAAAATTCCTAACTAAACTAAAATTTCTTTATTCTTCAATTTATTTTCATCCAATGCCTTTCCAATCCCCATCACTGCTTATCATTCTTTTGGCAGCAACAAACTAACCCTTCCAACTCATTCCTCCTTGCAATTATAGCATACAAAAAATTAATGTGCTACATGATAACCTCTTGCAAACATACCTTAATATATAAGAAAGCAGAATTAGAATGAGAGTTGCAACATGATGACCCATTGACACCCCAAAATCAGCACGCCTTGTTTCCCAGAAAATTAGAGCAAATATGGAGTATGTGTAGAATCCAGCGGTATACATATACACTCCTTTCAATTTCAACCTGAATATTCCACAATATGTTCACTGAACTAATAAGAGACCTGGACAAAATCAAGGACCAAGTGCAACAAATATAGCTGCTTGAATAAACAATCATTAATGTATGGTCTTTGAAATCTTACTTAATTTTCTGGTCAGGCCAGACCTGATTTCCTGGCCCCACCCAATAACGTCTTGTGTTAGTGAACCAAGGCTCGTTATAAGTGACAGAAACCGCCAGAATCTCTGCTGAAAGATAATAAATACATTTCCATGCTGATTCTTTGAATTTTCGTATCTTCTTTTTCCTGTCATCCGTCTCAACAGCCAGTGTCTGCTGTCCTTTTGCAAATATCAATTGTCTGCCCAATTTCTGCAACATGGACATCCATTTTGAACTGAGTTATAGAGCTAGAAGCAAAAAAGGGGAGATAATCTGAGAGTTGAACATAATGCCCATTGGTTAAAAGAGCAGGCTTATTCACATTTCATAATCATAAAAATTAAAAAAATTTAAAAAAAAAAATTAAATTTTTTAAAAAAGTCATAGGAACAGATATGCAACATGCCCTTTATGGTTACATAGATAAAGGTTTCTCCAAATCCCCTGGTAGATAGAGAGACTCAGATGCTATTTGAAATTTAAGACTATTCTTTTCATCACCAGATGAAGTTTATGAAAATACTATCTCCTAAAATGGATGAGTTTTCAGTTTCCGTCTTGTTGAAACATGTACCATGACAGAGCATGCAATACTTCTTTCTATTGCCATAGTTTCCCTTTTGTGTTAAAAGGTGGACAGTAACTGGCAAAATACACATGGAGAGATTTCCAAAACTAAAAATATTTATTGTCTTGGCTGATCTTCCCTTTTGCAGCACATGTAAACCTAATTTTAAGCTTTGATTTGATACCAGCAGCAAAGTTTTAGCCCCCAAGCCATTTCAATTCATTAATTATCTTTTGTGAGTTTCAGTTCAGTAATTGTTAATTTTTTGTACTTCAGAGATTCAAAGTTCATTAATGGAGGTATTTACATTGTGTTCCAAGTCCTTTTGTTTGGTTTTCTATGTTTATCTTGATCCCTTCCCAAGCCAAACATGAATCTTTTGATTCATTTGGCTCTCACACTCAATTACTTATTAATGGTAACTTCCCATATCTTTTTATTTTTTATTTTTTATACTCAGCCTATTCAGCCAGATCAGGGAATGTGCTTCACACACTAAGTCCAATGGACTCTATCATGCCCACAACCATAAAGATTTAAGCCAAAAGAATTGCTATTTTTCATTATGATAAGCTAGTGAGGCTAGAATATGTTGGGAAAATCGATCCCCCAAAGATAGAAGCCCTCATCATGATGAAGGCTCACATCATTGTTATCAAAGGAATCTTTAATTCTTCAGATGGTGTTGATACCTTCACAAGTAAAATATTTCCAAAACGCTCAAAGTCCAAAAGAAACACATTTTCATGTTTTATGAAGGCTATGTAATAAACTTGAAAATGAAATCCCCTTACACGAACCAGCCAAAAGAAAATTCTGCTCGACGTATTTAAATTTTCTCAAGCAAAGGAGAAAAAAAAAATCCCACCAGTTTCTTCTGATTATTACAGGTAAGATAACAAACAGAATCCACTGTGAAACATCAAATTTACTCTTTACTATCATTTTTGTAAAGCAAACCCACAATTCTATCACATTTGAAACAAAATGTTTGAACAACAATCTGTTTATCTATTTATTTGGTATCAATGAATATACTTGAATAACATACAATAACAACCAAACAGTCCAAAACTAAACCAAAAAAAGATGAACCCAACATTAAATCCCCAAAGTTCAAGACAAGTTCACCTCACATAACATCACCAAATATTCCTATACAGTTATAACAAAGGTACAACCACCATAGTATATTGTCAAAAGTAGATTCAGTACATAATGTTAACAAGTAAAAACCCATAAAAAGCATTACTACAAACAAACACTAACCGTCAATTACAAGTGTAAATGCTATGAAGATTGACCCATATTAAAAAAACATTCACAGCTATATATTTGAAACGCAAAATTTAATCTTTTAGCTTTTTTTGTGCGTGTAGAATGATCTAAATTTCAAACGCGTCGATACAATCAAAGACCCAATCCGATTCATGTGTGATTATACAAGTTATATATATATATAGTACCTCGAATATAAATCTGTCTAGAAAGAAACGAACGGATGGGAAGAACAGAGCAAACAATGGAAGAACTGCGAAATCTTCATATTCTGGGTACGATTCTTGTTGCCAATCAATGGATTGGATGAATTGAGACAGACCCATTCGAGTTTTCTGAGTAACCAAACAAATCTGTGTAGAAAAATCAGAGCTTGTGGATCGAATATGGAAGCAGAGACATCTGTTCTCTCTCTCGCTCTCTCTCTCTCTCTCTCTCTAGTTTCTCTCTCTAGCTTCAGGCCAGTGGTCAGTGAGGAAGAGAGTCTTCGTTGGTTCAGAAAGACATATCAGATTGTTATTGGCTACAATTGCCTTTGTTTTCTCTGACTGTTGCTTAAATGCCACTAGATTTTTTTGATTGGATTAATCTCCATTATTATCTTCTAAACTATCACTACTTTATTTTTCAATTATCAATTTTATCAATTTAGTGGTTAAAGTTTTTAATTTTAGTTCTTGTGATTTTATGAAATATTGTATGAATTAGTAATTGTTGAACGCTATTTTGATGGTCAAAAGGATCATTTTAAAATTTAAAAAATTTAATCATACAAAACATTCATAAAATTGGTTGTGGGATATTTGTTCAAAATGTTTTTTTTTTAATTTATAAAAAAAAAATATGAGTACTTTGTTGTATGATTTAAGTTGTTTAAATTTTGAAATAACCTTTTTACTGATTAAATCAGGTTTCAACTCTTACCGATTTGTATAAAATGACTTGTTATTCAACAAATCAAGTTTCAATAGTTACTGATTTATACAATATTCTCCACTTAGATCACATAAATTAAAATTAAAAATTTTAAAGACTAAATAAATAAAAGTGATAATTTAAGATGAAATAGTAATATTTTAAAGGATGAAAGTGAAATTAACCCTTTCTGATTGGCAAATGGCCACTCCCTTTTGGCTTTAGATGTTGGATGTAAATTAATTAATGAAATGTTGAGTTTGAAAACAAGAAGATGGGAAATACACATAATAAAATGGGGAAAAAAATAATAAATTTCTCTCTATATTTACTTGTAGAATAGTTTTTTTAAAAAACGAACAAATATTATAATTCATATAATAGATGTATCCAAAAAAAATTAAAATATATTAAAAAGTTTCAAACAAAATTTATGTCATCGAATGATTATGTGATCAAATGACTACAATAAGGCCAGTCAAATATACATTTTATATCGCAATAAGAAATAAAGGGTTGGTTTGGTTTGTGTTTCTGAAAAAAATTTCAGAAATTTTCTCTACAAACAAATTTCAGAAATTTTTTCTACCAAACAAATTTTTTCAAAAAAATTTCCCAAAACACACAAACCAAACAAGTTTTCCAAACAAATCTCTCTCACACACACATCAAATCAATCACTTTTTCCAAAACTCTCTCTCAAAACAATTTTCCAAAACAAATTTCCCAAAAAACCAAACCAAACATGTTTTCGTACTTTTTATCTCTAAAACACATCTCTCAAACACAAACCAAACATACTCAAAGTATTTTTTTTCTTAAAAAAGGTGATACTTTCCAGCTCTAAAGGTAAGTGGGTACAAAGAATAAGAGACAATGAGAAGAAATTAAAAATAATCTCATGCTGAACAAACATAGGAAATAGGCAAATGTTAAAAAATGTTTTAGTAAAGTTAAATTCACCTTACTTGTTTTCACTTTAAAAAATATATTTTTTTAAAAATTTTACTTTCTTATTTTTCGTATTTTTTTATTTTTACTGAATTTTTTTAATATTTTAAGTAATTTTTTTACTTTTTAGACACACCTAACAGAAATACACCTAAAAAGTAAAAAAATTGTAAAAAAAATTCACTAAATACCAAAAATACAAGAAATCAATATATTTTTTATATTTTTATGTATTTGTTATTTTTTTTAAATATTTTTTCACAAATTTTTTACTTTTTAGATACATCTAAGTAAAGTGCATCTAAAAAAGTAAAAAAAATGTTTAAAATTTAAAAAATATTTACTAAAAACAAAAAAATAAGAAAATTAAAAAAGTCAATTTTAAAAAACTTAAACCAAGAAACTCAAACCAAACACACTGATTAGTTTTACAAATTGCCCAATCTTATTTGAGAAATTTTATGGAGAATTCTCATTCAATAATCCAAAGCTTTTGCTTATTTTTATTTTACGTGATATTCTTTTTTTCTCATAATAAGAAACTTATGAGACTGAATAATTCACGCAAAAGTATTTGCACAAAATAGCTTCTTCTTATTAAATTTAAATTATGAGTTATTTTCATGGGTATTGCATTAAAATGGGTTAATCAAAATAATTATATCATATTGCATGAAATTCTATGTATATATATATATTTTGGGGGTTTAAATAGCCTTATTCTTAAGCCCTTGTCAATGAAAAAAAAATCATCTTTTTTGGAGGGTATTAAGGGCAAGTTCTATTGGTAGAGGGACTGATCGAATTTGGTAACCATGGTCAGCAATCATTAGCGAGTATTCTTTGTAAGAAATTCAATTAATGCATTAATAACTAATGATTTTAATTTTGTCCTACTTGTTATCTTCCTGGTATTCACAATCCATTGATTCTTAAATACACAATTCACGTCATTCCACTTGTTAAATTGAAAAAATTGAGTAATTTTTGTAAGCAAATAGGATATGAAAAATAATTCGTAGCTCGAAATTCTTCTGACTTGAATGGCCTGATTGTCTAAAACGAAGTTGTTTTGGGCAGTGTTTTTTTTTTTTTTTTCTATCTTTTTCTTTCTTTCGAACACAGACATAGGGAAGAGGAGAGAGAGAGAGAGAAGAGAAGAGGAAGAGAGAAGAGGCGACAGAGAAGAAGGAGAAAAGATGATCGACGGTGATGGTGGCGACGCCGGTGGGTATCTCCAATCTCCTCTTTCAAACTCTGTTCTCTCTCTTTTTTTCTCTCTCTAAGTAGATCTGGATCTAGAAAAAAAAATGTTGATGATGATAATGTGTTGATGATGATGATGATGATGTTGATGAAGATGTTGTTGTTGATGAAGATGTTCCTCTTTCAGATTTTGTTTTCTCTTTCTTTTCTTTTTTTTCTTTTTCTAAGTAGATCTGAATCTGGGAAAAAAAAATAAAAAAATTGTTGGTTATGATAATGTGATGAAGATGTTGTTGTTGATGAAGATGTTGATGAAGTTGTTGTTAATGATGATGATGTGTTGATGAAGATGTTATTGTCCAGCTCCCTCTTTGTGTTCTCCAGTTCCAGCTCCCTCTTCTCTCTTCTTCTTCTTCTTTTTCACTTTCATGTTCTTTATCTTCAGAAAAAAGGAGAAAGAAAAAGAAAAAAAAAAAACCAAAACGTCGTTGTTTTGGACTCGGGCCATTCGAGCCTCATAATTTTCGAGCTACAAAACGGGGTTGATAAGATATATGTCATGTGGTGCATTCTACTATTGTGATTAGATTTAACAACAAGGTCTACTACATTTATGTTTGATGTTGGGAGAACAATAGATGACATATACATTTGTGATTGGTAAAAGATAATGCCACGTAATACTCTATTCGTATACAAAACCTTTTCAAAAAATTAGAAGGTATATAGTATAACACTTTCCAAGAGTAAATGACTAGTAGATTTATTTGATAATAATGTTTGAATATGTAATAATACTTGAATATGTCTTCAAACTAATTAATCGTGTTGAGTAATTTTAATTTATTTATTAATGGAGTTCGAATTTATATTCAAGCTAAATTTTGATAGATAATTGAACAAATTCGAGCTACACTTAATAAATATTAACCAAGGTGAAGCTTGACTCAAAACTAAAACCAAAATCACTATATATATGTTTTGCATGAAATTCTAAATAGGCTTTTTAGGCTTATTCTTTTCTTCTTCTTTTTTTTGTTACAGGAAAATCATCCTTACTCTTCCGCAGATCCAAGATAGCGCCCTTTGCAGAGATCACAGGGGTGTTCTGTTAACTGTTCTAAGTGAGGAGACTATAACTTGGGAACTTACCCCTATCTTCCAAGACAAGTTCCGCTTAAGTTAAGACTCGCACAGCGGAAGAGTATTGAACCTACACCAAGTGCTGATTAGACAACTTGAAATTCAACCTCCTAACCAACTGTGCTTCGCTCAAGAGATTGGCCCAAAAAAGAGAATTGAACCTGTGGCCTGGGGGCTTAATCCCCAAGCTTTAACCACAATGTCACAGCAATAGCATTTGTCAATAGGAAAAAGAATTCCTCTTTTGTAGAGGGTATTAAGGGAAAGTTAGGGTGTGTTTGTTTAGACGAACTGGATAAGAGGGAATTGTAATCCATCGGACTGTTAGTTTTGGGATACATTGTCTCCAGACTATTTGGTTGGATTAGATTTATATCTTATATTTGTTTAATCATAGGATTAAATGTCTGGATTGAACTATTTTTAGTAAATCCAATTTTTGGTTGGACGGACTGGATAAGAATAAATGTACAAAAGACTATTTTACCCTTGTAATTTATAATTTTTATTTAATATATAATTTTAAATTTGTAAGCTATAATTTATAATTTATAATTTAACAACACTAAATTTTTTTAATTTATAAGGCCATAATTTTTAATTTATTATTTTCAATTAAATTAAACTTATAATTCATATTTTTTATTTAATATATAATTTTAAATTAACAACACTAAAAAATAATTTTATTTAATATATAGATTTAATTTTTTAACAACACTAAAAAAAATTATAAGGCCATAATTTTTTAATTTATTATTTTTAATTAAATTAAATTTATAATTTATAATTTTTATTTAATATATAATTTTAAATTAATAACACTAAAAACATAATTTATAAATGTTCAAAAGACTATTTTACAATTTTTCAATTATTTATTAAGTAATGGCATGAGGGTAAAATAGACATCTCACACATTAGTCCCATGAGATACCAATTTCATGGAAATAATCTCATTTCCTCCCTTAGGATACAATAATCCCTCATATGAGGGATTATTAATCTGGAACAAAAAAAATTGAATCAAACAATGGAGTATTAATCTGAATGGACTAATAGTCCAATCCCATGAAATAATTCATTAAAACAAACAAACTCTTAGGCCATGTTTGATTCACAAGACTAATAGTGAAGCATTAATAATCCTATCAAATTAGTGTGGTATTCACTATCCAATTGAATTACTAGGATAAATTATCTATTGGATTAATAATCTCACCCCTACCTCATTACTAACAATCTTACAAATTGTTGGATTAATTATCCTAAACCAAAATGTTAAAACAATTATAGGATAATTGGATCTACGGATTAATAATCTTAATCTCATGTTCTAATCCATCCAATTAAACATACCTTTAGGCCATGTTTTATTCACCAGACTAATAGTGAGATATTAATAATCCTATCAAATTAGTGTGGTATTCACTATCCAATTGGATTAATACTCATTACTAATAATCTTATAAATTTGTTGGATTAATTATCTATTAGATTAATAATTCTAAATCAAAATATTAAAACAAATATAGGATAATTGAACTAACAAATTAATAATCTCAATCTCATATTCTAATTCATCCAATCAAGCATGTCCTTAGGATATTAAGTGAAAGTTTTATTAGTGGTGCAATTATCATATCCAAAAAATAATAATAAAAATAATAATAATTTGGTACAGAGATTGTCAAACGTGTGCATTCCTCGTAAGGAAAGTCCAACAAATGCACTAAGGGTCATGCTCCGGAGCTCTAATTAGAGCTGCAACAGTGCAGCTCTAATGAGCTATCCAACCTTAAAATAAAAAATAAAAAAAATAAAAAAAAAATAGTGAAGTAAAAGACAAAAAAGAGGGAAGAAAAAGACAAATTGGAGATGCATTAGAAATCTTTTTTTAGTGGTCCAAATCATTTTTGAATGCACTAATAAGTAGGCACTTGTTTTGGGTTGGGCGCCCTACAGTCACTCCTCTAAACTGGAGGATATTGTTTTGACTTGTAAGATTCATTGTGAGTTTCCTTTTTTTTTGAACAACAATTCATTGTGGGTTTAATTTTAAGATAAATTATAAATATATTTTGAGATTTGATTAAAATATGAATAATTTTTTTATAATTTTAAAAATTATATTTCACTTCTTGAGGTTTTAATTTCATAATAAATTGTCAATTTTATTAATAAATTATAAAGTCAATTAATAATTTTTAATGATATTAAAAATATATTTCAATTAATAATTTAAATAATTTTATTATTGTATAAGAGAGCAATTATGAATTTCATTTTTTTAGTTAATTCTGTTTAATAAAAAATTCTGACAACAGGTAGCATTTGGTAGAGTTTTCTAAATATAATTTGATAATAGAGTTGTATTTTGAATTTGTAATTTTTGGAATTATGATTTTTTGAAAAATTGGTTTTTATAGGCTTATTTTTGACCAATTTTGAGCCCAAAATTGAATGAGGTCCACACGTCTTTTGGGGTAGGTCCGAAGAGGTGACGTAGGCAAGTTACACAATGAAGACGGTTCGTCAAAACCATTTATGAGTGAATGGGAACTTGACGTCATTTTCGGGTTCATGAAATTGACAATTCAAAAATTAAATGTGGATTTCCTTGTAAAGCTTGTCCCACATTGAAGACAACTCATTAAATGTGGGTTCTTGAAATGGACAATTCAAAAATTTATCTGTGTACATATAAGTTCTAGGTGACAACACTTGAGTCCGGATCTTCTGCCGTAGTAACTTGCGGCGTCCCCTGCCATGCTCCAAAACGACGTCGTTTTGGAGCTCTTTTTTTTTTTTTTCGTCCTTTTTCCTTTTGTACTATCTTCTTCTCTCAGGCTTCAACTCATTTTGACTAAGTGTAAAAGCCTGAACAGAACAAAACAAACCCACCCTTCAAACCCAATTATCTATATATATATACAAAAAATTCGATCTGTACATACAAAAGGAATGAAGCTCTCATTTGAACCAAGAAAATCAATTGAAGAGATGGGGAAGTTTTTTGCCTGAACAGAACAAAACAAACCCACCCTTCAAACCCAATCATCTATATATATATATACAAAAAATTCGATCTGTACATACGAAAGGAATGAAGCTCTCATCTGAACCAAGAAAATCAATTGAAGAGATGGGAAGTTTTTTGTTTGATCTGTACATACAAAAAATTTCATGGTTCCTTTTCCTTTTCCTTTTGCACTTTTTTTTTCTGTTCCTTTTCCTTTTGCACTGTTTTCCCCTGACCTCTCAAAGGTTTGTGAGCTCTCATCTGAACCAAGAATGAAGCCCAAATCCGATCTGTATCGCCGTGAAGAGATTGGCAAGATAATCAATTGAAGAGATCCAAAACGATCTGTATGATTTCCTCAATATTTTTTTCTGTTCCGAATCATATTTTTTGTTTGATCTGTACATACAAAAAATTTCATGAAGTTTTTTGAAACAATTTCAAACTCATAGATCAGATTCATATACAATTTCAAACTCATATCAATATTTGAAACAATTATATATATATATATATATATTTTGTGGGTTTCACTCATGAAGTTTCTTTTTTTTTTTTTTTGATATATACATATATTTGAAATCAAAGTGGGTTTGAGAACTTCAAGATCAGATTCATGAAATTTTCGAAATACAATTTCAAACTCATATCAATATTTGAAAACAATTTCATCTATATATATGTATATGTATACATATGTGTGTGTGTTAGAGAGAGAGAGAGAGAGAGAGAGAGAGAAATGGATAACAGAGGAAGAGGTAGGTGTAGATAATTTTGCAATTTTTGTTAATGGTGCTGAGTTGAATCCATTCTCTTTTTTTCGAACTGGGTTGAATGCATTCTCTCGCCATCCATCTTCGTCTCTGTGTGTTTGGGTGAGAGTAATAGCAAAAGAAGAAGAAAGGGGAAAAAAAAAAATGCTCCAAAACGACGTCGTTTTGGAGCATGGCAGGGGACGCCGCAGGAAACTACGACAGAAGATCCGGACTCACAACACTTGGGTTGGCCCCCAAGGGACATCTCAAGTTTGTAGAAGGGAGGAGTTATGGACAAATGAAAGCTTGGCTCAAACCACCACACGCGCACGCGCTGCCGCCGTCAAGCCGAGCCGTGCTAGGCGCGGGTGTGGGTTGTGGATCGGTTCAAATATTAATGAAATTAAATTCCAATTTTGTGCCAAAATTGAATTTAATTTTCTGTCCAAATTTTACCTCATTCAGTTCGATATTCCTAACAGATTCAAACTATTTTACAGGTATAAAATTGCTAGAAACTGCCCAACAGTTACATATTTAAACCAGCAGCAATTATCTATTTGAATCTACCTCCAGATTCGTTTGAATTCAAACTGCATCTATTCAATTCAAAATTACACCTGTTCAGGTTGGTTTCATACCTGTTTGGGCAGATTATTTGCCTATAAATAGAGGCCATTTCCAGCAGTCTTTAGCATCTGAAAATAGACTGAAAAATTGATTTTATTGCCTTCATTTTGCTCTCTTGCATCAATTTTTTTTCATATTATTTTAGGGAAAAATTCAGAGAGTTTAGAATACATGTTTTGTTCGCCAAACAAATTGTTTGAAGTGCTACTACAATTTGTGAAGATCATTGTATCTTGGGAGATAGACGCCATTTTTCCATAAGCACCGTAGCAGGGCGAATCTGTTTTAAGGACAGAGTGTCACACACTCAACTTGATCTTTTAAATATTTATTCGGTTCAGTAAAATAAATTCGGTAAGTAATTTATTTTTATTTGTTTGATTTGTTTCGACTTATTTATTTTACACAGAAGATTGTTCCAACATTTTTAAGACAGATTCGAATAATTCTGTTTATATAGAATTTTTTGTTTGTTTCCTTTTCTCTTTCTTCTTCTTACAGAAATTATTTTCTATGGTTCTACAAAATAATATTCTGATTGGAAAAACAAATAGTAGTGATATACTGTTTGACAGATAGTAGTAATACATTGTCTATTTTCTTTGAAACTAGTAGTAATGTACTGGTTTCATTAACAATTCAGAATATTTATTTGTGAAATTTTTCAGAAATTAATTTTGGTTTTCAGAAATAATTTCTGAGTGTTCATTAATTAAAATTCTGTTTCAATATTTTAATTATTGAAGTGTTATAGAAATTTAATTTTTGTGTGGAATTAATTTGTTTAAATAAAATTTTATTCTACTTTCAAATTAATTGAAAATAAAAGTTACGATTCTTATTTTTTTTTATTTTTACAGAATTTAATTCTGTGGTTTTGGTTTAAATTTTCTGTGTAGTATAAAATTCTAATTATAATGCTGAAAGAAAAAATAGGACTTAAAAAAAATGATGAATACTATGTTAACACGTTTTGGATTACCTCAGAACTTGTGGGGGGAAGCAATATTTTCTGCTAATTATATACTTAATAAAGTACCCTGGAAAAAAAATGAATCAAACACCTTATGAATTGTGGCATAAGAGAGTACCATCCTACAAATACTTAAAAGTGTGGGGGTGTTTGGTTAAAGTAGCTATTCCTAGTCCTAAAGGTCATGTTTGATTCACAAGATTAATAGTGAAGTATTAATAATCCTATTAAATTAGTGTGGTATTCACTATCCAATTGGATTAATATCCATTGGATTAATAATCCCACCCCTACCCCATTGCTAATAATCCTACAAATTTGTTGGATTAATTATCCATTGGATTAATAATTCTAAACCAAAATGTTAAAACAAACATAGGATAATTAGGCTCACGGATTAATAATCTCAATCCCATACTCTAATCCACCCAATCAAACATGTCTAAAAATGCTAAGATAGGTCCTAAAACCATTGATTGTATTTTCATTGATTATGCCAAGAATAATAGTGCATATTGGTTTTTGATTTATAAATCAGAACATTCCGAAATGCATGTGACTACTATTATTAAATCTCGGAATGCGTCTTTCTTTGAACATGTGTTTCCAAATAAAACTAGACAAGAGACTAGTACTAACAAAAGATCTCATGATGCTATTACTAGTCAGGATCAAGAACAAGAGCAAGAGATAAATCAAAATGAGGAAGAGGAACCTAGGCGTAGTAAACGTGCTAGAACCTCAAAATGTTTTTGTCTAAATTTTCTAACATTTTTATTAAAAAATGAGCCTTTAACTTTTAAAGAGGTTATGTCTAGTTCTGAAGCTCCTTTATGGAAATAGGCTGTAAACAGTGAAATTGAATTCATCCTGCAAAATCACACTTGGGAATTGGTGGATTTGCTACCAGGTTGTAAACTTCTTAGGTACAAGTGGATTTTCAAAAGAAAAATGAAAGCGGATGGATCAATTAATAAATACAGGGCAAGAGTTGTGGTTAAAGGTTTTAGACAAAAAAAAGGTCTTGATTACTTTGACACATGCTCACTAGTTACTAGAATAACATCCATTAGAATGCTAATTGCTATTGCATCGTTATACAATCTATAAATTCATCAAATGGATGTGAAACCCGCTTTCTTAAATGGTGAGTTAGATGAAGAAATTTACATGGAACAACTAGAAGGATTTTCTGTTCCAGGAAAAGAAAAGAAAGTGTGTAAATTAGTTAAATCACTATATGGTTTAAAATAAGCGCCAAAGCAATGGCATGAAAAATTTGACAAAGCAATGATGTCAAATGGATTCAAAATTAATGAGTGTGACAAATGTATTTATATTAAAAAAAAACAGACAAAGGTTATATTATTGTATGTCTCTATGTGGATGATATGCTCATCATAGGTAGTAATAATGACATGATTAAAACTATCAAGAAAATATTGAATAAACATTTTGACATGAAGGACATGGGCATTGCTGATGTAATTCTTGGTATGAAAATTATCAAAAGATCAAAAAGATATGCTTTGTTACAATCTAATTACATTGAAAAAATACTTGACAAATTCAGTAAAAATAATGATCATCTTGCTAGAACACCCGTGGATGTTAATTTGTTTCTTTCTAAGAATGTACATGAAAGTATTTCTCAATTAGAGTATGCCCAAATTATTGGAAACTTAATGTACTTGATGAACTGCACTCGCCTAAATATAACCTATGTAGTAAGTAAATTAAGTAGATATATAAGTAATCAAGGAGTAGAATACTGGAAAACAATTATAAGGGTTCTAAGATATCTTCGATTTACTCGTAACATTGGGTTTAATTATACTAGATATCTAGCAGTACTTGAAGGATACTGTAATGCAAATTGGATATCAGATACTAGAGACTCAAAGTCCACCAGTGGATATGTCTTTACTTTTGGTGGTGCGGCTATATCTTGGAAACCTTCCAAACAGATTTGCATTACTAGGCCTACTATGGAATCAGAATTCATAACTTTAGATAAAGCTGGGGAAGAAGCAGAATGGTTTTGCCATTTCCTTGAAAATATTCCAATGTGGCCAAAACCGGTGCCTGCTATATGCACACATTGTGATAGTTAATCAGCAATTAGTAAAGCACTGAGTCATATGTATAACGGTAAGTCACGACACATTCGTATTCGACATAACACCGTGAGACAACTACTCTCTAATGGAATTATTTCCATTGAATATATGAAGTCTAAAGAAAACATAGTAGATCCACTAACCAAAGGGTTAGCAAGATAGCTAGTTGAAAATTCAACGAGGGGCATAAAACTTAAGCCTATTAAATAAGAGGTACCAGAATGGCAGCCCAACCTAGTTGACTGGAGATCCCAAGATCTAGGTTCAAAGGGACAACCGAGTTGTGTATGACTCAGAAGGATCACTGGAGAGTCAAACTCCTATCCATTTTTCTGATGAAATAGTAATGTCTGCAGCGTTTTAGGTTAAGTAATACTTTTAATGATTCTTATATCTAGGTATATCTAGTGGAGTATGACAGGATACTCATCATAAGAATCACCTATATGAGTGTAAACTAGGCCAGTTCTATGAGATTTGTGAAGGGCTACAATTCTTTAGAGCACTCATGAAAGACCAGGTGTAGACGTCCCCGAACGTCCCGGGAGGGAAATCCCGTTTTGTTCGTTTGGGCTCACTGCAGTTTAGGACTCAATGTCACGGTCCTGTATCTAATCTCGCAGAGTGCAATGCAAGACCGATGAATCATTAAAGAGTCCAAATCTGGCAAATCGTTTTTGAAAACAGATTTTTTTTAAAGAAGTGTCAAACATGGACTGCTTTGCCAGATACAGAGTCGCCATCTAAATATTTTATTTTGGGGGAATTTAGGAAACCCTGACTCGTTGTCTAAGGCCACGTGTCCGTCATCACCAAAGTTGCCTCGGCTCGAGAACTTGGGTACGATTGGGGAAGGTCACTTCGTGAGCACCCCCGCTCGCCCGATCAAAGATCGGCCTCTACTAACCATGATATCAAGTTTTGAAAACATTATGCGCTCTTATTCCGGTTATTAGCCTAGATTTACTACGTGATGCGCACAACATACAAATATAGACCGAATCGCCTGAATTGGAACAACACATCTCATGTTTGTTTTGAAAATGGTTTGCTACTCGCAAGTAGACTAAAATGTGGATTTGCCACCCTCAGGTGGGTTTAGAAAACATGATCTTGCCACTCCAAATGTGGGCTTAAAACTTGCAGTCAATGCATTATTCCAATTCAGATAATCCAACCTTCACCCACAGGCATTCAGGCAGGTATATCACATAAGCACATAGTCTCATGGCAAGCATGCTATCATGGCAGTCACTCACATACATGCAAGGATGCTAAAGCATAAATACTTACCGAGTACTCCGAGTCAAAGAAAGAAGCTAATTAGAAATCATACATGAATCCTAACTATGCTGAGATGCCTAATGCAACACATGCAAGAATGCAACTACAATAGGCTCGGCTATTCTAAGAATGGCATATAAAATGCTACAACTAACAAGTATTCAACTCGAAATTGAAATACAATGCAGTTAGTATGATGCGCTGAGCCCGGTGCATGCAAGACAGATGAATGGATGCAATCATGCGAGCATAAGTATGCTAATTGAAACATGCCCTAATCTAACCATCATAAGCTGGTAAATAAAAGGGAGAAAGACGTGGGGTTGGAAGACATACATCACACATACGCACACTTATTACAATATTGCCCTCGCTCGGAGGGTCTGAATAAATAGTATAGTCCGAATAAATAATACAGTCCGAATAAGTACAAAATCCTAATTAATTAACAAATTAACTAGGAAAGCGAATAAACTAGCATGCAAGCTTATGGACCGCCTCAGCTCTATTCCGAATGATGAAAGATGCATGCTCGAGTTGCCTGGCGCGGAAATCCATTACGATACCCCGATTCGCCTCTGTTTGTAATTAATCCCGGAATATTGTGCAAGGCTCTGGAAGGCTGCTGATTTCTGATCTGCTACAACAGAGAGCAAGAAAGGGGCATGGCAAAGTATTTCCACATATGTATGCACATCTCGATCCTCGTGCCACCAATCACGCATCTCGATGCATGATGGCCGAGGAGTCGAATCGCACGACTCGATGTGAAATAAATGCACATGACAACACAACAACGCCTAGACTCCATCATGGGTAATACAGAGTGTCGGCGACCAGGAATTGAGACACGTTTCGTCACTTTGAGTACGAAACGTCCCTCGTTTCCCGTGTTTGGACTAAACCCTACTCTAAACACAATGCAATATGCATGGCATACACAATGTGACTAACATGCAACCTAGCATACACAATGCTACGAACTACAATGGCATACACAATGCACGATGGACTTACACCAACATGAGTGGACCTCAGTCACACTCACATCAATGGCCATATGATGGAAATGAGACAATCGAAACACATGCAAACATGCACGGATGTAATGGACCGATCCTAAGGCACAAATACCACTCTACCAAAGCATGGCAAAGGATGCAATATGGCATACAAAAAAACAAGTTCCAGCTCTGAAACATGATACACAATGGTCCCGAAACATGGAAACATGTCACCCAATGCATGAAATAAACCCCGAAACTCAAAACTAGGCAAATGCATTGAACCACAAGTATGAAAAGCAAGCCTTACTTGACCATGAGGCATGAAAACAGAGCCAAGGCAGTCCTAAACATGCACCAAATCAGTTCTAAGCATGGCCGAAAAGTGCTAACATGAAGAGCTAAAACAACATGCAACATAGGCTAGTAAGCATGGTTTACATGGCATGTATATGAAGCATAAGAGAGGTCACCAAACCAGCCACAAATAGGAACATGGTATGCTAAAATATACCCAAATAACCACTGAAATGTATCCAATGCATGCGAAAATGATGGGCTCATTTGATAAGCTACAAGAGAGGTTACTCTACACATGCAACAAGGACAATTAACATGGAAAAACCAGCTCTGGAAATGACTTATGACAGCCCTAAAACCCACCAAAAAGGCCCTAAAATCAGTCTAGGAAGCATGCAATGGAAGGTCCCTTTGAAAGGCCTTGAGGAGGATTGCTCTACACATGCATGAGGGACATAAAATATGGCCAAATGGGCTCCGGAAAGAGTTAAGGCAGACCTAAAAACTCACAAAATAGGGCCTGAAATGTGACTTCAAGGCATGCAAGATGGAGCCCCTTTGGAGGGCCAAAAGGGCCAACAAACAAGACAAAGAGAGAGGGGGTCACCCCCCTCTGATTTAGGCTTTCAAAACAGTGTGATAGCCAGTGAAAATCCACTAGATTTCAGTAGCTAGAAGGCCAAACAAAGCATGCAACAAAGGCCTAGATGCAAGGCTCAAAACAAGATACAAACAAGCATACAAGGGGGTAGATGACCCCCAACAGAAAAATACCCTTAATCAAACATCAAGAGGGGCTCAAAACAAGACTCTTTTCAGTTTATGACAAATCTCGAAAATGCTTGCAAGCAAAGCAAAAATAGGAAGCAAAATAAGCCTACAAAGAGGGATAGAGCATACAAGGAGGTAGAAGACCTCAAATAGAAAAGCATCCTTAATCAAAATTCAAGATGAGCTCAAAATAAGACACTTTTAAGTTTATAACAAAACCCAAAAATTCTTTCAAATAGGGATAAGTTATGAAGCAAAAAAATGCAAAAAAAAGGGGAAATGAGGACTTACCCTTGTAGACAATGACTCCAGCAGCTTTTGGACCAAGATGGGGAGCCTTCAATCTTTGCAAATCAGTTCCAAGATGCTTGGATGGATGGTGGAGGTGTTGTGCTAAGGGTTGGTGTGCAAATAGTGCAAGAATCTTAGGGTTTTGGAGCTCAAGTGTGAAGATATAGAGAGAGAGAGAGAGAGATGTATAAGCCTTCCAAAATTGTTGAACCCTTGCCAATGAAGCTCAGCCTCTCTTTTATAGAGGAAAGGCTCTAAAGCTTCTCCAAGAAGCCTCAAATATCCTCCATACACGTGTATGGAGGGTGCACTAAATGGCCCCCAGCTGGCACAGCTGTAATGCATTCAGGAAGGGCAAAAAGCAGATGGCTGGCCGACCAGTTAAGGTGGTCGGCCGACCAGGGGTCAAAAGGTTCAATGAGAAATGCTGGTCGGCCATACCAGAAAGGTGACCTCCCAGATGAGTGCAACGCAGTTGTATGGTGGAAAACCAGAAAATGTGACCCAGAAGAGAGGAAAACTAGCTTTCTAGCAAGGTTCAAAAGGGTCAAGAAGAAATAATGGTCAGCCTACCCATATTGGTGGCCTCCCAGATGAGCACAACACAGTGGTGGTATGAAAAACCAGAAATTGTGGCTTAAAAGTAAGAAAAACCAACTTTTTGTCAAAAAAATCGGCTGGAGGAGAGAGAAAATGTTTTTTGAAAGAATTGCTGGTCTTCCACCATCCTACCACCTTCCTAGCAATGAAAATAGGGTCCATACCAAAATGAACCCTAATCGATGCAAAACGAGGGTTTGGGGGCCAAAACGCGCAGTCTGGGGCCCCGAAAACAGGCTGTTAAGTACCGGAGATGGCGTATGACCACGAAGGTGGTCTCCCGGGCCACAGTGTCCCTCAAAAGGGAGGAAACAAGGTGTGTGCCAAAAACCGGAGCAAACAGAGGTAGTTAAGCGGTCCCAAACCGAGGCACACGTCTGACGGCTCTGAAAAATCGGAAACTGGTCTCCAAACGGGAAAAATGGCCTACGACCACGAAACGTAGCCTACGGCCACTGAGAGATGGTCTTCGAGACCTCTCCCTCCTTTCGGGAAAAAAAAACAGAAAAAACAGGACCTGGTTCGCAAACCGAGGCAAAGCATAAAAGAGCCCCGAAGTCTGGAGGCAAGGCTCATAGCTGAGACTCCGCAACCTCAGAACGAGCACAATATGCAACATCACCGAGCGCTCAATCGGTAACGTCTGAGTCTTAAGGTGGGTCAAAAATGGGGTGTCTACACCAGGTTGTTCAGGGCCAAAATGAACACAATAATGAGAACTAAACTGTGTTTGGTAATATATTGTGTGAGATTTATTGTCTTTGTTTGCACAAACGGCTGAACAGTTCAAGACATCATGTTCACTGGTTATCTAGCAAATCCAATAGTGTCTCACAAGGGAAGGTTCAAAGCCAAAAACTACCTATCCTTTGCAGAATATTTCCAATTTCTATACTCTCTGTAATTAGATCATGTTATTGCATTTTCTCTTTGTCAAATTCCATTCATGTAGGGGATTGTTAGAAAATTGATTTTTATAAGTTTTTTTTATGCCAACTTTGAGCCCAAAATTGAGTAGGGTCCACATGCCTTTTGGGGTGGGTCCGAAAAGGTGACGTGTTCCTATGACAAGTCACATGATGAAAATGGTTCGTCAAAACCATTTATGAGTGAATGGGAACTTGACGTCGTTTTCAGGTTCGTGAAATGGACAATTCAAGAATTAAATGTGGGTTTTCTTGTAAGGTTTATCCTGCGTTGGAAACTTATGTGTGTATATAAGTTCTAGGTGGTAACACTTGGGTTGGGCCCCAAGGGGCACCCCAAGTTTATCAAAGGAAGGAGTTATGGACAAATGAAACCTTAGCTCAAACCACCACACGTGCACGCCCCGCTGCCGTCCGTCTGGCCGAGCTGAGCTGTGCCAGGTGTGGGTGTGGGTCGGTTTAAATATTAATTTTTTGGACTAAAATTTATTTAAATTTTTCCAGAAATTCTTAATGAAATTAAATTACAATTTTGTGCCAAAATTAAATTTAATTTTCTGTCCAAATTTTACCTCCTTTAGTTTGATATTCCTAACAGATTCAAACTATTTTACAATTATAAAACTGCTAGAAACTGCCCAGCAGTTACAGATTTAAACCAGCAGCAGTTATCTGTTTGAATCTGCCTCAGGATCTGTTTGAATTCAAACTGCATCTGTTCAATTCAAAATTACACCGGTTTAGGTTGGTTTCATACCTGTTCGGGTAGATTATTTGCCTATAAATAGAGGACATTTCCAGCAGACTTTGGCATCCGAAAATAGACTAAAAAAATTGATTTTGTTGCCTTCCTTTTGCTTTCTTGCATCAATTTTTCTTCATATTATTTTAGGAAAAAATTTAGAGAGTTTAGAACACATGTTTTCTTCGCCGAACAAATTGTTTGGAGTGCTACTACAATTTGTGAAGATCATTATATCTTGGGAGATAGACGCCATTTTTCCGTAAGCACCATAGCGGGGCGAATCTGTCTTAAAAACAAAGTGTCACACACTCGACTTGATCTTTTAAATATTTATTCGATTCGGTAAAATAAATTCGGTAAGTAATTTATTTTTATTTGTTTGATTTGTTTCGACTTATTTATTTTACACAGAAGATTGTTCCAACATGATTTAAGTGTGAAAAATTTGTTTGGTCAAGAGTTTTAAAAAGGGTTTTAAATTGAGTTTAAAATGAATGATGTGACATATGATATTTAATTCAAAAACTTACAACTCATAACCAAATACATAGCCCAAAATCCTATTCAAAGCTTATAAAAAATTTGAAAAAAAATTTGGAAATATTTTTTATTTAAAATATAAAAATAATAGGTGCCAAAAAAAAAAAAACATTGTTTTGGTCAATTGGTCGGACGTCTGGGTTAGCCAAATTTTCCCACATGGAAAGGAGTTTTCGAATTTTCAAAAGTGGGTATGGAATTATATTTGAAATCTCAAAACAAATACTACATTGAAATCAATTCATGGAAATGTGTTTGGAGAGCTTCCGCAAACACAGCCGTAATTTTTTAAATTATAAGAGACAATTTGTATTTTAAGCAAATGTCAATGAGTGTATTTATAATTTATTCTTAATTTTAATAATTCAAAACATTTACTTGTGAGGCTTTTTATATGTATAATTGATATAAAAAAAATAACTCAATTTAATAATCATAATTTATAATATTTATAATATTTGTCTAAATAAATAAATAAATGATATTTGTATTTCTAAAAATTGATCATTTATTTATTTTACAAATGTAATAAATTAAATAAGTTTCGATTGTTAGATTGATCTAATTTTTTTATGAATAATATATATAATTTTTTTTTTATAAAATAAATACTTCAAATCATTAAAACTAGTGTAACGCCTCAACTTTCGGGCCCTTAATAAATCAACTCAGCCTTAAATTTAAACCTCTAACTAATTAATAACCTCAAAAAATACAAATTTATATCTCCAAAATAATTACACAAATGTATCCAAAATATATCTTATACAAATCTCAAAAAATAATAATAATAATAATAACATATAGTGGTGATTCCAAAATATATAACTCTAATAATCTCTTTAGAACTTCAAATCCAGTCTCCACTAAATTGCTCTGCACCTGAAAAATAAATTAATTCGGGAAGTATACAATACGACAGGAATAACAAAGCTCGGACATAGAGTAAATTCATAGGGATCCAATAATTACATAAAAGATTTAATTCGAGATACCAAGCAATTTATCAAATTGTGCAAACCAGTCAACTCAATGTATGATAATTTATTTAGGACCAAATACCCGGTCTTACTCAGTATATGACCAGTAACCGACCTCACCCCCCCTCATCCAAGCACAACCACTTATCCGGGCTATTGGTATAGAGCATATTGACAAAGTCCACTTGATCTATGTACAGAGCATTTCTACATCATTTAGCCAGACAAATCAATATTTCCAACACAGAATAACTACACAGAGTTCATCAAATGACTAGAGTAATCAAACGAATCAACAACGAATAATTTCACAGAATTTATCAAATTATCGTAATCATCAAGATGAGTACAAATTGAAGGTGATTAAAATAACACTCTTTGCAAAGAGATTTAAATGCGGTATATTGTATACCACCCGAATTACCTCAAATCAATTAATTCCATCACTAAAATTGCTCCATGGGTTTCCAAAAATAACTCTAATCTTAATTTGATAAAATCTACAACTCTCATTTGCTATATCACCAAGGCAGAACAGAATTTCTAGATTCAGAACCACTTAAAGATTGAAATTAAAAGAATCATTTAAGATTTTTCCCAAGCCTGGCCTTCCTATGGTTCGTAGGGAATTTTATCTAGTTTTCATAAAATATTTCGGAAATAGAAATTTTTAGTTATTTAAGAAACACTCTAGCGCTGTCCAAATTCATCGATCGTTACGAAAATCGGATTTTCTCACAAACCACTCTACGAAACCAATTTTAGTTGAAATCTGACTCGTTAAGGAAGATTTTAACATAAAATCAAGGTCCAGAAGATTTTTCTACATTTTTCTAAAATTTTTGAAAGTTAGATTTAAAACAAATTTTTCTGACACGGTTATTGAAATAAAAAAGTTGGTAAGAAAAGAGGCCAACTAGGGAAAACTTTCCACTTCTCTTGTGATGAAAACGTGCTAAATAATATGTAATAAACTCAGAAATTTAAGGTGAAGGTGTGTCTCTGGAAATTTTGAGAGATTGATATGAAAAAAGATAGTTTTATACCGATTACGAGAAATACAATAAGGATAGAATCAAGGCTCAACTCCTTTCATTTTTAACACAAAAATACCATCAAAACACGTCTAAAGTGATGTTTAAAAGTTCTAAGAGCATGTATTTGAAAGGAAAAATAAGAGAGAGTTGTGTTGTGGCTTATTTGATTGCCTAGTGAAGTATTTGCACAATTTATTCTTTTTCCTTCTTTCTTCTACCACCAAATCTCACTCTTTTGCCCTCTCTCCCTCTCAACTGAATGAAGGGTTTGTATAAGAGTTCTTGTGTGCAAAATGCTAAGGGAGAGGTTTCTTTTATAGGAAAATTGGTGCAAAAGGTCCATTTTGCCCACTGGTTGGAAATGGGTTTGATATTTTGGATTTACTTTGAATCTAATGGAATAGTGGATTGTTATAGGCCTTAATTATACAATTAATCATGATATAATTAGGATTTGGTTAGGATTGAACTTAGGGTGGAGACATCATTCCATGATTTAGGGGTACTTGAATATTTTTTCCATGAATTCATGGATTTTGTTTGAAAAAATGTACAATTTTTCTTTCCCTAGGATGGCTGGCCATTGTAGAGCCGACTTTCTTCGCGTGCCCCCCTCTCGGAGAGGGCACGAATTGGTCTTACTACAGTTCGGACTTCTATCACGATTCTGAATCTAATATCACAAAGCCCAATGTGAGACTGATAAACACCAAAAAGTCCAAATCCAGCAAATCGTTTTTGGAAAATCGATTTTGAATAAAAAGCGCCAAACATGGACTGCTTTTCCAGATTACAGAGTCGCCACCTAAATATTTTGTTTTGGGAAATTTAGAAAACCTTGACTTATGCCAAAGGTCACGTGTCCGTCATCACCAAAGTTACCTCGGCTCGGGAACTTGGGTACAAGAGGGGAAGGTCATGCAATGAGCACCCCCGCTCGCCCGATCAAAGGATCGGCCTCTACTAAGCATAATATGTTGTTTTATAAACAAATGTGTTCTTCTTCCGGTTATTAGTTAGCTTACTATGTGATGCACGCAACTTACAAGTATAGACTCAACCACGAGAATTAGAACAAAACAACTCATGTTTGCTTTCGAAAATGGTTTGAAAGTGCTACTCGCAAGTAGGCTAAAGCGCGGATTTGCCACCCTCCAGTAAGCTTTAAAACATGATTTTGCCACTTTGCAAAATGGGCTTAAAACTCACAATCATCGAGTTGTTCCAATTCAGGCAATAAAGCTTCCACCCACAGGCAGTCATGTAGTTAAGCATTTAAGCAAATAGCCTCATGGCAAATATGCTATCATGGCAACACTCACACTCATGCAAGGATGCTAAAGCGTAACACTTACAGTATACTCCGAGCCAAAATAGAAAACTAATTAGAAATCATGCATGATCCAAACTATATTAAGATGCCTAATGCAACACATGCAAAATGCAACTAAATAGGCTCGGTTATCTGATCATGGCATACGAAGCAACTTGATAACATGCTTTGAAACACGTATTCAAGTAAGTATTGAAATACAATGAAGTTTGAATGATGTGTTGAGCCCGGTGCATGTAAGACAAATGAATGCTACATGCATGCAAGCAAAAGGATGCTTAATTGAAAAATGCCCTAAAACTAACCATCGAAAGCGGTTAAGTAAAATGGAGAAAGAAGTGGGGTTGGAAGACATGCACACACACACGCACGCTTATTACAACATTGCGCCCTCTCGAAGGAAGGTCCGAATAAATAAGTTAACTAGCTATGCTAAGCTAAGCTACTTATTACAAACCAACTAATTAACTAACTTAGCTAATTACTTATTACAACACAAGACTTGAAATTAACTAACTATTCTAAGTTAGCTAAATATTACAAAATGAATTAATTAACTAAGCACATTAACTAATTAGTTACAAAAACTGGCAAATTAACTAGGTAAGTAAAGCAGTAAAATGGCCTCAAGGGGAGGGAGACATGCATGCTTGGTGTGCTTCGCCCGAAAACGCATTGCCTTGCCATAAGTTGCCTCTGTTTGCACTCGCGGTGATCTCAGAACATCATATGAACTTCCAAGTTGTAACTGTCCCAACATAGGAACATTTTGGACAATCTCTCTTGCAGGTGGCCGGCCGGCCACCTCAACTGGTCGGTAGGCTACCTCAACTGGCCGGCCGACTAGTACAAGTGGTCGGTAGGCTAGTGCAAGTGGCTGGCCGACCACTTCTCTTTCCAGAATTTTGCCTTTGTTGCAATAGAGAGCAACAGAGCCAAGACAATGTATTTGGCAAGAAATGTGTGTACTACCACTCTCCTCATCATGTCTCAAATTCAAAAGAGTGTGGTACTCAGCTCTCAAGCCACCAATCAAGCATCTCAATACATGATGGCCCAAGAATCAAGCTTGTACAAGCTTAGTGAATGTGCACATAAGACTCAAAGTGTCGTCACCCTATCATGCATGATCAAGGGTGACAACGACCAAGAAGCACGACACGTTTCATCACTATGAGTACGAAACATCCCACATTTTTTGTGTTTGGATTAACGTCCGATCCAAACACATGCAATGCAACACACATATGTTATCTTGCACATGTTTTACTTGGTTATTTTCTTGTTTACACATTTTAGCTTACCAATTGGTCCATTAACCGGTTAAGTCCAATTATGAAAAGTCCTCTAATTTGAAAGATGACCTAAGCTTCGAGTGCCTTGAGCATGAAGAAAGTATCATGCTATTGGTTAGTAGAAATCCTCAAGGGAGGATTAAAACCAATAAGCATAAATGTCTCAAGTTCATGCTCAAGCCAACAAAGGGCTTAAGGCCACTTTCAAAGTGAATGAAAGTTTGAAACAATGGAGTGCAATGACACACACTGAAATAGCATGCTAAGTGACTTAAAAACAATGCAAACAACTCATGTAATGCATGCTCAAAAGCTAAATACATTAAGCTAGTAAAGAGCATCACTCTAGAAGCATGTAATATCAAACTCAAAGGACCAAACCAACTCTGGACAGACCTCAAATATGTCAAAACAGAGGCTAAAATGTGCTGAGATGATATCATGAAAAGCAAGAAAATCATGCTCATGTATTGGCTTATAAACAAGGCATAAAGCACAACTCTCAAAAGTTATGAAGGAGTGAAATATGTGAGAGTGTTACTACACTATATACACTAAAATTACATGCTAAATGATGCCAAAACATGTAATCATCACATACACAACATGTTAAAGGCCTCAAGACTCAAAGCTAGTCAAGACTCAAAACTAGTCAAGAGCATTTGCACTACAACCATGCAAAGCAAATCTCAAAGGGCCAAGACCACTTCAAACAAAGTTAAATCATGCTAAAACATTAGCAAAAAATGTGCTGGAGTCAAGTTAACACATGCTAGAATGATGGACTAACTCATTAGGCATTCAAGGCTATTAAGCAAGATTATACTACAAGTGTAAGATATAAGCAACAAGTGGCCAAACCAGCCGAAAACGGGGTTAGAGTAGGTCCAAAAAGTCACAAAAAACATGCTTGAACTAAACTTCAAAAATAGAGAAACACATGCTCACTTGATAGGCCATCAACACATGCAAACAAGATATGAGGAGAGGGGACCACCCCCTCCCATTTTGGATCTCAAGACCACCTTTCCACCACTAAAATTCCTTTGGAATTCAGTGGTTAAAAGGCCAAAAAGAGATTGTTTCAAAAGCTATAAAGGATGACACAAAGCTTAGCAAATAAACAATGAAAGAGGGTGGACCACCCCTAACTTCAATAAGGACTCAAACCAACATTTTTAACACTTAAAAATAGAGGTTTTTGTAGTTGATAATTAGGCCAAAACAGCATGCAAATGTGGCCCAAATTAGTATACAAAAACAAGCCTAAAAGGGGTAAATGCTTACCCTTGAAGCACAGCAGCTACATAAGCAACTTCTGAGCTAAAACCAGCTTTTTGAACTCTAAACAAGCTTTCAAGAACATCAGCTCCAAGATAGTGGTGTTTGACTAGGTGTCTCTTTGCAAATATGTGAAGAAAACTCACTTCTAAGCACTATATAGCACAATATATATATAGAGAGAGAGAATTCTAGAGAGAGAGAGGAATTTCAGCTCTGAAATTTTGTAACCCCTCTAAAAGGGGAGGGACCTCCCCTTATATAGAGCAAGCAAGCAAGCAAAAAGTTTGCTTCATCCCTCCATACACGTGTATGAAGGATGAGCCTCAGTAAGCCACAGCTGGCTCAAAAGATCTAAAAATATCTAAAAAGAAGAAAAATTGGCCGTCGGCCAGTTAAGGTGGCCAGCCGGCCACTTCCCCTAGCCGGCCGACCACTTTAAGTGGCCTACAAGAGAGAAAAGTGGCCGACAAGCCCTTCCTCTCCCCCAGGCAAGAGGGATCAAGGTTCGGCCCAAAAACCAAGGCCAAAACACAAAGTGTTAAGAGGCTCAAAGACAAGGCACTCAGCTGAGACCCTCGAGCGCTCAAAACAAGTACAAACATGCGCAATCATCGAGTGCACAACTCATGACGTCAAAGTCTTGAGGCCGGTCAAAAATGGGGTGTCTACAGCCATGTATAAGCAGTTTTGGAGGATTTTTGTTGATTTTATATATATATATATATATGAAGATATTTTGTGTACAAAATTATTTATTTAAGAAATGTACAAGTGTATATATATGTGTGTGTGTAATGGTACTAGTTTGGGGTCAAAATGTGATTTAAAAAAAATATGAGGGCTTAGGTTCAATTAAAATATCTATTTCAAGTATAGAATTAATAAATTAGTGTTAGGAAAAATAATTTGGTATTATCTTACTTTGAATTTAAAAGTGAATAATCGAACGAAAACTGTGAAAACTCGAAGTTAAGGTTTAGAGTGATTAATCTAAAATTTGATAGTTAAATAATTTATATTAGCTTGTTAGAAATGATTTCTAAGCTTCCAAAGTCAATTAAGATTTGTATGGGTTCGTCCGTGATGCGTTTTCGGTTCTAGGGTTTAATTTGTGAATAATCAATAAGCTAAGGATTTTATTATAATAACTCAAAATTTAAAGACCTAATAGGATTTACAAAAGTAACTAGAGTTATGATAAATTCTACAAATCTAAATAACACCATCCATTCTAGATGGGATACTGGAAGGGAGTCCATTCCATTTGTTTTATTCCTCTTTGACTCCATTAAGATATGTTTGGAAATTCGAATAGAAGACTTTCAACAGGAAAGCTCTCATTTGAAAACATATTATTTTAATAATTTTTTAATTTTTTATAAAAAGATATAAAAAAAAATAAAAAAAATAATGTGACAATTTATAATAATTTTTTAACTAAAATGTATAGTTGATAAACGAGACCTGAACATAATTATAAATAATATTTTAGATTATACATTTTACATTATTAAATGGGTTAATTATAATTATAATTTTTAAAATAGATGTCTTGTATCATTTGATTCTTGATATTTTAAAGGAGGAATTACAATGCAGTGACGTTTAGAAAAAAATATTTATTAAGACATGAAACATTTTTATAATTTTAATTATTAATATTTATAAAGTTTACTATGTGTGATTTTTTTTTTTTTTATAACTTTCTATTGAAATGTAATTCTTCCTATTTTAAATGTATCAATTTGACTTTTAATATATTAATTTTATTACTAAATAATTCTCATATCCCAAACGAAAGCTAAATAAGTTTTATCATTTTTTGTTTTTAAAAATAAATTTGAAATTTAAATATAAAATAGACTGTCTATTTTTTTAGATTAATCAAATGAAATTACGTAAGTACAATTAATTAATTAATGGATCGAGCTTTTATATATGTATATATATATATTTTATAAATAATCTATATACAAGAGTTTAAAAAATCAAAAATTTTAAAAAATAAACTACTCAGATCACTGCAGAAGGACTAGAAATGAGCCCCACAAATCCAACAATAGGGAACTGAATTTCTCTCTAATTAAAGAGTGTTGAGCGTCACGCTAAAGAATTAATTCACGTTATGCTGAAGAAGTATCAAACTACATTATTATGGTGGGCTCGTAAGGTAACTGGCGGATTTTGATGAAGTAACTCACGTTCAATCATCCACGCCAGCCCAATACTCTTGGGCCTAAAGTAAAATCTCAAATATGAGATTTTTTTTTTTAATATTTAAATAATATATATATATATATATATTTGTATTTTATAATTTTTAAGATTTAATTAATTTTTTTGTGCATCTATTCTTATAATTAAATGGGTTTATAGACTTTCTTTATTGGGGTTTATTTTGTTGGGCTTCTCGATAAGAATTTTGTTTATTGCTCGACTTTTGGGTAAAGAATGTGTTGTATTTGTCATTTATACTATTAGCATGTTTGTTTTGAGGGATAAAGAGGTGGATTGGACTATTAGTCCCACCGGATTAATAGTCTATTATTTGTTTGAAAAATTTTGCTCCGAATTAATAGTCCCCCTTGACTATTAGTCCCACAAATGTGGGACTATCCTATCGCATGGGGGGTGCGGGATAGAAATCATGGGATTGGTATCCCATAAGATTATTTTGTGAAATGTCCATTTTACCCTCCATGCTAGTACTTAGTAAACAATTAGAAAATGGTAAAATAGTCTTTTGAACATTTATAAATTATTTTTTTAGTGTTGTTAATTTAAAACTATATATTAAATAAAAAATTAAAATTATAAATTATGGCCTTATAAATTAAATTTTTTTAGTGTTGTTAAAAAATTAAATTTACATAGTAAATAATTTTTTTTTTTTTAGAATTGTAAATTTAAAATTATATATTAAATAAAAAATATAAATTATAAATTAAATTTATTTAAAAATAATAAATTATAAATTATGGCCTTATAAATTAAATTTTTTTAGTGTTGCTGAAAATTTAATTTATATATTAAATAAAATTACTTTTTTATTGTCGTTATTTGAAATTATATATTAAATAAAAATATAAATTATAAATTTAATTTAATTGAAAATAATAAATTAAAAATTGTGGCCTTATAAATTAAACTTTTTTAGTGTTGTTAAATTATAAATTATAAGGGTAAAATAGTTTTTTGACTATTTATCCTTATCTAGTCCGTCTAACCAAACATTGAATTTACTAAAAATAGTCCAATCCAAACATCTAATCCCATGGCTAAACAAACATAGGATACAAATCCAATCCAACCAAATAGTCCCGGGACAATGTATCTCGGGACTAACAGTCCGATGGATTACAATCTCCCCTTATCCAGTCCGTTCAAACAAACACACCCTTAAGGGATTATAAACAAGAATAATATTTATTTTTCTGGCATTTGAATAAGAATACTTCTGTTTTTTTTTTTTTTTTGGGGGTGTCAAGCCAATTAGAGGAAGGAGGGTTCATTATTTTGTTAGATTTATTGGTTTTTTTTTTTTTTGAATTATTACAAATTTCAAAAAAAGTAAAAATTAAGGGTTTCAGAAATTGATGGTATTATTCCAATTTGAAAAATAAATATTATAAATTTTGAAATAAGTTTCACAAATTTAATATAATTACATTAGATTTCATTAACACTTATTTTATTTTTCATTAATAATTTGTCAATCATATAAACGAAAAAAATTAATATTATCATATCTTTTACCTAAAAGATATATTTTACTTTATTTATCTTTATATTTTCTTATCATCTATATTAATTCTGATTTTAGCCTTACTAAAAATATAATTATGTCAAATTATAAAATTTGTTATATTTCTCCGCAACTTAAAATAACAGGATGTTTGGTTTCAGTTTTTTTAATTCAGTTTTTAAAAAATTAAATTTTTTATTTTTCGTGTTTTTTTTTATTTTTAGTAAATATTTTTAAAATTTTAAGAATTTTTAAAAAAAAATTTAGATGCATCTTACTTAGATATATCTAAAAAGTAAAATATTTGTGAAAAAATATTTCAAAAAATTAATAAATACACAAAAAAACGAAAAATATATTAATTTTTCATTTTTTTAAAAATATTTTTGATATTTAGTGAATTTTTTAAAGAATTTTTTTCACAAAAATTATACTTTTTAAGTGTATTTATATTAGGTGTGTCTAAAAATTTTAAAAAAATTCTTAAAATATTAAAAAAATTCAATAAAAATAATAATATGAAAAATAAGAAATTAAAATTCTTTGAAAAGTATTTTTAAAAAACTCAAACTAAACAAAGTGATGTAATCTACCGTAACAATTGTTTTCATAGACCCCTAGAGTTGTTTTAATGCTTTTCACCATATCAGTGTATGAAAGGAAAAATTATTGGGTACTTTTGGAACGTCACGTGTTCATATTATTTACTAATCATCATATACTACGTCTTCTCATATTTTTCTAATTATATAATACAAAATCATGAGTTTTATCTTCTCTATCAATCACAATACTCCTAAAACACCACGTGACTGTACTTGAAGAGCACCCAATAATTATTCAAAAAAAAGGGATTTGCATGAATCAAAGAGATTATATCAATTAGTTAGTGTAAATGATTCGGCTCCATAAAAAAAATTTAACATTGAATTGAATTTTTCGATTTTGTTGATTGAAAAATCCAAATAAACTGTATATTATGGTTCAATTTATTGGTTTTGTGGGTTTAGTGTAAGGGAGAGATTCACATAATGATTAAAAGAGTTTCATAAAGGCAGTGGCTTGCCTTCTGGACTGGAGGGTCCAGTCCGGCCCATTGGGCTCATTTTTGGGTTCTTTTTTGTGAATCCAAACTGTTCATATTTTAGGGTTCGTTGAGTACATTATTCTTGTAAAAAATCACATCGATCGGATAACAGATACTATGTATTTGGATCACTTTTTTATGAACCGTTAATTTTCTAACCGTCTATTTTTTTCCAAACAAAAGTAATACGTGATTTTTTACAGGGATAATATACTCAACGAGTCCTAAAATATGAACGGTTTGGATAATCGAAAATGAGCCCAAAAATAGGCCCAATGGACTGGACTGGACTGTCTCAGATTTGGACCGGAGACAGTCCAGACCCTTTCATAAAAACTTGTAGAAGTTCCCATTAAGAACAAATAAACTAAAATGATGAAAATTACTCTATAAATGTTTCTCTTTAATTTTTATTATAAAAAGTACATTGTTGATCACTTATTTTAAATATTTTAAAAAAATATTTCAATCAATTTAATTAGTATTAATGTAAAAAAAAATTAAATTAAAATAGATTATACATTATAAAAAATTGACGGAAAATTTTCCATCAATCCTATTCAATCTGTTCAGTTTGAATTGATTTTTCATCAATCTTGACAGTACATTATAAAAGTATGTATGAAGATATTTTTTGAAAGGACTTCACCTAGTTGACTGCTAGAATACCTTTTGAAACGTTTTGTTCGTGATGAGAACGCGGTTGCTACCATTTTTATTTTTATTTTTATTTTTTTTCCAGTCCTCGAAATAAAATAAAATAAAATAAAATAAAATAAATTGACATGAAAAAATTGTTGGTAAATTATTTTTAAAAGTCCGAAATTGTTTTATAAATTTTTAAGAACATCTTCATACAAAAATAAAAATTATATAAAAATTATGAATGGTCCCAAACTAGTCATTGTTTTTGGTTGGAATTAGGAATGCCAACGGGTCGGGATGGGATTGAGAATTACACCCCCGTTCCCGATTCGCGATGGTGCAAATTCTCCTGTTCCCGTCCTTGATCCCCGACGAGAAACCTATCACTGTCCCCGTCCCCGTCCCCGTCCCCGTCCCCGTCCCCTAATGCAGATCGATGTTCCCCAACCTCGAAAATTCCCCGGCCAAAAAAAAAAAAAAAATAGCGAATGAAGATCCAGATCCAAAACACATATCCAAATGAAGACCTATTCAACAATTTGTGAGATCCAAATCCACATCAGTGAATGAAGACCTATTCAAACAAAACACATATCCAAATCCAAATACAATTTGTGAGATACATAACATCACAACAAGATCATCATCTTTCAGATCTGACACTATTCAACAAATCTAACACTATTCAAATCTAAAAATTTGTGAGTTGAAATGTCTAAAAAAAATAATTTAGATATGTTAAAAAAAAAAAAAATCAGATTTGAATCCATATATATATAAAGATCAAGATTTTTCAAAAAAAAAAAATCATAGATCTATTCAAAAAATCATAAATCTGTTCAAAAAAATCTTGGAACCATGGCAAAGTAGAAGTAGATCTTGGTCTCCATGGCAGAGTAGATCTTAATCAGGATGATGTTGGGATGCTTCACTATCTTCATCACCGAGATCTCATGAATTAGTCCTGCAGCTCGCCAACGGTGAAATCGACTGGAGACGGCGGTCTAAGGTGGCGGATGAAGTGTCATCGACTGTCGAAAGGATGTGCTTGAGATGCTTCTTCAATGGCTTATAACAGAGGAACTTTGTATCAGATCACACCATATAGATCAACAATTTTAGAGAGATCGCAACTGTTGTCGTCGCTGATCGAAGCATCACATTTTGAGATCTTATAGAGATGAAGAGGAATGAGGGAGAAAAAGAGACCCTAAGTGAGTGAGAGGGAGAGAGAGATGAGAGACAGTGAGGAACAAAGAGAGATGAGAGACGGTGAGGAAGAGAGAGAGAGAGAGAGAGTACAGGGAAGAGAGAGAGAGTACATCAGAAAGTATATATATATTATTTCGGGAACAAATGGGGCCCGGGGTCGGGGCTTGGACACTTTCACCGTCCCCAGTCCAAAATACTAAGGGAGAGGTTTCTTTTATAAGGAAATTAGTGCAAAAGGTCCATTTTGCCCATTAGTTGGAAATGCATTGGATATTTTGGATTTATTTTGAATCTAAGGGAATAGTGGATGATTATAGGCTTTAATTATACAATTAATTATGATCTAATTAGGATTTGATTAGGATTGATCTTAGGGTGGAGGCATGGTTCCATGAATTGGGGTACTTAAATACTTTTTTCATAAATTTATGGCTTTTGTTTGAAAAAGTATACAAATTTTCTTTCTCTAGGGTGGCTAGCCATGTGCAAGGAATTTTGAGAGATTTTTGTTGATTATATATATATGTGTGTGTGTGTGTGTGTGAAGATATTTTGTATACAAAGTTATTTATTTAAGAAAGGCACAAGTGTGTATATGTGTGTGTGTGTAATGATATTAGTTTGGGGTCAAAATGTGATTTAAGAAAAATATGAGGGTTTGAGTTCAATTAAAATATATATTTCAAATGTAGAGTTAATAAAATAGTGTTAGAAAAAATAATTCGGTTTGTATTATCTTACTTTGAATTTAAAGGTAAATAATCGAACGAAAACTGTGAAAACTGGAAGTTAAGGTTTAGAGTGATTAATCTAAAATTTGAGAGTTAAATAATTAATATTAGAGTGTTAGAAATGATTTCTAAGCTTCCAAGGTCGATTAGAGTTTGTATGGGTTCGTCCGTGATACATTTTCGATTTTAAGGTTTAATTTGTGAATAATCGACAAGTTAAGAGCTTTATTATAATAACTCAAAATTTAAAGACTTAATAAAATTTATAAAAGTTAGGGTTCTTACAACTAGAGTTATGATAAATTTTACAAATCTGAATAACAACCTCTATTCTAGATGGGTTGATGGAGAGGAGTCCATTCCACTTGTTTTATTCCTCCTGACCCCATTAAGATATGTTTGGAAATTGGAATAGAAGACTTTCAACAGGAAAGTTATCGTTCATGGATAGATTATTTTAATAATTTTTTGATATTTATAAAAAGATATACAAAAAAATAGAGGGAGTGATGTGATAACTTATAACGACTTTTTGACTAAAATGTATAGTTGACAAACGAGACCTGAGAATAATTATAATAATATTATAGATTATACATTTTACATTATTATATGGGTTAATTATATTTTTAATTTTTAAAATAGATGCCTTGTATCATTTGATTCTTGATATTTTAAAGGAGGAATTACAATGCAGTGACTTTTAGAAAAAAAAAAATTTATTAAGACATGAAACATAACTTTATAATGAAATGTAATTCTTGTTGTTTCAAATTGTGAAATTAAATAAATAGATTTATGAAGAAAACAAATTATATACCAAGAACATATGCTGATAATTACAACTAAATTTCAACAGAAATACACAGAACAATAAAAGGGTAAAGAGACGAAACCGAAGCCTGTACGGAAGCAGTTTCCTTAAAACAGATTTCGCCGCCTCACGGGTCGAGTGCTTGAGGAAACCCGGCGTCTGTCTCCCAGAATACGACGGTCAAAACCAGCTACGACAGAAGCACTATCTGTCTAGCTTAGCGAACAAAACAATAGCAGCACTCTCTCACAATAGGAACTTTCTGGCAAACTGACTTGTAAAAATGGAAGCAAAAATTTCTATATAGAAACTTGACAGGAGGGTCTCAATTTATACATGTATAGGGGAGAAAGGAAGAGCCTCCAGCCTTTAAGGCTAGTCATTAAAAAACCAAGCATCCATAGCCCCTTTCCACAAAATGAAAAGTATGGATGCCCAAAGGATTCACACCCTTTAGCCAAGAAAAAAGATTTAAATACTCTTTAAAATCATATTCATGAATCTACCATCATAAAGCAATTTCTTGGCAATTTCTTATTCAAAACCCAATGGTTTTTGGCTCACTTGGACCCAACACAATAAATGGTTAGGACCCACTTTAATATTTAATTAAAGTCACCACACTTTAATATTAAATTAAAGTCCCCAAAAATCATTTTTTCCAACAATTCTTCCTATTTTTAATGTATCAATTTGACTTTAATACATCATTTTTATTACTAAATGATTCTCACATCCTAAACAAAGGCTAAATAAATTTTATTATTTTTTGGTTTTAAAAATAAATTTTAAATTTAAAAATAAAATAGACTGTCTATTTTTTTAGACGAATCTAATGAAATTATACAATTAATGGATCGAGCTTTTATATATGTATATATATTTTTTTATAAATGATCTATTTACAAGAGCTTAAAAAATCAAAAACTTAAAAAAATAAACTACTCCGATCACTACAGTAGGGCTGGAAATGAGCCCCACAAATCGAACAATACGGAACTGGATTTCTCTCTAATTAAAGAGTGTTGTTCACATATTGAATTGGTCTGCCTTTAGAGTAAATCAAAAGCATCACGCTAAAGAATTAACTCACGTTATACTGAAGAAGTATGAAACTACATTATTATGGTGTGCTCGTTGTCAAGGTAACTGGTGGAATATGATGAAGTAACTCACGTTCAATCATCCAGGCCAGCCCCATACTCTTGGGCCTAAAGTAAAATCTCAAATATGAGATTTTTTTTAATATTTAAATAATATATATATTTTTGTATTTTATAATTTTTTAAATTTAATTAATTTTTTTGTGCACCTATTCTTATAATTAAATGGGTTTGTAGACTTTTATTTATTGGGGTTTATTTTGTTGGGCTTCTCGATAAGAATTTTGTTTATTGCTCGAATTTTGGGTAAAGAATGTGTTGTTTATTTACTATTAAGGGATTATAAACAAGAATAATATTTATTTTTCTGGCATTTGAATAAGAATACTTCTTTTTTTTTTTTTGGGTGTCAAGCCAATTAGAGCAAGGAGGGTTTATTATTTTGTTAGATCTATCTTCTTCTTTTTTTTTTTTTTTTTTTGAATTATTACAAATTTCAAAAAAAAAGTAAAAATTTAGGGTTTCAGAAATTGATGGTATTATTCCAATTTGAAAAATAAATATTATAAAATTTGAAATAAGTTTCACAAATTTAATATAATTACATTAGATTTCATTAACACTTATTTTATTTTTCATTAATAATTCGTTAATCATATAGACAAAAAAAATAATATTATCATATCTTTTACCTGAAAGATATATTTTACTTTATTTATCTTTATATTTTCTTATCATCTATATTAATTCTGATTTTAGCCTTACTATATTAATATAATTATGTCAAATTATGAAATTTGTTATATTTCTCTGCAACTTAAAATAACAGTGTGTTTGGTTTCAGTTTTTTGAATTCAGTTTTTTGAAAATTGATTTTTTTGTTTTTCGTGTTTTTTTTGTTTTTAGTAAATATTTTTAAAATTTTAAGCATTTTTTTTTATTTTTTCAGATGCACCTTACTTAGATGTATCTAAAAAGTAAAATATTTGTGAAAAAATATTTCAAAAAATTAATAAATACACAAAAATATGATAAATATATTGAATTTTCGTAATTTTTTTTTATATTTTTGGTATTTAGTGAATTTTTTAAAGTTTTTTTCACGAAAATTATACTTTTTAAGTGTATTTATGTTAGGTGTATCTAAAAATTAAAAACAATTGCTGAAAATATTTTAAAAATTCAATAAAAACAAAAAAATATGAAAAATAAGAAAGTAGAATTTTCTGAAAAAATATTTTTAGAAAACTCAAATCAAGCAAAGTGATGTAATCTACCCTAACAATTGTTTTCATAGACCCCTAGAGTTGTTTTAATGCTTTTCACCATATCAGTGAAGAAAAAATTATTGGGTACTCTTAGTCTTAGTGCGTCACTTGTTCATGTTATTTACTAATCATCATATACTATGTCTGCTCATATTTTCTAATTACATAAAACAAAATTATGAGTTTCACCTTCTCTACCAATCACAATATCCCTGAAACACCACGTGATTGTATTCGAAGAGCACCCAATAATTACTCAAAAAAAAAAGAAAAGGATTTGCATGAATCAAAGAGATTATATCAATTAGTTAGTGTAAATGATTCGGCTTGATAAAAAAAAATTAACATTGAATTGAATTTTTCAATTTTGTTGATTGAAAAATCCAAATAAACTGTATATTGTGGTTCAATTTAATGGTTTTGTGGGTGTAGTGTAAGGGAGAGATTCACATAATGATTTAAAGATTTTCATAAAAACTTGTAGAAGGTCACATTAAGAATAAATAAACAAAAATGATGAAAATTACTCTATAAATGCCTCTCTTTAATTTTTATTACAAAACGTACATTATTGATCACTTATTTCAAATATTTAAAAAAATATATTTCAATCAATTTAATTAGTATTAATGTAAATTTTTTTAAAATTAAAATAGATCATACATTATAAAAAATTGACCGAAAACTAAAAATTTCCATCAATCCTATTCAGTCGGTTCAGTTTGAATTGATTTTTCATCAATCTTGACTCTACATTATAAAAGTATGTATGAAGATATTTTTTGAAAGGACTTCACCTTGTTGACTGCTAAAACACCTTTTGAAACGTTTTGCTCCTGATGAGAACGCGGTTGCTACCAATTTTTTTTATTTTTTTTTCAGTCTTCGAAATTAAAATAAAATAAAAAGAAAGGAATTGACATGAAAAAATTGTTGGTAAATTATTTTTTTTAAAGTTTATGAAAAGTCCGAAATTGTTTTATAAAATTTTAAAATCATCTTCATACAAAAACAAAAATCATATAAAAATTATGAATGGTCCCAAACTAGTCATTGTTTTTTGTTGGGATTAGGAATGGCAACGGGACGGGTCGGGTCGGGACGGGGTCGGGGATCACACCTCCCGTTCTCGATCCTTGATGGTGCAAAGTCCTCCGTTCCAGTCCCCGATCCTCGACGGGGAACCTATCACCGTCCCCATCTCCGCCCCCGTCTCCTAATGCGGATCAAGGTTCCCCGACCCCGAAAATTTCTTGGCAAAAAAAAAAAAAAATCAGTGAATGAAGATCCAAATCCAAAACACAAATCCAAATGAAGACCAATTCAACAATTTGTGAGATCCAAATCCAAATCAGTGAATGAAGACCTATTCAAACAAAATACAAATCCAAATCCAAACACAATTTGTGAGATACATAATACCACAACAAGATCATCATCTTCCAGATCTGACACTATTCAACAAATCTAACACTATTCAAATCTAAAAATTTGTGAGCTGAAATGTCTAAAAAAAAAAAAAACATTTATATATGTCAAAAAAAAAATCAGATCTGAATCTATATATATATATATAAAGATCAAGATTTTTCAAAAAAAAAAATAAAAAATCATAGATCTATTCAAAAAACCATAGAACCATGGCAGAGTAGAAGTAGATCTTGGTCTCCATGGCAAAGTAGATCTTAATCAGGACGATGTTGGGATGCTTCACCATCTTCATCACCGAGATCTCACGAATTAGTCCTACAGCTCAGCTAACGACGAAACTGACTGAAGATGGCGGTCTGTGGTGCCGGAAGAAGTGTCATCGACAGTCAAAAGGATGTACTTGAGATGCTTCTTCAATGGCTTATAACAGAGGAACTTTGTATCAAATCACACCATGCCTATGTTTGGGAAGTAGGTTTTGGGGCTTTTCTGGCTAAAATAGCCACAAAAAAACAAAATAGGTTTTTTAGTCCAATAAGACAAAACATCACATCCAACTTATAATCATTATATTCTTCCTCTTACAAAAAAGTCAAAAAAGTCAAAAGCCCTTCTCAAACCAGACTTTTTAGCCCCATGCTAAAATAACCAAAAAAGCCAAAAAGCCAACCCATTTCCCAAACGAAGCCATATCAACAATTCTAGAGAGATCGCAATCGTTGTCGTTGCCGATCAAAGTACCACATTTTGAGATATTACAAAGATTGGGAAGGGGAGAGAGAGAGAGAGATAGACTCTGAGTAAGTGAGTAAGTGAGTGAGAGGGAGGGATAAAGATGAGAGACGGTGAGGAAGAGAGAGAGAGAGAAAGAGAGGGAGAGAGAGAGAGAGAGAGAAAGAGAAAGAGTACATCAGAAAGTATATATATGTATATTTATTACTTTGGGGACAAACAGGGCCGGGGCCGAGGCCGAGACTTGGACACTTATCGTCGTCCCTTGCTCGAAATTGATTGGGGATTGATTTTTGAATACCATCCCTATCCTGTCAGTGATATTCTTCGGAAAAAAACCTTTTAAATCAGTCGGGAGGTCAGGTCCCCATCAAGTCGGTTTCAAAATACCATCCCTAGTTGGGATAAGATGAAAAAAAAAAAAAAAGGATAAAGGACACAAAACAAAGTCTCCTCATTTGTGCTGCAATGGAGAAATTAAAATTGTATAGATTATGAATTTTAATAGAAATTTAGAATAGAAAATATAAGAGAAATGCGAATGAAATAAAAGTAATTTTTTTTCTTTCTAAATTTTTATTTAAATTCATGATCTAAATATAGTATAAGTGGGTCATCTCTTATTGTTAGGATTAGTGGGTTTGTTTCGAATGATTCAAATTATTTATTTTGAAATACATACTTGAAAGTATCTATTAGGAATTGATTTTTTAATAATTAAAAAAAAAATTTTATGATAAAATAGAAAAAATAACATGGTAACTTATAATAATTTTTTAACTAAAAATAAAAATTCCCAAACAAATCTATAATCAAATAATCGAATTGTATTTGTTTTCAAAAATAAAATAATTTTTTCAATAAGTAATATTAAGTAATTATCAGAATCCACACTACCCAACATAGGCCCTGTTTGGTAGGGCTTATTTCCAGCTTATTTCAGCTTTTAACTTAATTTAAGTTATTTTAATGTATTTAGTTCAACTTAACAATACAGTTTATGATTTTTTATAAGTTAAAAATCAACTTATTTTTTGAGGGGGAGGAGAAGTTTAATTTATAAGTCAAAAATCAACTTATGTTCACAGCTATAAATTATAAGTTATTAGGCTATAAATTAATCACTTTCCCATAGCTCTACCAAACGGGGCCATAACTTTGTATCATCCTTTTATTACTCCATCCGTCCCAAAATATTAGTCCCTTATTCTATTTTTCATTGTCCCAAAATATTAGTCTCTTTTCAAAAATCAAGTACAAAAATAATATAAATTTCCTATTTTGCCCTTCTTTTAAATTAATAAACAATATAAAAAGTACAATTATGACATTGATATTCCCAAAAAATATACTATCAAAAGGATAATTTTGAAAAATCAACTTTTTTCAAATACAATAATTGTACTAGAAAAAAAAGTTGGATTCCCCAAAAGAGACTATTATTTTGGGAGGGAGGGAGTATTCAAATTATTTGAATCCATTTGCTAGGGCTGAGTAAGGAATTTGTAAAATTTGTAATCCGATCCAGTCCAGTCCAATTCGATAGCTTTGGATTGATTTTTTGAATCCGCGGTTCGGTTCCAAATTGAAGAATTAAAAATTCGTAGTTCACGGATTGATTCCGGATTGAACCTCATGGTTCCGGATTGGAACCGATCCGGACCGTATACAAATAGTCTATATTTTTATTATACATTCTCCCCCATAGTATCTTTTCTTATTCTATATAAAATCTAAACTCAAATCTAAAACCGTATAATATCTTCTTTTATTACTTTTGTTTGTTAGTTTTTAGTTTTAATTTATAATAGTTTAAATACTTATGGTGAAACCAGTTTTCTTATGGTTGTTTAAATTCTAGAACAGTATGTCATTATTATAGAAAAACGTATTGCTATTGTAGAACTAATATAGCGCTATATTTATATTTTTATGAAATTAAAGTGTTATATATATATTTTTGTTATTTAATTATGTGAATCCGTGGTCCTAAATCGATCCAATCCGTATTTAAATGGATTGGTTCGGATTGGTTCTATGATCTAAACGGATTAGATTGGTTCTAATTTTTTAAGAACTATAAATAATAGATTGATCCCGATTTTACCTCAATCCAATTCAATCCAGACTATGCTCACCCCTACCATTTGCCACAAAATCATTTGAACCCAATTGGTACAAAAACAAAAATCATTTAAAAATCTAAAATTACAAAAACAAATAAAAAATCATTTAAAAAAAAAGAAAAAGGACCACATGAGTACGAAACAATCCCGCTGAATCAGGGCCTGATGATGCAGAAGCCAGAAAATACTGTTCATGTCCTTGTAACATCAATCACGTTGTGTTTGGTTAAAAAAAAAAAAAAAAAAAAAATATTAATATTTTATCGAGTTTTATATATCTCTTTTCTTTTTATTTTGAAATTTCTTTCTAAATCTGCTAACCAAAAAAAAAAAATAAAAAGAAAAGAAAGTTTTTTCATTTTACTTCCTTAAAACAAAGGGGTGTTTTGGAAAAATGCTAAAAAGTGACTTCTTTGATTTTTAACCAAGCTTTGGACTTTTTTAGACAAATGATTTGAGAAGTTAATAAAAAGTTACTTTTGACTTTTTTTTATTGATATTTGTTTATGATGTCAAATCACAATGAAATAACCAAACTATTCCCATCCAATTTAAAATATTTACTACTTCACCTATATAACATATTTTCACCCATGAGGGGTAAAATTGTAATTTTACCAATGACTAAAAATCAACTTTTCAAATGTCTTTAAATACAAAAAAAACTAACATATAGCTTTTGCTGTAAACTCAAAAAAGTGACTAACTTAGATTCTGTTTGGGGAGTGGGTTGACTTTTTAATTTTTTTGACTATTTTAGCCTGGGCTAAAAAGTTTGATTTGGGAAGGGCTTTTTGACTTTTTGATTTTTTTTGCTATTTTAGCCTAGGCTAAAAAGTTTGATTTGGAAATGATTTTTTGATTTTTTGGCTTTTTTGATTTTTTTTGTGAGAGAAGAGTGTAATGATTATGAGTTGGATGTGATATTTTATTTTTTGGGGCTAAAGTAGTCTATTTTGTCTTTTGTAGCTAAAATAGCCAAAAAAGCCCCGATTAGCTCTACCCAAACGAAACTCTCCTACTCCATGTGATGTGTCATAATGGTTTGAAAGCAACTGAGGTAGATGAACAATAACGGTCGTACTATATACATCAATTGATATATTAATTAATATATTAATATATGTTATGGCATTATTACTTCATTCATTATGCAAATTATAAATACTCAAAACTTTTAAAATTATGTTATACCATATGTTAGTGCATTAATTGATATACCAATTAATATATATAACATTATTCAAACAATAATAAATGAAATGAGACTACGGTAATTGCGTGATCAATAGTTCTACGTAGCAAAAGAGAAGTGCTACAGGGCCCGAAAAATTTTCGAGCCAAACGGCTCGAATTTCAGCAGAAAGGCGGAAGAAGAAGGAAATGAGGAGGAAGAAGGAAGGAGAGGAGGAGAAGGAAGGAAGAAGAAGAAAGGAGGAAGAAGAAGGAGGGGAGAGGAGAGGAGAGGAGAGGAGAGAAGGAGGAGGAGGAGCTGCGGCGGAGGCGACGGCGACGGCGGCCGGGCGGAGCTGCGACGAAATCGGCAGAGCTGCGACGATCAGCGGCGGAGGCAGACGAACGGCGGAGCTGCGACGAACGGCGGAGCTGCGACGATCGGACGCTCGGCCGGAATGCAGGGGCCATTTGTGTGTGTGTGTCTCCATTCCCTCTTCGAGCTCTCTCTCCCTCTCTTTCCCTCTCTCCTCTCTCTCTCTCTCTCTCTCTCTTTCTCTCCCTCCCTCTCCCTCTGGTTTCAGACCAAGAAACACGAAGAAGAAGAAGGAAAAGGAAGAAAAAAAAAAAAAACAAAAAACAAAACCCCAAAACGACGTCGTTTTGGGGTTTTGAGCCAATTCGAGCCACAAGTTTCGGGCCCTCAAACATTTTTCGTAGCAAAAATAGGACATAAATACACAGAATTCACTTGGACAAAGAGAATTTTTCAAATGAGATGACTCTCATACCATGGCAATTGTGTGATCAAATAATTTTATAGACATAAAAACGTAATACATAATTCGAGCACAAAATTCACTTGGACAAAAGGATTTTTCGAAAGTGATGAAATATTATTCTTTCGCATGAATTTTGTGTCTGTTTTTAAGCATAGGCAAGTAGATCCGCTCCAAATTTTTGTTAAAATTTAGCACCATAATAATAATAATAATAATAATAATAATCCTTATATTAGGCCCATTGTATTTACTTATTAGTTCTCCAATAAAACAAGGGATCCAATCCAAAGCAAATGAGAGAGGAATATTGTTGACTATATTAAATGAAGTTGATCAAATCTTATCTTTAATCAATCATGTTACAAAAATTTTCAAAAAAAAAAATAAAATAATAAAATAGATTAATAATATTATTTATTGAAAATGATATGATAAATAAGTTAGATTATGCAAGTTTAATTAATAATTTTATAGTTAAAAATGTGAGGAAATTAATGTTTACATTTTGTTTTTTTATTTATTATTATAGGTTTAGATCATTTTTTTTTTCTATTATAAAATAGATTTTGTTAGTTATAAGTAAATTTAATTTTAGTAGTTATATGTGAAAGTAAATTTTAATTTTTTGTTTTCAATATATAAAAGGTCCCATCATAGGGCTTTGCCGACAGTGGCGGAGTTAGAAATTTAATATAAGGGGGTATCTATTAATTATAATATCAAAATTTTTCTTTCCTAATCAATAACTATAACATAATAATAATTTTTCGAGCTAATATTAAACATTAAAAATTAATATTCATTACAAAAAGTTTTTAATTTTAAACTTTTAAATTGTCTCCGACGAGTTTTCATCTTTTGAAATCTTTCCATATCATTCATCCATTCATCACTCATTTAGTTCCGTAACCGATTCTTCACAATATTCATAACTGAAAATACCCTCTTAACAGTAGCAGTTGCAACTGGTAAGATTAATGCTAAAGTCAAGAGCAAATACACCAATGGATATACTTTATCTCTTCTAGTCTCTACCATTTTCTTAACAAGATTGGCAATTCCATTCAACATTGAGAACTCACTACTGGATAACATGTCGATAATATATGTATCAAGTTGATCATTAGGTACCATGAGCTCCACTAAAAAAAATTCTTTGGGATAAAATTCAACAAGATGAATTAACTTTTTTCTGTCAAAACTAGAAAAAGAGTTAGATGGATTCAAACATGCCACACAAAGTAACAACTCAGTGTTCGACTCAGTAAAACGAGCATTTAGTTCTTTGAATTTGCATATCCAAAACAGTGTAGAATAACTCAGCGCGATAGTGATGTAAGTTTGTAATTTCTTGAGAATTCTGCCTTTTTCTCCCTCAAGCTATAAACATATCATTCATTTGGGAAACATTAATTTCATGTTTTTTACAAAAAGACAAAATATTATCAAGTAAAGATGTCCACCCACTCTGTAACAACCCTCACCCCTGATTAGTGCTAATCTCTGATTGAGCATGATAAGTAATCGAACAGACTGAAATTTTGAATTGAATGCATGAGTATATTGCTTTACTTGCATTTCTATCTGTTGTCATTTGACTGATCTGTTCATGTTTTGATTTCGAACTGCAAATTGAAAGTCTTATCGGCGGCCAATTCAGAAATTGATTAGTATTTCATGCTAATTAGAATTTATGTGATTTTATGGTAGATTTAATTGAAATGTGATTTGGAATGATTAAATTATATTGAATAACATTAAATTACATTAGATTGTGTTATTACCAAATTGCCATTGAGTGGGCCACCTTAGGGTCATTGTTTGAAGACTTAATGTATACATTTGAGGCATCTTTTCTTCAGCCATTTTTTCTTAGAACAAACCGTATGAGAGAGAGAATTGGAAGGAAATGATTGATTCATCTAGAATTGGCTTGAAGAACTAGAAGAAATTGAAGAGAGATTGTATAATTGAGCTTGTATACCTTGAATTCAAGACATAAGGTAGAGATTTCATCCTCTCATTTGTGAATTTGAGTTGTATCTTGCATGGTTCATGGTAATTTAGAGTTTAAAGTCAAGAATTGATTTAAAGAATTGAATTTGAGAGTGAATTCACGCATGCATGTACATATTCTTGAAATTTGAAGTTGTTTTGTATGAATTCCTTACATGCATGTCCATATTTTAGTAGAGGTCCATGAATTCATCATGTTCTTGAGCTAAAACTTGCATTTGGTCATGTGTTAGTAGCTTTGAATTCAATTGAACACATGCATGTTAAATGTACATCTTACTCTTGAAGTTTATTTGAAATTTGTGTTTAATTGACTCATCCTTGGGCTTTGATTTCTCAAATTGGTCTTCAAAACATGTTATATTATGGGTTTAAAGTATTTTTCCAGAAAATTGGCCCAAAAGGATCGAATTTGAGGCTTTTAAAGTTGAGTTTTGTGCTTGGGGATGAATTTGGAAATTCTAGATTTTGGACCCATACTCGAGCGTAGGACTTCACGTTCGAGCGTACCCTCTGAGTTGTGCACTTCCGCTTGAGCGAGGAAAGTCGAACTCGAGCGTGAAATGCATATGCCCAGAAGTTCATGTGTTTTATAGTCTGCTCGAGTGAGGAACTGAGTCTCACGCTTGAGCGGAGGTCGGGCGTCCGTCAAGCGTGAATTGCATGCATCTAGTACTTTTCATGAAGTTTACAGTCCTCTCGAGCGAAGGAAGTCACGCTCGAGCGGAGATCCTTTGTCTGCATGTCCGCTCGAGCGTATAAATCCACGCTTAAGCGAGACCCCTGTTTTCTGAAAATTTTGAAAAATATTTTAAAGTGCATTTTTGTATCCTCTTTCCATCCTAGACATTCCTAGGCCATGTTTAAGGCATATTAATGAGGATATTGATGTAGAACCACACAGAGTCAAGATAAGGACTAAGTTGTTGATTTCCAAGTGTGTAACTTAGTGTGTGTTTGTTTTGTAACTGTGTAGGGTTGGCATCCGAGGACGCTCATTAGCTGCTTATAGCCTAGTGCTCTGTGAGTAACAATGTTGTAAAGATATGTTCAATTATGATTATTTTCTGAATGATCAATTGTTCTATTTACTGAAACGTTATTGTTTAATGAATGAATGTTTGTCCTATTTGTAAACTGTATTCGTGGCATCCATAGCAATTTACTGTTACTGTATAGTTATTGCTACTGTCACAGAGATCTCTGTTAGTTCCCATGTTTGGAACCACTACTATTTACTGTTATAATGGCCATCAACCAACTGTTCCTACTGTACTATTTTGCGATGGGATGCACCACATATGACTGCTATGGTTTCTAAGTGACTGATATGACTGTTTATTTACTGAAAGAACATTCATTCTTAACCTCTTTATACAATTGTTATTCACTGGGTTTTAGCTCACTGTTTATATATATATGTAGATGTCCAGGCACCGGACCGAAGCTAGGAGCGTCGGGTTAGCTCTTGTTTTGTCAAGCCAACCATCATGCCTCACCTCGAGGTTCCAAGTGCTGCCAAGCCAAGGCTGTGTTGGGGTGTTTTAGATCCATCCCATTTTTGTCTCTGTTTTGTATTGACTGTTTAAGACTCGCACGGTACCGTTGTAGTAGGGATTTGGTCCCTAACCTAAATGTCTGTATATGATGTATGTATATACTGTTTTGGTTTTGAATGTGATTATGTTCGGAAAAGTCTTTTTGCATTCAGACTGTCACAGCTCATTGGACATCTTTTATTTACTGTTTTGGCTTCCGCCAGCCCCTTGCTCTGTATTACTGTCATTACTGTTAAATAGGCCTTTGGTAATCACGGAATACTGGCCGGTTACGGTGCTAAACCCATAGGGCGGGTTTGGGTCGTGACACACTCTCCCTCATATTTTGGAGCTGTACTTTAGAAATTTGAACTAAATTCATGGCATTAACAATATCTTGATCTTTCCTTTGTAGTGCCTGTGATAACTCACTTGTAATAGCCAATATCGTTTTCATCAAATGAAGGTTGAATACAAACTCACATAATTGAATTGAGTCCAATAATATATTTGCTTCTACTTATTGTTCTGAATTTGAACCATCATCCGAAATCATTTCAAGCACATCAATCACTGTTGAAAACATACTAACCAAGTTGACTAAAGTACCATAGTGTGAACCCCAACGTGTATCACCAGCACGTTTAAGATTAGTTTCTTGATTTAAGCCTTGTCCACTAGATAGCTCTCCAGTATTAAGTGCCTCAGCAACTTTTGCAACTTGCTTCTCCCAAACAATATCTCGGCGTTTACATGATGCTCCAACAGCATTCACCACATTAGAAACCAAAGTGAAAAGTAAAGCAATTTGATTATGATTCTTTGCCACGTCTACAAGTGTCAATTGCAATTGATGAGCAAAACAATGAACATAATATGCACAAGGATTCTTTTTCAGTATAAGTGTTTTAAGACCATTGAACTCACCTTGCATATTACTAGCCTCATCATATCCTTGACCCCGCAATCTGGAAATACTCAATCCAAGTCTAGAGAATAAATTTTTCACAGCTTGTTTGAGTGAGAGAGCATTCGTATTAGCAACATCCTTAATACCCAAAAAGTGCTCAATCACTTGGCCTTTTTTGTCAACATATTGTATTATATCTGCCATTTGCTCTTTGATTGATATGCCACGAGCTTCATCAATCAAAACAGAAAAAAATGTACCACCAAGGTCTCTAATAATCACATTGATAGTTTCAAATGCGGCCACATTTACAATGTTTTTTTGAATATAAGGAGATGTTAACTTGAGATTTTGTGGAGCATTGCTCAATGCAACCACTTTGACATCTTCATTATGATCAGTAAGAAACTTGAGAAATTCAAGAAAATTTCCTTGGTTACTTGAATTTTCAGATTCATCATGCTCACGAAATGCAAGTCATTGTCTTAGAAGAAATTTGACACAATCAACCGATGCATATACTTAATTCGAGCTTGATCAGATTGTTTGAAAAAAATCGTTTGAATATGTTGGTTTTGGTTTAACAAGTCTTGACATTTATTCGAAACTTGATTATGAGCACTATTGGGACCTCCAACATGAGTCTGAATTTTTTCTTTTTTCTTTCAATTTGAGAAACCCTCACCAACAAAAGAATCACCACCAACTTGATCTCCAATATCAGGTTTGAAAAGATAACAACATAAATAAAATGTTGCATCTATAGCGATCCCGGTTTCTCTTCCTTTGATTGTTGTATTCCGGACTTAGGTTCCGTGGAGTTGATAGTTGTATATCTTGTTGTTATCCTTTAATTTCGTGTGTTTGAGTTTTAGGATGTATTGGGCGTGTTTCGAACAGGTTGGTTAAGCTTTAGTCCCATTCCTTGTTGCCCAGAATTTTGGTGGTACGCTCGAGCGGGTCCCTTTGCGCTCGAGCGGAGTTTGATTTTTGGTTGTCCGCTAGAGCGGATTTTATTGCGCTCGAGCGGGGTTTACACACTCTCAGCATTTCGTGCATCTGCAAAACTTCTGCAAGTGTGTTTTTCACTCTCGAGTAGATTTTCTTACGCTCGAGCGGATAGTTCATTGTCTGTAAAAGTACTGGAAGGGAGAAATCTACGCTCAAGCGACTTTTCCTTTGCGCTCGAGCGGGTGTGTTTTGCAGTTGTGTCTTGGCGCTCGAGCGGGTACTCTTGCGCTTGAGCAGGTCTAGTTTTTTGTGCTTGACGCTCGAGCGTCCTATTCTCCGCTCGAGCGGGTCATACGTATATCAGATGTTAGCTGGGTCTTTTTAGATCACTTTTCAACTTCTACTCTCTCTCTTACTTTTCAAAAACCTATTTTGAGAGCTTCTCTCACTACATTTCACCTCTCTTTAAGGTTTGATCTAGTTCTTGGGTGTTCCTAACCTAATCTCTTTGTAAGAAAGATAGAGGGTTGCGTGGGCTTCGTTTTGATCCGAAATTTTTTTGGGATTGGAGCACTTCCGAGTTTGGCTCTTCTTGCCCTTGGGTTCTCCATTTGAGGTAGGGATTCTCCTTGTTTTTTTTCAATACTCCGTCTATAGATAGACATGTGGCAGTTTTGTATTACATGAAAATCATATCATGTTGAATTTCTTTGAAAACCATGTGAGGGAACCTAGGGTTGGTTATTTGAGAATGATTATTTTATCATTGATAGTTCTTTGGGCTAATTGGAGTGTAAATTAGCATGTTATTGTGGAAGGAAGAAAAAGCCCTAAATTATATTTTGATTTGATAAATTAAAGAGGGAGGATGATTGAACAATATTTGTAAATCACTATTGTTAATATGAGTTGTGTAAAAGTATTGATGACTAAGGGATTAACTATGGCTTTGGGGTTGTTTTGAAATGAATGTATTGAATCAAGTCAGGTTATGGCTTTATAATGAATGGAATTGGTTTTGTGAAATGAAAAAAGGGGTTTTGAAATTGGACAATCCTGGAAGTTGATCTTGGAAATGGGAAATGAAATGTTAACTCTATGTGAGTTTCAGAAAATAAATATGAGAAGTGAATTATTGTATCATGAGTGTTGAATACACATTTTTGGGGGTTTTACCCATACCTATCGTACTAGTGTCGTTGTTGGGTTTAAGATCTCATGAGAGTTGAGTCTTTATAATAGGTGTATTAAAATCATGCAACTAGAGGTTTTGTCCTTGGTCATCGGTGGAGGATGACATGATTGTGTTGAATTGTCGTGTATGCATTACACCTGTGTTGATTGAACATTGTATGTAATGAAGTGCTATGATACATTATATATATAATTGTTAGGGAGGAGATAGGTGATGTACTCCAGTGTGTGGGAGGAGATAGGGGATATACTCCACACATCTATGTGTTCATATACTTTAACACATTGCTTATGTATCTTGAAAGTTCATGTGTATGTATTACACTTATTGGTTGTGCTTTGATATGTTGAGTTGGTTGATGTTATATACCGCGCTTATAATGAGGGGTACCATTACCTTTCAACTAGCGCCTGGAGAATGTGGACGGGGTACCATTACCTTCCAGCTTGTGTCTGGAGAATGTGGCTAGTCATTTGTCGGGAGACGTATCCTTAGCTTACTGTGCTTATAGCCGGTAGAGCAGAGTTTTATTGTTATTGTCTCAGTGTATCTGAGTAGTTTCGGTTGTGATGGTTACAGTTTTGGAGGGCCGAGTTGCCTCATTTGTTGATTATATACATGTTGATGATTTGTTATCTCCTTTTTATTAAAGGCATGCATGTATAGATATGAATATATTGGGAATAAACCAAAATGCCATTATGAGATTTTGGAAAGTGTGAAGGAAAATTGGGTATTTGAAAGCATGTTTTGAAAAAGGGAAAATCTGTTGTAAGTATGGAAAATGGGAGAAAAGTAATGGGTTTAGAGAAATTATTTTTCTAAGATACTGTTATTGTTATGAAAGTTTGGGAACAAGGGGTAATGAAAAGAAAAGAAAGGTGAATCGGTTTCAGTGTTGAATGAAATATATATATTTCGTATAAACTGTCACATTACTATTGTAGTATGATATTGAGCATTCATGATCATAGCTATCTGTAAGTTGTTATTGTTGAGGGCCATGTTGAGATCCCTACTGGATTATATGTTCATTCCACGTTGTTGAATCTTTTTCAGGTGCTAAGCAGGATGTGCTACAAGATTTGGATCTTCTTATTTGTTGGCCACAAGGCCTCTTTTGTGTTGGCGGAATGCCATATATGTAAAAAGGTTACACCCTTCTTCTTGATTCTTTAATGATGTAAGCCTTCGGGCATTTTATTCAGTGTGCTCTTGTTGTAATTAATTTGTATTCGGATGAGAAAATTGTTATTTATTTCTACTTATTGGACTAAAGAGTTTATTTCCTCATGTTATCTTTGAACTTGAATTAAGTTAATGGATTTGGTAATGACTTCGAGTAATAAAAAGTAGGGCGTGACAGCATCTTTTGCTATGCTATACTCCAACTAATTAGGAAATTCACTAAACCAAGCTTGATTAAATCCCCGAAATTTTTGTCCAAATGATTTTTGTGAAAAATTATGATCATGGGGTTGACAAGGACCTTTTTGTAGATATGCCCTACGAATTTGGTCTCGATCATTAGCATTATAGTCCATATTCTAAGGCCGTAGTCCTAGATCTGCAAGAAGGTCTACTAAGTTATGCAACTTTATTTTGCGGAAGAATAATTATCATCTTCTTCTTGAAGAAGAGATGATTGCAATTTTGATTTTCTTGTGAAATATTTATCCATGACTGAAAAAACTAAAAATCAAAATAAAAATTCATAATCAAAATCACAAACCCCCACAAATCAAAATCTCTAATTTTAATACAAATAAAAAAATTTAAATTTAGCACAAATCACAACAAATCAAAATTTCTAATTTTAGCACAAATTATAACAAATCAAAATCCCTAATTTAAATATTAATCACTACAAATTAATATTTTTAATTTTAGCACAAATAAAATTCCTAATTTTAGCACAAACAACAACAAACCAAAATCCCTAATTTTAATATAAATCACCACCAATTAAGATTCATAATTTTAGCATATCAAAATTTCTTATTTTAACATAAATAATAGCAAATAAAAAAATTTTACAAATCAAAACTTAACAAATAACTATAAATTAATACTCATAATTTTTATTTAAATGTAATAAATAAATAAATAAAATTACCTGTAAACAATGAAGAGAAAATACCAAGATTGTAGTTGTGTGTGTCAATTTCTGACCACACTACCAAATTGGTACTCAACTGGAGAACACTGGCAGAATAGATTGCCCGAACGACCTGTCACAGAAAAGAAGAGATTCTGGCGTTGGTTCGTCCACCCGGGGGCACTCCGACGATCAAGTCAGTTATCTCTCAAAGATAACAAAAGTGCTTAACTCACTATTCAGAGCATAAAAAGTATACCTTAGACCTATGAGGATGCCTCTCTTTTTTGGCAACACAAACCTAATCTTAATAGAAGTCTAGCTTCGATGGACTTAGGATTACTGCTAATCTTGAAATCCCAGTAGGATTGGGATAAACTTTCTGAGAGTCTTATTTTTACCCAAACTGAAGTCCTCTCTCATTCTAGGACTCTTGTCCCTTATCCGCTTATCCCGAATTCGGTATCTTTGCAGATAACCTCGGCCTAGCTGAGATGATCTCGGCGTCATGATCAGGACACATGGCACTTCGGCTGGTACTTCGGTGACACCTCAGCCACGTGTTATCTTTCAAAAATTATGTCTTCACAGTAGTGTAGTTCCAAATTTGTGTTATGTGATCCTAATCTGGTGAATCACGAGTCGGTAAATTGCAAAGCAATAAAGAGAGACAAAGAAGACAAAGAAAATACGAAGATACTTAACAAGTACGGTGAATAAATAAAAAAACAAAAAATTTCAAACACTTTTAAAGTTTTAAGTTGTGTGTCCGTGTTTGGTTGGGATTGAGATTAAAAAAAAAAAAAGCGTAGGTGTGTGATTTGTCAGTGTGTTTGTAGGCACTGTGTGTGTGTGTAAGCAAGAGCAAGACTGTCACGACCCAAACCCGGCCCTATGGGTTTAGCACCGTAACTGGCCAGTAATCCGAGATTACCAAAGGCCTGCCAATCAGTAATACAGTAAATACAGAGTACAGGGCCTGGCGGAAGCCAATACAGTATATAACTAGTGTCCATTGAGCTGTGAAAATCTGTATGCCAAAAACATTTTCAAGAATTTATGCATTCAAACCAGTACAGTATACACAATCATTACAGACATTCAGTACGGGGACTCGATCCCTTGAGAACAGTATAGTATAGTAATACAGTCTATACAGAAAACAGTCTATACAAAACAGTAGGAGACTAGTGGGGACACAAAAACACCCCAAGCCATGGCATGGCGTCTCGGAACCTCACAGTGAGGCACATTGGCTGGCTTGACAAAACTGGGGACTAACCCACGCTCCTAGCTCCGGTCTGGTTGCTGAGAACCTACATATATATATAAACAGTGAGCTAAAGCCCAGTGAATAACATAATGTATAAAGGGGTATGAATGAATGTCCTTACAGTAATGAAATCAATTCATTATACAGTATATCAATCTTTCAGTATTTCAGTCACTCAGTGTTTCAATCAATCAGTCATATGTGGTACATCCATTAGCCTATAAACAGTATGGTCCGAAGGACCGGGTCTTAACAGACCCAACAATAATGATGGCCATCAATCAGTATGGTTCCGCAAGGAAACCGACAGAGCTCTGTAACAGTCAATAACAGTAGGTGCTAAGGATGCCACAGTACAGTTCAGAAAATAGGACATACATTCATTCAATAAATAGTATCATTTCAGTAAACAGTTCGGTAAACAGTATTCAAAAGATAAACATTTTGAACATATCTTTACACATCTGTTACTCACAGTGATTAGGCTATCAGTGGCTAGAGCGTGTCCCCGAGAGCCAACCCTAAACAGTCAATCAAATAGAACACACACTAAGTTTACAGTCGGAAAGGATAGTAGTTAAATCCCTAAATTCTCTCGGTGTGGTTCTATGCTTAAATCCTCCTTAAGATGTCTTAAACTAGGCCTAAGAATGCCTAGGATGCGATGAGGATGCAAAAATACAGTTGGAAGGCATTTTTCAAAAGTTGCTGAAAACAGGGGTCTCGCTCGAGCGAGCCTTCATTCGCTCGAGCGAGCCTTCATTCGCTCGAGCGAGCTTCCAAAATCAAAGGATTCGCTCGAGCGAACAATCCTTCGCTCGAGCGGTCTGATGAAACAGTAAAAATACTGGATGCTCAATTTTTACGCGCGATGCTCGCTCGATGCTCGCTCGAGCGAGCTTCCAAAATCAAAGGGTTCGCTCGAGCGAGACTTCCCTCGCTCGAGCGGTCTGATGAAACAGTAAAAAGTACTGGATGTTCGATTTTTACGCTCGAGCCACCAATTCTTCGCTCGAGCGTGTCCCAGAGGAAAACGTTGGTCGCTCGAGCGAGGAATCCTTCGCTCGAGCGAAGAAGCCAAATCTGGAATTTCCAGATTTGCCTTCCTAGCTCAAACCAAGCATTCTCAACTCAATTCTCGACCTCTTGGGCTCAAATTCTGGAGAATACATCCCAAAACAATGTACAACAAGTTTCAAAAGCCAATTTATGAATTCAAGCCCCAAAGGTGAGTCAATTAAAACCATTTTACAAACCCAATTTCAAGAACAATATAAAACATGCAATGCATGAGTTTTAAACCAATTTCAATCTTCAATTCTTGCTCTAAAGAGCTCTAATCTTTGAAAACATTGAGGAAACATGGTCTATAATAAAAACATGGACATGCATGTATGATTCTCCAAGAATTCAACTTCAAAACATGCCAAATGACCATGCATGCAACATTCAAGCTTCAATTCACCTTTAATGAGCATATTCATGGCTTATTCTCTAATTAAACATGGAGCATGCAAGAATAAACCTTAAGGACAATAATGAGAGGTCCAATTACCTTACTAAGTCTTCAATTTAGAGCCTAGGAGATCAATTAGACAATCAACACTTCAATTCTTCAAGATTCAAGCAAAATCCACAAAGTTGAGTTCAAATCTCTCACTCTCTCTCTAAGTCTCTTCTTGGTCGGCTAGAGCAAGAGGAATGGCTGAAGAAATGAGGTTGTTCAAGTGTAATGCAAGTCTCTAAGTGTGTGTGATGTAGTGGCCACTAAGTGGCAATTCGGTAATTAAGTTAAACTTGCCAATCAATTCGTTTTAATCTAATTTAATCATTCCTAATCAATTTTCAGATAAATATACCATTAAATCATAAATATTATGCTGATTACAAAACATCAAACGGTTTCTAAATCGGCCGCCGATAAGGCTTTCAATTAACAGTTTAAACACATAAACACAACAGATAATAAATCCATTAAACAGATAGAAATGCAATTCAATAGGTTAACTCATTCAGTTCGGTTTCAGTTTCATTCAGTCTGTTCAGTACTTTAATCAATTCAATTATCAGTCATAATCAGTTCAGTTTAGCAATAATCAGTATATAATTCAGTGGTTATACGGTAATCAGTACGAGGGTTGTTACAGTCTCCCCTCCTTATAAGGAGTTTAGTCCTCTAAACTCGAGTTACCTTCAGTCTGGAAGAAGACAGGATCCAGTGGAAACAAATCAGGATATCTTTTCACCATGTCATCTTCCCTTTCCCAAGTGGCATACACACCACCATGGTTCTGCCAGTCGACTTTCACTAGCGGAATCTCTTTGTTCCTCAGTTTCTTGATCCGTCGGTTTACAATCTGTATAGGCCGTTCCTCGTAAGTGTAGTCATCACTCAACACAATGCGAGTAGGCTCAATCACATGAAACGGATCTCGAAGATAGTCTCTCAACATCGAAATGTGGAAGACGTTGTGCATATGCTCCATTTCAGGAGGGAGCGCAACTTGATACGCCACCGGATTGATTTTCTCAATAATCTGATACGGTCCGACATACCGTGGCGCTAACTTGCCTTTGACTCCAAAACGAGTCTGGCCTTTCATTGGTGTCACTTTTACAAACACGTGATCACCCACTTCATATTCTCGGTCTCGTCTTCTGACATCTGCATAACTTTTCTGTCTACTCTGTGCAGTTTTCAGTCTCTGTTGTATCAGTTTTATCTTTTCAGTCGTTTCATATACAATCTCGGGCCCAAGCAACGGCCCATCTCCAACTTCTGCCCAGCAGATTGGAGATCTACATTTCCTGCCATACAATGCCTCGAAAGGCGCCATACCGATACTCGAATGGTAGCTGTTGTTGTAGGCGAATTCAGCCAACGGCAAATGACTTTCCCAATTTCCCTGAAAGTCCAGTACACACATTCTCAGTAGGTCCTCTAGAGTTTGGATGGTCCTTTCTGACTGTCCATCTGTCTGAGGATGATAGGCACTACTCAGCCTCAATTCAGTACCCAATGCGGTCTGTAGGCTCTGCCAGAACCTCGACGTAAACTTCGAATCCCTGTCAGAAACGATAGATACAGGCACTCCATGCAATCTAACAATCTCATCAATATAGATAACGGCCAATTTATCCGCATTAAAAATTGTCTTGACAGGTAGGAAGTGTGCAGATTTAGTCAGTCTATCAACAATAACCCAAATAGAGTCCATACCTTTCCTGGAGCGCGGTAATCCAACGATAAAATCCATCGTGATATGCTCCCATTTCCACTCTGGTATGGGTAAGGGTTGCAGTAATCCGGCAGGTCGTTGATGTTCAGCTTTGACCTGTTGACAATGGAGACACTTGGACACAAAATCAGCGATCTCCTTCTTCATTCCTGGCCACCAGAAATTTTGTTTCAAATCTTGGTACATTTTCGTATTCCCTGGGTGAATAGAGAACTTCGAACTGTGGCCTTCTTGCAGAACTCTTCTTTTCAATTCAGTGTCACTCGGTACACACAGTCTGTCTTGAAATTTCAGAACATTATTCTCAAATTTGAACCCCGGTTTTGGTTTTGAATCTCTTTCTTCGATGATTTTCTTCAAGTGATCATCTAGTTGTTGTTTCTCTTTAATTTCCTCAATCAAGGCTGGTTGAGCAGTAATGGCAGCTATGGTTCCACCTTGTTCTCTCAAAACGATTTCAATTTCAGACCTTTCTAGATCAAGAAGCAACTCTTTCTGTCCAGTCAGCAAACAGGCTAAGTTGGCAATTGACTTCCGGCTCAATGCGTCGGCAACGGTGTTGGCCTTTCCCGGATGGTACAATATCTGTAGGTCATAGTCTTTGATCAGTTCAAGCCATCTCCGCTGTCTCATATTCAATTCTTTCTGAGTGAAAAAGTACTTCAGGCTCTTGTGGTCAGTATACACTTCACATGTCGCTCCATACAAATAGTGACGCCAAATTTTCAATGCAAAAACTACTGCAGCAAGCTCTAAATCATGTGTTGGGTAGTTCTTTTCATGCGGTCTCAACTGTCGGGAAGCATAAGCAATAACTCTCCCATTCTGCATTAAAACACATCCCAAACCCCTATGAGAAGCATCACTAAACACGGTATAACCATCCGTACCTGAAGGTAGAGTCAGAATCGGTGCAGTCACAAGTCGGGTTTTCAATTCCTGAAATGCTGATTCCCTTTGGTCAGTCCAGTCAAATGATACCCCTTTCTGTGTCAACTGAGTCAGTGGTAAGGCAATTTTGGAGAAATCCTTGACAAATCTTCTGTAATATCCAGCCAATCCCAAAAAGCTTTGGATTTCAGTCACATTGGTTGGTCTAGGCCAGTTCACTACAGCTTCAATTTTCTGTGGATCAACAGAAATTCCATCTTTGCTAATAACATGCCCCAAAAACATAACACGGTCAAGCCAGAATTCACATTTAGACAGTTTAGCATACAGTTTCTGTTCTCTTAAGGTCTGCAGGGCAAGTCTCAGATGATGTTCATGTTCTTCTACAGTCTTAGAATAAATCAGTATGTCATCAATAAATACCACAATAAAATCATCAAGGTATGGTTTAAAAATTCTGTTCATGAGGTCCATAAATGCAGCAGGGGCATTCGTAACTCCGAACGGCATAACTAAAAATTCATAATGGCCATACCTCGTTCTGAAAGCAGTTTTATCAATGTCTTCCGGTTTGACTTTCAGTTGGTGGTACCCCGATCTAAGGTCAATCTTGGAAAACACTTGTGCACCCTGTAACTGGTCAAATAAATCATCAATACGCGGTAATGGGTATTTATTCTTTACAGTTACCTTGTTCAATTCGCGGTAATCAATACACAGTCTCAGTGAGCCATCTTTCTTCTTCACAAACAAAACAGGTGCACCCCACGGTGAAGTACTGGGCCTGATAAACTTCTTGTCTAACAGTTCCTGCAATTGTACCTTCAGTTCTTTCAGTTCGGTTGGAGCCATTCTGTAGGGAGCTTTAGATAACGGCTGTGTACCCGGCACTACATCAACAGTAAACTCAATCTCCCTGTCAATCAAATCCCCTGGCAGATCATCTGGAAATACATCTGGGAATTCTCTAACTATAGGAATGCAATTCACATCAGTTTTAACATTATCAGTAGCAGATACAGTCAGTACAGAACACAGATATCCCTTACACCCCTTTCTAATCAGTTTGACAGCTTTTACAGAAGAAATCAGATATGGAGGAGGTACTACTCCGACTCCACTAAACACAAATTCGGGCAAACCCGGTGGACGGAAAACAACTTGCTTGGTCACACAATCGATAGTAGCATGATATTTTTGTAACCAATCCATCCCCAATATCACATCAAAATGATCTATATTCAATGGCAGCAAATCAATAAACAGATGCATATCCCCAACAATAATCTCACAAGCAGGATACATATATGCACATGTCATGGATCCCCCAATAGGTGATGATACAGCTAACAAGTAATTCATGGGTTCTAAGGGTCTATTCAATTTTCGTGAGAAAGCATGTGACACATAAGAATGTGTAGACCCCGAATCAATCAATACATATGCATTTTGAGCACAAATAGAGAGGATACCTGACACAACGGTCTCAGTGTTTTGCACGTCTCCCGGTACTAGGGTGAACACTCGGCCCTGCCTCACAGGCTCTTTCCCGGTAGCTTTGGGGTTCGGTTTTGGTGCTACATTTGATGCTGCTGCGCTCGGTGCAGCTTTACTACTAGCTGGTGGAGCTGAAGGGCAATCCTTAATTCTGTGGCCCACCTTGCCACACCTGAAACAAGCTCCAGAAACCTGGTAGCAAACCCCTTTGTGCTTATTGCCACATACGGAGCAGGGTGGAGTAAATCCACTCCCTTGGCTGGGGCTACTTGTCGACCCCGTATTCTGCTTCTTGTTTGCTGGGTTGTGCTTGCCTTTCTTAAATTTGAAACCCTGTCTTTTCCCTTGCCACTCACTTGTCGGTGTTTCAGATTGTTTCACTGCTGCAATATTTATCTCGGCCATCAATGCCCGGTCGAGAACACCTACAAAAGTTGGCATTTTCAAAACATTTATTCGGTCCTGTATAGCAGCACTAAGGCCTCCTTCAAATCTTCTGGCCTTCTTATATTCAGTATCCACCATCTGTGGTGCATATCTAGCAAATTCGGTAAATTGCTTCTCATACTCGGCAACAGACAGTTTGCCCTGTCTTAGTTGTTCAAACTCAGTCACTTTTCTGTCTCTGATGCACTGGGGAAAGTACTTTTCAAAGAAGGACTCCTTGAACTGAGTCCAAGTCACAATGGTATTCGCCTCACGGGTCAACATCCACCACCTTCTTGCTTCTTCCTGAAGGGTGAAGGTTGCTAACAGTACTTTGTTGGCTTCAGAGCACGGAAACATTTCAAACAATTTCTCAGTCTCAAGAACCCAAGCTTCAGCCTTTAACGGTTCTAAGCCTCCCTGAAAGGACGGCGGTTTCATCTTGCTGAACTTGTGGGTCAGTGCAATAATGTCCCCCTCATTCACATTCACATTTTGTACATTTGGTGCATTCTGTTCCGGTTGCACCGGAGGAGGAGGAGGTGGGGGCTGTTGGTTCGGTTGTTGTTCCAGTCTTTGAATTACCAGTTCCATCATTTGTTCAAGTCTGGCCATTCTGGCCTCAGAGGATGATGCTTCAGTTTCATTTGCATTATCCATTTTGCTATAAACAGTTATAACAGTTATCATTATAAACAGTTGTACAATTAAACAGTTTCATATTTATCATGTATTCAGTCAGTCAAAAGCACACACTTTTCAAATTCATGAGATGCCCTACTTGCTTTTCTAGGACACCCTATAGCTCATTTGGACACGTGTGTGCGGTATAACTCGTGGTTAAGTATCGCTCTGATACCACTCTGTCACGACCCAAACCCGGCCCTATGGGTTTAGCACCGTAACTGGCCAGTAATCCGAGATTACCAAAGGCCTGCCAATCAGTAATACAGTAAATACAGAGTACAGGGCCTGGCGGAAGCCAATACAGTATATAACTAGTGTCCATTGAGCTGTGAAAATCTATATGCCAAAAACATTTTCAAGAATTTATGCATTCAAACCAGTACAGTATACACAATCATTACAGACATTCAGTACGGGGACTCGATCCCTTGAGAACAGTATAGTATAGTAATACAGTCTATACAGAAAACAGTCTATACAAAACAGTAGGAGACTAGTGGGGACACAAAAACACCCCAAGCCATGGCATGGCGTCTCGGAACCTCACAGTGAGGCACATTGGCTGGCTTGACAAAACTGGGGACTAACCCACGCTCCTAGCTCCGGTCTGGTTGTTGAGAACCTACATATATATATAAACAGTGAGCTAAAGCCCAGTGAATAACATAATGTATAAAGGGGTTATGAATGAATGTCCTTACAGTAATGAAATCAATTCATTATACAGTATATCAATCTTTCAGTATTTCAGTCACTCAGTGTTTCAATCAATCAGTCATATGTGGTACATCCATTAGCCTATAAACAGTATGGTCCGAAGGACCGGGTCTTAACAGACCCAACAATAATGATGGCCATCAATCAGTATGGTTCCGCAAGGAAACCGACAGAGCTCTGTAACAGTCAATAACAGTAGGTGCTAAGGATGCCACAGTACAGTTCAGAAAATAGGACATACATTCATTCAATAAATAGTATCATTTCAGTAAACAGTTCGGTAAACAGTATTCAAAAGATAAACATTTTGAACATATCTTTACACATCTGTTACTCACAGTGATTAGGCTATCAGTGGCTAGAGCGTGTCCCCGAGAGCCAACCCTAAACAGTCAATCAAATAGAACACACACTAAGTTTACAGTCGGAAAGGATAGTAGTTAAATCCCTAAATTCTCTCGGTGTGGTTCTATGCTTAAATCCTCCTTAAGATGTCTTAAACTAGGCCTAAGAATGCCTAGGATGCGATGAGGATGCAAAAATACAGTTGGAAGGCATTTTTCAAAAGTTGCTGAAAACAGGGGTCTCGCTCGAGCGAGCCTTCATTCGCTCGAGCGAGCTTCCAAAATCAAAGGATTCGCTCGAGCGAACAATCCTTCGCTCGAGCGGTCTGATGAAACAGTAAAAATACTGGATGCTCAATTTTTACGCGCGATGCTCGCTCGATGCTCGCTCGAGCGAGCTTCCAAAATCAAAGGGTTCGCTCGAGCGAGACTTCCCTCGCTCGAGCGGTCTGATGAAACAGTAAAAAGTACTGGATGTTCGATTTTTACGCTCGAGCCACCAATTCTTCGCTCGAGCGTGTCCCAGAGGAAAACGTTGGTCGCTCGAGCGAGGAATCCTTCGCTCGAGCGAAGAAGCCAAATCTGGAATTTCCAGATTTGCCTTCCTAGCTCAAACCAAGCATTCTCAACTCAATTCTCGACCTCTTGGGCTCAAATTCTGGAGAATACATCCCAAAACAATGTACAACAAGTTTCAAAAGCCAATTTATGAATTCAAGCCCCAAAGGTGAGTCAATTAAAACCATTTTACAAACCCAATTTCAAGAACAATATAAAACATGCAATGCATGAGTTTTAAACCAATTTCAATCTTCAATTCTTGCTCTAAAGAGCTCTAATCTTTGAAAACATTGAGGAAACATGGTCTATAATAAAAACATGGACATGCATGTATGATTCTCCAAGAATTCAACTTCAAAACATGCCAAATGACCATGCATGCAACATTCAAGCTTCAATTCACCTTTAATGAGCATATTCATGGCTTATTCTCTAATTAAACATGGAGCATGCAAGAATAAACCTTAAGGACAATAATGAGAGGTCCAATTACCTTACTAAGTCTTCAATTTAGAGCCTAGGAGATCAATTAGACAATCAACACTTCAATTCTTCAAGATTCAAGCAAAATCCACAAAGTTGAGTTCAAATCTCTCACTCTCTCTCTAAGTCTCTTCTTGGTCGGCTAGAGCAAGAGGAATGGCTGAAGAAATGAGGTTGTTCAAGTGTAATGCAAGTCTCTAAGTGTGTGTGATGTAGTGGCCACTAAGTGGCAATTCGATAATTAAGTTAAACTTGCCAATCAATTCGTTTTAATCTAATTTAATCATTCCTAATCAATTTTCAGATAAATATACCATTAAATCATAAATATTATGCTGATTACAAAACATCAAACGGTTTCTAAATCGGCCGCCGATAAGGCCTTCAATTAACAGTTTAAACACATAAACACAACAGATAATAAATCCATTAAACAGATAGAAATGCAATTCAATAGGTTAACTCATTCAGTTCGGTTTCAGTTTCATTCAGTCTGTTCAGTACTTTAATCAATTCAATTATCAGTCATAATCAGTTCAGTTTAGCAATAATCAGTATATAATTCAGTGGTTATACGGTAATCAGTACGAGGGTTGTTACAAAGACCCAACCAAAAAAGAAAAAAGAAAACGTGGGTGCGTGGTGTGTCAGTGTGTTTGGGGGTACTGTGTGGCAAGAGCAAGACCCAATCCAAAAAAAAAAATAAAAATATTAGTGTGTATGGTTTCAGTTTTCTGAATTCAGTTTTTTAAAAATTGAATTTTTTTTGTTTTTCGTGTTTTTTTTGTTTTTAGTAAATATTTTTAAAATTTTAAGTAGTTTTTTTTTTAGATGTACTTTATTTAGATGTATCTAAATAGTAAAATATTTGTGAAAATATATTTAAAAAATTTAATAAATACATAAAATACGAAAATTGAATTTTTTTTTTTTTTTTTTTTTTGTATTTTTTGGTATTTAGTATATTTTTTAAAGATTTTTTTCACAAATATTATACTTTTTAAGTGTATTTATGTTAGGTGTGTCTAAAATTTTTTAAAAATTACTTAAAATATAAAAAATAAAAAAATAAAATTTTCTAAAAATTATTTTCTGAAAATCAAAACCAAACAACTAATTTTGAAAAGTCAGGAGGCACGTGATCCCCTCCCCCAACGTCCCTCCGCGACTGTTTGCCGGCCTTAATTTATGTTTCCTATTTTGAAGTTGTAATCATTTTTTAGATTAAAAATTACTCGTCAGGACTATATATAAACGGGGTAAACTATACTTTATTTTCTTTATGTTTCTATTTTGAAGTTGTAATATCATTTTTTGAATTGAAAATTATTCAACAGGACTATATATAAACAGGGTAAACTACACTTTGTTTTCTTTATATTTGATCATTTTTTTTTAAATTTTTAAAATTTTATTTTTCTTACCATGGCTCTTAATGTTTTAATTTTTATTTTTTCAATTTACTTTTAAAACTAACTTCTATTCAAAGTGTTCAAATTTAAAAAATGACCAAATATAAACGTGGTGCATGAACTGGATGAAAAAACAAAAGACAAAATGTATGAAGTACATGTCTTATGAACCTTCCTCAATCCACATTAATCATAATACTTGTCTGAACTGAATAGTGGAAACAAATTTTTGCAAACAAAAAAGATAGTTCACTCATCATCAACAAACTTCCAAAAAATTATCTTCAAATAGATCCAAATCCTTGAGCAAGTCAAGATAAATCACCTCAGCATAACTACCACGACACGTGGCACCTCGGCTGACACGTCGGTGTCACCTTATCACGTGTTGGTACTCAGAAAATATATCCCCACAACTGCCCCCTAGGTTTTATTACCTCGGTATTCTGAGGTGAAGGAATCTATATCGTTCCTCTTTCTAGTATGTCGGCAAAAGAACTCTTCAGCCGAGATCATTCATTTTTAGGCCGACATGTCTTTTTTCAGGAATAAGAATTCCACTGAACTCTTTTATGCGCATAAACTGTCATGCATCACTTTTCAACCGTTCTACTTACGTGTTTCATCTTCATTGGCTCGTGCCTGTGACGCGCTTGTAAGCCGTCTTGCATCTGTTTGCGCCGTCTGACGCATGCGATATTCCAGGCGTATTAAATGTACTGCTTTTGCTGCCGTTTCAAGTTTTTGACAAAACTGGTTTTCCCTCTTTTTGCCTCCTCACTTTGTGCTCTAATTTACTTGCTTTCTCTCTCTCTAAACTCTTTCTCTTGAATCCGCCATTACTCAGGCTTCAAGCTCTGCAACTTCATTCGTTTTTCTGGTGAAAGCTCTCGCTACTCTGTCACTTCTGTACCCGTCGTCTGTCTTTGGTGAATTTTATTTCGGCCTTATTTTGCCTGGTAAGCCTTTGTTCCTTTTTTTCTCAATTCTTCCATGTTTTTTGCTTACTTGCTGTCATTACTGTTTTGTTCAAACCTTCGATTTGCTGAACTATTTACCTGGATGTATATATTAAATGATCTTGCTCATGTCTTGAACACTTGCACAGTTTCACCACTTTCTTGCCATTGTTTTTGACCCTGTATTTCTCGTATTCTTTATGCTTTTGAGAACCCTACCTCCGTTCTTGATTTTGAAACTTCATTCTTTGTTTCTTGTTTTCTGTGTTTCCTTCCAGATCTGCGCCCCCAATCTTTATTTCCATAGATTTAGGTTTGGGATTTGTCTGTAGACTTCACCAATCCTTAGGAAAAACTGAAACAACCCTTACCAGTATTTACCTAGGTTTTTGCCGAGGTCCCAAAAACCCTTTAAGAACATCCCCTTTCGGAAGTCGAATACCTTTACGCCGACATCATGGGCATGTGGAAACATAGGGTAGATACCCCAACCAAACTTGAGTACTTTAGGGAAGAATTCTCCATTCCTGTCGATGTCCATCTGAGACTGGCTGGGGATGATGACTCCATTATGCCAACAGACGATTCGATGCCCTTTCCCATTATAGCTTTCACTGAATGTGGACTCCGACTTCCACTTAATCTCCTTTTTCGTGAAGTTCTCCACTACTATAAGTTGAACCCCATGCAACTTACCATTAACTCTTATCGAGTGATTAATGGTATTATAGCCTTAGCCAAACAGGAAAATGTTAGGATAACTTTAGCTGATATTCAGTACTGTTACACCATGTGTGCTCTCAATCTGAAAGAAAAAGGCTACGTCTATCATCTTAAGCCGAGGTCTACAGAGTTCAAAATTGTAGCCGACCTCCCAGACTCCAACAAGGGGGCTAGAGATGACTACCTCATTACCTCGGGAAATTGGGAGTTTGCCCCAGATGAGGATACCCATCTCTACCCTCTTCCTCGGTCAGTTAAAAAGGGCAAGGGTAAGAGCCCAGTATCAATACTTAGTTGTTTCTTTTCAAGTCCTCAATACTCTGTCTATTTCTAATGTCTGTTCTTCTTGCAGATGTTCGTAAGCCACCGAAAAGCTTTCGCTAATCCTACGTCCCCAACAAGGATTTGAAGAAGCTTTTGGACTTGCCAGTCTAGAAAAGGAAAGCGCCTTTGCTTCTTAACTTCATTCCAACATACAAGTCGATTTTGTCTGACGTCCCTAAAAGGAAAAAGAAAAGCCTTTCTCCACCTTCTGCCACAACCCAAACTGTGTCTGTATCCCGAACAGATCAAGGATCAACATCGGATCTAGCTGATCAGCTATCAACTTCGGCTCCATACTTGATCCCTGTACCTGATCGGAAACGTCGGCGAAGACTTGTCCGAACTGCTGAGATGGGTCGCCCAAAACCTGTTGCTGAAGATCTCCTAGCTGACCTCCCTACCGATGTCGACGATCAACCATCGCAAACCATGCCCCCACCGAAGCCGAAAAGAACCAAGAAAGCTCAGTCAAAGGCCAAAGTAACTCAGGTTGAATATGAGGACACTTTGCCTATTTCCAAACTGGCTGAGAGTAAGAAGACTTTTTCTGTTTTTGCCAAAAGGTCTGCTGAAGCCCAACCCTCTGAGTCCACAAAGTCAAAGAAGCCGAGGTTGTCCTCAGCAACTACCTCGGAGTCCAAAAAACCTGATGTCCCTTGGGCCCCTCAAATTACTTTGGAAGACAAGCCAATTATGACCAGTGAAAGCGCCGATGACATTAATGTCGGCGTTGCCCTCAGTAAGGCGCTGCTTCTTCCTGGCGATCTGGAGCGAAATGCCGGGTACAGTGAGTATGAGATTATGCTCTAATGCTATAGTACTCAGTTCAAGTAAGTGTTCCTGCTTGGTACTTTTTCTTTCTTTCTGTTTTCACACTTACAATATTTTCTAATACTTTTGTTTTCTTTCAGGCCATCCAGCATGCCCATTCTTTTTCAATGCAATCGTTTAAGAATCGAGAGAAGTTGACCGAGATGAAGAGGGAGTTTTCTTCCCTTCAGAAGACCAACAAAAACCTTCAATTAAAAATGAAGAAGCTGGAAGACTAGGCCGAGGCTGCCACTAAGGCCCAACAGATAGCCGAGGAGAAGGCTGATGCTGCTAAAGCTATTAAGAAGGTTGCCGAATCGCATAAGAGAGAGGCCGAGGAAAAAGCGGCCCAAGCCGAAAAGGAGCTTCAGGAGGCCCTGGCTACTAAAAACGCCGAAATCAAGGTGGCTGACGAAAAGGCTTACGCTCAGGATATGGCCGACGTCACTGAGGAATATAAACTACAAGTTAGGCAGGCATGCAACAGGGGCTTCTCCCTTGGTTAGATGTCCCTGATAAAAAAACTTGATCTCCCTACCGATTCACCCTTCCGTAATGCCGATGCTATCCCTCTTCCATTCCCACCACCTCCACCTCCAAGTCCACCTGAGGATGCTTCTGAATCTGAGAATGAAGATGGAGATGAGGACAAGGATGAGGCCTTAGTAAGGAAATCCAAGGATGCTGCTGGGGCCAAGTCCCTTCCTTCAACTGAGCAAATCATGGACTTAACTCAAGATGAAGTGGGTGATGAGGTTGCTAAGGAAACTACTCCTGATCAGGCTTCGTCTGACATTCCTCAAGTTGACAAGAGTATCGACGAAACTCTTGTCGAGATTGAAGTAGAACTTGCAACGGAGAAGGCGGCCGAAGTAGTTCTTCAAGAATCTGCCGAGGTCTAAACCCAAATTGCTCCTGAAGCTGAGGAATCATAACTTTGATGTCTTTTGTACTTTTTGTTTCTTGGGCAGTATAAGCTTCTTTATGTGGCCGATGTGCCTCCTGTTTTTTGTTGAATGCTTTAATATAACTATCTTTCTTCGGATGCCTGCACTCTTTTGTCTTTTCTTTGATTGTCTCTGCATGACTTTATACTTAGAATATTTTGTATGCCTTTCATACTTTGCCTCCTTTGTGCAATTTTCTCGGGGTTACATACCTTGTTTCTGCGTTGGCCAAGGTTTTGCTTACATAGTAAATAGCCTTTTGCTCCCATTTTTCTTCTCGGACTAACACCGCGCTTACTGCGTGTTCTGAAACTGCTAAGTACAAAAACAGCTCTTCCCCAGGTCCAGGTGTTGAGAAGACTGGAGTCGTAGTCAGATACTTCTTTAGGTCGGCCAACGCGGCCTTACATTCCTCTGTCCAGAGGAAATCCGTGGCTTTCTTCACCAGGTTGAAGAAAGGTTTACATTTGTCTGAGTTTCGGCTTATGAACCTGTTTAGGGCTGCGGCCCTTCCGGTAAGCATCTGTACTTGTTTTGTCGATGTTGGGCTCTGTAAATCTAGGATGGCCTTGATCTGATCTGGGCTGGCCTCAATGCCCCTTCTTGTCACCAGGTACTCCAAGAACTTACCAGATCCAACTCTAAACGCGCACTTTGATGCGTTGAGTCGGAGCCAATATGTTTTGAGGATTTCAAAGACCTCTTTTAGGTCAGAAAGATAACCCTTAGGCTCCTTGGTCTTCACGACCATGTCATCGATGTAGACTTCTACTGTTTGGCCAATCAAGTGTCTGAACATCTTGGTCACCAACCTTTGGTAAGTTGCTCCTGCGTTTTTCAGCCCAAAAGGCATTACTCTGTAACAGTATAGGCCTTTTGGGGTGATGAACGCTGTTTTCTCTTCATCCAGGGGGTACATGGCTATCTGGTGGTACCCCCTATAAGCATCTAGGAAGCTCATCCTTCCATGTCCAGATGTGGCGTCTACCAACTGGTCGATCTTGGGTAGAGGAAAGCTGTCTTTGGGACAAGCTTTGTTTAGGCTTGTAAAATCTACGCAGACCCTCCATTTACCGTTCTTTTTTTTTACTACCACAGTGTTTGATAGCTATATCGGGTAATCGACTTCTCTGATGGCCCTGGCCTCCAGAAGTCTGTCTACTTCCTCTTCTACTACTTCAACGTGCATCAACGTTGGTTTTCTGGCTCGCTGTATTACGGGCTTGGTCGACCTGTCGACGTTCAGTTTGTGGCATGTGACCTCGGGGTCAATGCCAGGCATCTCATAAGGTGTCCAGGCGAACACCTCGATGTTTGTTCTTAAGAAAGCTTCCAGCTCTTTTTCCTCTTCTTCGACTAATCCTGAGCCGAGAAGAAAGAAGCATTCTTCATCGCCTTCCTGGACGAGGATTTTCTTTAGTGCTTTTTCACTTTTCTCGACCGGCTCATTGCCGACATCGTCTAGGACCTCCATGTCCTCGTCTTCGATTTCTGTCTTCTCTGGTTCTCGGATGTTGCAGGTTGATTTCATTGTTGCCATGGAGCAAGTTTTTGCCTGCAGTTGATCTCCTTTGATTTCTTCAATCCCAAGCTCTGTTGGGAACCGTAATAGTTGATGCAATGTTGAGGGAACTGCCCCTATTGCATTCAACCATGGCCTTCCCAAGATGATATTGTATGGTGAGGGTGTGTCAATCACAATGAATTCCGTCTTGACTTTCTTTGTGCCGGCTTGTACTTCCAAGCTTGTTGCGCCTAGTGGCCATGTCGACGTTCCATTGAAGCCGACCATCGGGCCATTGGATCCTTCCATGTCATCTGGGTGAAGGTCCAACTTCTTGTAACATCTAACGTACATGATGTCGCAAGAGCTGCCTTGATCAATCAAGATACACTTCACTTGGCACTCCCTAACCTAGAGGGATACTACCAAGGCATCATTATGCGGATGTTGGACCATCTCTAGGTTGGCTTCAGTAAAAACTATCATCGGTCCTTGGCACTCCTCTGGCCGATGTCTCTTTTCCTCGACTTAGTAGACATGCTGTAAATGCCTTACCCTCTGGGTCTCTCCTCTGACTTCGTTCTCGTTGACCCTTGAGTGGATCACATTAACCACACGTGGTCCCCCTGCTTGTGGTTGCTGTGCTGGGGGAGGCGGGGCTGCTGGTGCTTGAGGCAATCTTGCCTGTTCCTTTCTTGTCCTGGTTTCATCGACAAGGTCTTGCAGATAGCCTTGTCTCACTAAGTCCTCTAAGTGTGCTCTTAGGGCTCTGCAACCCTGGGTTGGGTGCCCTTCTTCATTGTGGCAAGCACAACGCCTACCAACTTTCCTTCCCATGTATTCTTCTAGGGCCTTTACCGGTGCTCTGAAATAGGGTTGGTTTCGGATTTGATCCAAGACTTTGTGGACCGGGATTCGGAACACAGTCGTTACTGCCTGTTTGGCCCTCAATTTCGTTTCTTGTTTGTTGAACCCGTTGTTACCTCGGCCTCGCTTCGGCGAGTCGTTGGTTCTTTCTTGTTTTATCTCTTTATTCCCCGATGTATCTTCCTTGGCTCTGGCATACTTCTCTATTCTTGCCATGAGCTTCTCTATGCTTTTCGGCAATGTCTTTGCCAAGAACTTCCGTAATGGACAATCATCTTTCAGGCCGTTCTTGAAAAACACGACTGCCACCTCCTGGTTGCATTCGGGTATTCGGTTGAACACCTCATAGTATCTTTTTGCATAGGCCCGAAGGCCTTCATCCTTGCTGATCTTCAGAGCCATCAATGCGTCCACCCTCAATGGCTGCAACTTGTTTGTCACGAATCTGGCCACAAACATCTCGGCCAAGCTTTCCCAAGTCTTCACGCTTCCTTTTAGGAGCTTGTGGAACCAATCTGATGTAATCTCCCCGAATGATGAGGGGAACACTTTGCAGAGCAACGGCTCGTTTCCGCTATACAATGCCATTGAGTTCAAGTATAATCCAACATGAAAGTTAGGGTCTGACTTACCATCGTATATTTGAAACCTCGACATACTGAATCTCTTTGGTGCCTAGAACTTGTCCAATTCTACTGAGAATGGTGTCCTTGGCTTGTCGAGTGAGGTTACCTCGGCTTCTCCGTTCTGTTGCTTCCTCTTGAGGTAGTTTCTCAAGTCTTCTTTGCTCCATCCAAGAGCCCGGCTATCTGCTGACTTCAGTTTCTTTGGCATACTGCTCTCGGCCTCGTGATGGGCCCTTTTCGATCTCTCCCCATGAGTTGTGTCAAAGCATAACGCCTGCCCTTAAACATGCCGATGTTTCTTGGGTTCTGCGTCCTTTGTGTGATATGTCTTTTGGGACTTCTCTTCTCGACTCCTCTCGTCCGACTTCCCTGGAGGGCCGGTGAGAGTGCCTCCCACTCCTAGTGTGCTGAGGGGCTTCAGGAATTGTTTTTTGCCCTTGCTTCTGGGCATTGGTTGCTGGTATTGGTGTGTCGTGCAGTGGGTATGGCGGCTACATGACGTTGTTTTGCATCATGAAGTTGACGACCGATTGTAGGTCTGCCAACTTGTCTGCCATATCTTTTACCTCTTCATCCCTCCGTAGGCACCTGTCCCTTCATACCTGGAGGTTGTCTTCGTTGTAGTATCTGCTCTAATCCGTCTTCTTTGAAGTGTCGCCCTCCTGGCCGACGTTTTTCGCTCCGTGATGAGTTTCTGTGTTGCGGTTGTCTCCTTCAATATCGAGATCAATAGGTCTTTCGCTCCCAGCGGGAGTGCCGTTTCTAATCTTTTCTTTCTGTGCGTTACTGGCCATCTATTCTTCTTTCCTTCCCACAGATGGCGCCAAATTGTGTGAGTGATTTTCCGATCATACTGCACGTTTAGTAATTCAGCTGTAGAACATTGGCAGAATAGATGACACTCTGCTATCCTACACAGAAAGAGAAGGCTCCGGCGGTGGTTCTTCTACCCGGGGCTCTCCGACGATCAAGTCAGTATATCTCTCAAAGATAATCAAATGCTAAAAACCATGCTCAAAGTATAAAATTGCGTACCTTATACCCACGGGGGTGCATTTCTTTTATAGTTTACTCAATCCTAGTCCCACTAGAAGCCTGGCTTCTATGGACTCCAATTCAGTGCTTACTTTGGATTTCTCAAGAGATAAGGATAAACTCTCTAAGAGTATTACCCTTATCCATCCTGAAGTCTTTCTTCATCCTAGGACTCTTGTCCCTTACCCGCTTATCTCGGATTTCGGTATTCTCGCAGATAATCTCGGCAACTCCGAAATCACCTCGGCATAACTACCACGACACGTGGCACCTCGGCTGACACGTCGGTGTCACCTTGCCACGTGTTGGTACTGAGAAAATATATCACCACACTTTTGCATGAATTTTGTGTCTGTTTTTAAGCATAGGCAAGTAGATCTGCCACCTAAGACTTCCAAATTTTTGTTAAAATTTAGCACCAAAAAAAAATAAAAAAAATAATAATAATAATAATAATCCTTATATTAGGCCCATTGTATTTACTTACTAGTTCTCGAATAAAACAAGGGATCCAATCCAAAGCAAATGAGGGAGGAATATTGTTGACTATAGTTAGCTTAGCTATTTACTTAATAATGTTATTTATTGAAAAGGATATGATAAATGAGTTAGCTTATGCAAGTTTAATTAATAATTTTATAGTTAAAAATGTGAGGAAATTAATGTTTACATTTTGTTTTTTTATTTATTATTATAAGTTTAGATCATTTTTTTTTTCTATTATAAAATAGATTTTGTTAGTTATAAGTAAATTTAATTTTAGTAGTTATATGTAAAAGTAAATTTTAATTTTTTATTTTCAATATATAAAAGGTCCCATCATAGGGCTTTGCCGACAGTGGCGGAGTTAGGAATTTAATATAAGGGGGTACCTATTAATTATAATCTCAAAATTTTTCTTTCTTAATCAATAGCTATAACATAATAATAATTTTTTGAGCTAATATTAAACATTAAAAATTAATATTCATTACAAAAAGTTTTTAATTTTAAACTTTTAAATTGTTTCCGACGAGTTTTCATCTTTTGAAATCTTTCTATGATAGTATCATTGTCAATGCCATCAAAAATATATCTCTCAATGTAGACAACCAAGTTATCATTCATCCATTCATCACCCATTCAGTTCCGCAATCGATTCTTCACAATATTCATAGCTGAAAATACCCTCTTAACAGTAGCAGTTGCAACTGGTAAGATTAATGCTAAAGTCAAGAGCAAATACACCAATAGATATACTTTGTCTTTTATAGTCTCCACCATTTTCTTAACAAGATTGGCAATTCCATTCGACATTGAGAACTCACTATTGGATAGCATGTCGATAATATATGTATCAAGTTAATCATTAAGTACCATGAGCTCCATTGAAAAAAATTCTTTGGGATAAAATTCAACAAAATGAATTAACTTTTTTCTGTCAAAACTAGAGAAAGAGTTAGATGGATTCAAACATGCCACACAAAGTAACAATTCAGTGTTCAACTCAGTAAAACGAGCATTTAGTTCTTTGAATTTGCATATCCAAAACAGTGCAGAATAACTCAGCGTGATAGTGATGTAAGTTTGTAATTTCTTGAGAATTCTGCATTTTTCTCTCTCAAGCTATAAACATATCATTCATTTGGGAAACATCAATTTCATGCTTTTCACAAAAAGACAAAATATCATCAAGTAAAGATGTCCACCGACTCTCCCTCATCTTTTGGAGCTGTACTTTAGAAATTTGAACTAAATTCATGGCATTAACAATATCTTGATCTTTCCTTTGTAGTGTTTGTGATAACTCACTTGTAATAGCCAATATCGTTTTCATCAAATGAAGGTTGAATACAAACTCAAATGATTGAATTCAGTCCAATAATATATTTGCTTCTACTCGTTGTTCTGAATTTGAACCATCATTCGAAATCATTTCAAGCACATTAATCACTGTTGGAAACATACTAACCAAGCTGACTAAAGTACCATAGTGTGAACCCCAACGTGTATCACCAGCATGTTTAAGATTAGTTTCTTGATTTAAGCCTTGCTCACTAGATAGCTCGTCAGTATTAAGTGTCTTAGCAACTTTTGCAGCTTGCTTCTCCCTAACAATATCTCAGCGTTTACATGATGCTCCAACAGCATTCACCACATTAGAAACCAAAGTGAAAAGTAAAGCAATTTGATTATGATTCTTTGCCACAGCTACAAGTGTCAATTGCAATTGATGAGCAAAATAATGAACAAAATATACACAAGGATTCTCTTTCAGTATAAGTGTTTTAAGACCATTGAACTCACCTTGCATATTACTAGCCCCATCATATTCTTGACCCCCGCAATCTGGAAATACTCAATCCAAGTCTGGAGAATAAATTTTCCATAGCTTGTTTGAGTGAAAGAGCATTCGTATTAGCAACATGCTCAATACCCAAAAAGCGCTCAATCACTTGGCCTTTTTTGTTAACATATTGTATTAAATCTGCCATTTGCTTCTTGATTGATATGTCATGGGCTTCATCAATCAAAACAGAAAAAAAATGTATCACCAAGATCTCTAATAATCACATTGATAGTTTCAAATGCGGCCACATTTATGATTTTTTTTTAATATTAGGAGATGTTAACTTGAGATTTTGTGGAGCATTGCTCAATGCAATTACTTTGACATTTTCATAATGATCAGTAAGAAACTTGAGAAATTCAAGAAAATTTCCTTGGTTACTTGAATTTTCAGATTCATCATGCTCACGAAACGCAAGTCATTGTCTTAGAAGAAATTTGACACAATCAACCGATGCATATACTCAATTCGAGCTTAATCAGATTATTTGGAAAAAATCGTTTGAATATGTTGGTTTTGGTTTAACAAGTCTTGACATTTACTCGAAACTTGATTATGAGTACTATTGGGACCTCCAACATGAGTATGAATTTTTTCTTTTTTCTTTCAATTTGAGAAACCCTCACCAACAGAAGAATCACCACCAGCTTGATCTCCAATATCAGGTTTGAAAAGATAACAACATAAACAAAATACTGCATTTTTTGCTACGCTATACTCCAACTAATTAGGAAATTCACTAAACCAAGCTTGATTAAATCGCTGAAATTTTTGTCCAAATGATTTTTGTGGAAAATTATGATCATGAGGTTGACAAGGACCTTTTTGTAGATATGCCCTACGAATTTGGTTTCGATCATTAGCATTATAGTCCATATTCCAAGGCAGTAGTCCTGGATCTGCAAGTAGGTCTACTAAGTTATGCAACTTTATTTTGCGGAAGAATAATTATCATCTTCTTCTTGAGGAAGAGATGATTCCAACTTTGATTTTCTTTTGAAATATTTATCCATGACTGAAAAAACTAAAAATCAAAATAAAAATTCATAATCAAAATCACAAACCCCCACAAATCAAAATCTCTAATTTTAATACAAATAAAAAAATTTAAATTTAGCACAAATCACAACAAATCAAATTTTCTAATTTTAGCACAAATTATAACAAATCGAAATCCTTAATTTAAATATTAATCACTGCAAATTAATATTTTTAATTTTAGCACAAATAAAATTCCTAATTTTAGTACAAACAACAACAAACCAAAATCTCTAATTTTAATATAAATCACCACCAATTAAGATTCATAATTTTAGCATATCAAAATTTCTTATTTTAACATAAATAATAACAAATAAAAAAAATTTACAAATCAAAACTTAACAAATAACTATAAATTAATACTCATAATTTTTATTTAAAAGTGTAAAAAAAATAAATAAAATTACCTGTAAACAATGAAGAGAAGATACCAAGATTGTAGTTGTGTGTGTCAATTTCCGACCACACTGCCAAATTGGTACTCAGCTGGAGAACACTGGCGGAATAGATTGCCCGAACGACCTGTCACAGAAAAGAAGAGATTCCGGCGGTGGTTCGTCCACCCGGAGGCACTCCGATGATCAAGTTAGTTATCTCTCAAAGATAGCAAAAGTGTTTAACTCACTATTCAGAGCATAAAAAGCATACCTTAGACTCACGAGGGTGCCTCTCTTCTATAGCCAACACAAACCTAATCCCAATAGAAGTCTAACTTCAATGGACTTAGGATTATTGCTAATCTTGGATTCCTAGTAGGATTGGGATAAACTCTCTGAGAGTCTTATCTTTACCCAAACTGAAATCCTCTCTCATTTTCGGATTCTTGTCCTTTATCTGCTTATCCCGGATTCGGTATCTTCGCAGATAACCTCGGCCTAGCCGAGATGATCTCGACATCATGACCAGGACACGTGGCACCTCGGCTGGTACTTCAGTGACACCTCGGCCGCATGTTGTTATTCAAAAATTATGTCCCCACAGTAGTATAGTCCTAAATTTGTGTTATGTGATCCTAATCTGGTGAATCACGAGTCGGTAAATTGCAAAATAATAAAGAAAAATAAAGAAGACAAAGAAAATACGAAATTACTTAACAAGTACGGTGAATAAATAAAAAAACAAAAATTTCACACTTTTAAAGTTTTAAGTTGTGTGTCCATGTTTGGCTGGGATTGAGATTAAAAAGAAAAAAAAAAAATGTGGGTCCGTGATTTGTCAGTGTGTTTGTAGGCACTATATGTGTAAGCAAAGAGCAAGTCCCAACCAAAAAAGAAAAAATAGAACGTGGGTGCGTGGTGTGTCAGTGTGTTTGGGTTACTGTGTGGGTAAGCAAGAGCAAGACCCAATCCAAAAGAAAAATAAAAATATTAGTGGCTTTGGTTTCAGTTTTTTGAATTTAATTTTTTAAAAATTGAGTTTTTTTTGTTTTTCGTATTTTTTTTTTTATTTTTAGTAAATATTTTTAAAATTTTAAGTAATTTTTTTTTTTAGATGTACTTTATTTAGATGTATCTAAATAGTAAAATATTTGTGAAAATATATTTAAAAATTTAATAAATACATAAAATATGAAAATTGAATTTTCTTCTTTTTTTTTTTTGTATTTTTTTGGTATTTAGTATATTTTTTAAAAAAAATTTTTTCATAAATATTATACTTTTTAAGTATATTTATGTTAAGTATGTCTAAATTTTTTTAAAAATTACTTAAAATATTAAAAAATGAAAAATAAAAAAGTAAAATTTTCTAAAAACTATTTTTTAAAAACCAGAATCAAACAACTAATTTTGAAAAGTCAGGAGGCACGTGATCCCCTTACCCCAACGTCCCTCCGCGACTGTTTGCCGGCCTTAATTTATGTTTCCTATTTTGAAGTTGTAATCATTTTTTAGATTAAAAATTACTCGTCAGGACTATATATAAACAGGGTAAACTATACTTTATTTTCTTTATGTTTCTATTTTGAAGTTTGTAATATCATTTTTTGAATTGAAAATTACTCAACAGGGTAAACTACACTTTGTTTTCTTTATGTTTGATCATTTTTTTTTAATTTTTTTTTTTTAATTTTATTTTTCTTACCATGGCTCTTAATGTTTTAATTTTTATTTTTTTAATTTACTTTTAAAACTAGCTTCTATTCAAAGTGTTCAAATTTAAAAAATGACCAAATATAAACGTGGTGCATGAACTGGATGAAAAAACAAAAGACAAAATGTATGAAGTACATGTCTTATGAACCTTCCTCAATCCACATTAATCATAATACTTGTCTGAACTGAATAGTGGAAACACATTTTTGCAAACAAAAAAGACAGTTCACTCATCATCAACAAACTTCCAAAAAATTATCTTCAAATAGATCCAAATCCTTGAGCAAGTCAAGATAAATCACCAAAAGGACAGCCTATTGAGAAGGGCTTTGGCTTCTCTTGTTAAGTTTAAATAAATAATAAACCAAGGAGGTAAGTAATAAAAAGTAGAACAACTAAAATATTCTTTTTAATATTGCTGTGATGATAATATTTTATTTATCATGTTGATGATAATCAGATTTGTTTGGTCCCGATCTAATCTTATCACCTGTGAGAGAAGATAATATGAGTGTCTCTGTGGCAACGGTTTGGTGCCTGCCAAAGACCCTCCAATGCTAAGTTAGTAGTGTAGATGTAGAGAGAGGATAGAGATTGAGAGTTAGGATTTATGGTCTATACCTTGGCTTTTTATAGAGAGTCTTTGTCTTAAGCCACTAGTGGTGGTAAACCTCAATCTTGCTAACCGTGTGGACCGATTGATCTACCAAATCTGAACTTTAAACTTATTATATATATATATATATATATATGACATGTATTTTATAATCGTTGTGTTGATTTAATTGATTCCCTTATTTTTGTTTCAAATACAATGAAGATATGGTAATACAGTGAAAAATATGATGATGATAATAATGTTGTAGCATTATTGATGGCTATAATATGGACAAATCATGCTCCACTTCCTTTGAGAATTCAACCCCCCACACTTCACAAGACCGAAGAAGATGAAAATGACTTCCTTCTTTGAAAAATCAAATACAAAGTTGAAATAATTTTATTACATGTATAATCACTTAATCATGGGGTGAATTTTGATGCAAAAATAAAGTTGTTCCATTGCCACTGATATCACAGATTTAAATCATAGAAATAATCTCTCCATACAAACAATAGGAGGATGAATTTTGACTCTCTTCAAATTCTTAGTAGTGAAAGTCTCTACACTGAAACTGATAATTTTTTTTTTAAAACTTTTACGTAGTCACTTAATCAAAACAATTACTAGTATTGCTATTGAACTTGTTGATTAGTAATTGTGTAAATAGGGTTTTAACCAAGTAGTTAAAAATTTAAGTTTAATTTGAAAACTTAAAAAATTTTAAGTTGTTTTTTCGAGTTGATCTCAATTGAGTTTTAATCGAGTTGAGTTCAAATAACTTAATTTTTTTTTTTAATTTTATAATACATGTAAATTTACCAAGTCCCAAGCATTTGGTTGTTCAAACTTGATTTTGACTTATTTACTTAACAATTTAATCTCAAACAATTTTTTTAAAAAAAAATCAAACACAAATAAAAATTTAGTAATTTAGTTTGTTTCATAGCTGTACTGTAGTTATGACAAGTGAAGGGAGTGATTTGTGGGAGGTGGTTGTTGACGATTGAAATTGGTGGCCGGAAGAGGTTGTTGGTCGCCAAATCTAGTGGCTGAAGGCGGTTCCCACTAGTAGGATGTTGTTGGTAGTGTGATCAAAGCTAACTGTTAAATGCGGGAGGTAGTGGTCGAAAGTAATTGTTAATGGTAAGATATTGTAGTCAAAATTGATTTCCAACGGGTAATGATTGACCAAGAAGGTAATTGTGGAAGGGGGTCATCAACGATGGAGATTGGTGATAGTGATAATGAACATTGGGTGGTGATGGGAAAAAATTCGAGAAAGAAGAAAAGTGAAAAATAAATTGCAAGTTCTTACGCTTTAATGTGGGAGACAGTGAACAACAAACAAAGGACACAGAGGACAAAGAGGAGGTAGCATACCAGATGACCCCTTTGCCGCCCTCTGCCCCCAACTGATGATCTGTACAAAACTCCAAAACACAATTGCGGTTCAAAACTTACACTACTTTCACCGGCACAAAAAAAGCTGCTCTTGTTTTTATGACACGACAGAGAATTAAAGGTCTTTCATAATGAAGAGAGTAGTAGTGAAGTGACACATTCACATATACTATTTGTTTCATTTTTTAAACTTTGTATCTAAAATATGCTATATTGAATTGTTTAAATTTCTTTTAATTCTTTCAGATCTTGGGTAGTGGGGTTCGTTCTGTATTCCAATTAATTGAAAAGATGCTTCATATTTATGGGGGAAACAGATCAAATAAATGAGATGGTAATTCTCATGTCTGAGGTTTAATGAGCTAGTGTGCAACTCTGGTTGCTTCATATTTTTAAGAATTTTGGTTTGCATACTTGGTAAAGAGAGCTGTTAAGCCAAATCACAAGGTTTGCGTGGTTGAGATTTACTGGGATTTATGTATAGAATGAGTCTGTATCATTATATTTCTAGATAAAATTTCATTAAAAATTCTGAGTATTTAGAATTGTTGTTCTAGAAAACGAGACTAGAGTTACATACACTTGTTTTTGGTTTGCACCTTGTTTTAATGAGAGCTCTGTATACTGGATTGCCATTCTCAGTTTGCATCTTGTTTTAACAGTAGTCTCTCGTGTATTGAGTCTCTCTTTTCGCCCTTTTTTCAGTTTTGCATATTTATATATGTATACTTGGTGAGAGATTAGTTCACCAGCATTTTGCACGAATACTTTGTCTCCTGGTAGAGAAGGCCAGAGAATTATGGTGAATCTCTGGCTAATCAATCAGAGGCTGTTGATTTTATTTTAATTCTGAGATGGGTTTCTTTGTTCTTTGCAGCAAAGAAGGATCATAAAGCCAGAGACACCGGTGGATTTTTCTTTGTTGGGTTAGTGTTACTGTTCTTCCATATTGTTCCTCCAATACCAGCAATGGAGTCTTCCAAAGCCGTAGAGGTTATAGAAGGATGTAGCAGCTGTGAGTCTGGGTGGACAATGTACATTGCCTCCCCAATCCATGAAGATAATATTTATGATGATCACGATGATGGTGGTGATGGTGATGATGATCGTGGCACTGATAATAAGAAAGGAGATGACATCAATGACAACGACAACGACGATGACGATAATGAAAGCGATGATTCTATCGCTTCAGACGCCTCTTCTGGACCGAGTCATCGAGAACTTCCATATGGAAGTAGAAACGCAAGTCATGTATTGGATCATTCCAAGGACTTGAAGGGAAAAAATGGAAGTAAGTATTCATCTGACAAGAAAATATATGAAAAAAGGTTAAGGGCAGAGAACAAAGTGCCAGCGCCTAAAGCAAACAGTGGAGCAAAGGTAAGAAAAACCATCCAGACGGAGAGAAACTAGAATACTTTTAGGGCATGTGTGGTTGTGTTTTCGTTTTCTGTGTTTGTTTTTAGGAAAACACAAAAAGTTTGTTTGGCGAATTGTTTTAAAAAACTATTCTTGGAAAATTACCTTGAAAAGCTCACTTTTTAGGAAAGACCAAAAAGTTGGCTTTGAATTTTTGGAAAATATTTTCGCACAAAAATAAAAACAATGGGTGTTTTTAAATTTTTTATTTTATGTTTCCGCAAACACAACGAAAGCAAAATCACAGGCCCTAATATTCCTTTAAGCTATCCTCCAAGATTGGTTGCATAGTTCTTCATCACATGATGTTTAATAGGTTACAGAAATCAGAGTGCACTTCATATAAGCCTACTTCATTCTGTGGTTCTAATGTTTCAGTTTGAATGTAATCAAGAAATCTAATTGACAGTTAGCAGCTATAGCCCATGGATCAGTACATCATGAATGTGCAAATGTACAACTATAGTTTTATGTACTATATGCAAGTCATATGCATAGCTTATGCATTTTGTTGAGTAGATGCCTGCCAATGTATGTGCCACTATGAATACATATTACACGCTTGTTATTGGTATTAAGAGACAGAGAGAGAGAGAGAGAGTAGGTATAGTTTGGTGGGGATTAGTTTGTGATACTATACCACAAGGCAATGAGGAGAAAAATAGAGGGAAGAATAATAACATACTGTTGTCTATAGTTAACCTTATGTTTTCTGTCACATAGCCTCAAGTACGAGAGTATCGGGTGTAGGTAAGCATTGAAGTATCAGATTTATCTACTTTTCATGTCAAAGACATCAAGGCATGGCTATATTTCAGATTTCTTATGCATAGATATATGGTAAACTCGACTACCTATAATTAAGGATATAACTTGTTAAGATAGTCGCTAAACAAATTCATAACTCGTCAATACCAGCTACATCAACAGATCCATTTGAGGTCAGGAAGCTAATTTGTGGATTTGTATTTTTAAGATGAACTCAGTTCCACAAAAGTAAGAGTTGAGGTATTAGCTATCGGTATCATCATACGATCCTGATCGTGATGTATGAAAGCATTTTGATTTTGCAGTCAGCTCGACAAATTCTTCCTCTGTTATGATTATTATTGTGCTCAAGTTGGTGAACTATCACAGACCATGCCAGAGTTAATAATGTACCAGTGGAAGACATTAATAGGTAAACTGAATGATGGTGTGCAACATGTGTAACCAATATAATTACTTAAAACATTGTGCATACTAAACATGTTTTTTATTTTTATTTTTTATTTATTTTTTGGAGGACTACTGTGGCCACTGATGGTGGCGGTGGTGGTGTAACATGTTGCACAAGCTTGGGTTGGATGCTTGGCACTGCAAGCCAGTTTGGGGAATTTGTCCCACCTCAGTACTCGCATGTCTTGAGCACTTGAAGGGTGCTAAGATGCATGTATGAGCTGTCACAGGGAACGGTCGAGCAGCCTGTGACAGTGGGGAAACACGCTAGCTCATATAGGAACTAACATCCAGAACCAGAAACCCAGGATTGAGAGGAATCTACTTCAAGGTGGCAAAGTGTAACGTTTTTTAGTTAAGGGGAGTAACACTGACTAACAGTTTTAAGGGGTGAAGCATAATTTGCCCCTTTCATTAACGGTAGAACTGCATATAAACAGGCTGGCGCTCAAACTGACAATGCCAAAGTTGGATACCTAAGCTATCCCACAAAACTTGTCAAATCTCCATTTCAGCAAAAGTTATGCTCACCAAAAAACACAAAACAGATTTTTGAGTGACTTGTGCATCAAAAATTAACCGAGTCACAAGTCTGAAAACAATCTGTGGACAGATATACCAACATATTTCACACTAAATAGAAAAAACACAAAAGGAAAGGGGGGAAAATGAAGAAGAAGGGGAAAGCACCAAATAAAGAACATCTAAAGTACAATATTTCACACTTGAACAAGCACTAAATGAAAATTACTAGCTCCTCAAGTCAAATGGAAAACATATATGCTCTTATTTCTGTAAAAGGTGGTTCAAAATGTCAAAGGATTGGATCCTTTGATACAGAATGATAAAACTACAAATATTCCCGGATACATTCCCAAGAGAAACAGAAATAGAATGATCTCCAGAAGCATTACCATAATTGAAAACTTAACCGCAGAGAAATGACAAACAACACCACATAAACAGCAGACAAATATCCATTTTCAGTCCGAAAAAGGAAACATTATTAGGTTGACAACAATGATTCGATGTGATAGAAAACTACCACCACAAATCAGATCTTTGACTGTTTGGCGATCTTGAACCATTCAGTATGGAAAGACCCTGACATATCAATCCTCTCATAAGTATGAGCGCCAAAGTAATCCCTTTGAGCTTGGACCAAATTAGCAGGCAGCCGTTCCCTCCTGTATGTGTCGAAATAAGCAAGACTAGAAGACATACCAGGAGTGCTAATGCCCGAGTTGATCGCAAGGCATACAACTCTTCGCCAAGCAGATTGTCGCTCAATCATCTCCTTAGCAAACTCCGGATCCACAAGAAGGTTTGCGAGATCTGGGTTTCTGTCGTAGGCCTTCTTAATGCGGTCCAAAAATATAGCACGAATAATGCAACCCCCCTTCCAAATCCTAGCCAACTCCCCGAGTTTCAAGTCCCACCCTTGCTCTACGCTCTTTGCCCGTATCAAATTCATTCCTTGAGCATAACTACAAATTTTGGATGCATAAAGTGCTTGTCTCACATCATCAACCAACTTCTTCTTATCAACAATTTGGTCAGTGAGGATATCACCAACGCCACTGGATTGGAAGACCTTCGCAGCTTGAACTCTTTCATCTTTCAACCCACTGAGGAATCTTGAATCCAGAGATGAAGCGATAGTTGGTGCTGCAATAGACAGGTCAGCAGCTTGCTGAACCGTCCATTTACCAGTACCCTTCATGCCAGTTTTATCCAGAACTTTGTCTACCAAATGCCCATCTCCCTTATCATCCTTAATTGAAAATATATCTGCGGTGATCTCGATCAAGAAGCTTAGAAGCTCCCCCTTGTTCCACTCTGAGAAAACCTCGTGCAATTCCTCATTAGAGAGCTTGCCAGCTGATTTCAGAACATCATAGGCCTCTGCAATCAGTTGCATATCACCATATTCAATCCCGTTGTGAATCATCTTGACAAAATTGCCAGATCCACCTTTCCCAATATAAGTAACACAAGGGCCACTATCAGGAACCTGAGCAGCCACCTTAAGAAGGATATCTTCTATGTACTTGTAAGCCTCGAAGGAACCTCCAGGCATCATAGAGGGTCCATGACGAGCACCCTCCTCACCACCTGAAACTCCCATTCCAAGATAAAGCAGACCCAACTCAGCCATGGCTTTCGCTCTCCTCTCGGTGTTCTCATACCACTCGTTACCGCCATCAATAATGCAGTCTCCTTTTTCCATGTAAACAGACAGGGTTTTGATGGTTTGATCAACAGGTGCACCAGCCTTAACAAGCATTATTATAACACGAGGTTTTTGGATTGAGTTAACAAAGGATTCAGGATCATGAAAGCCATACAAAGGAACATTTCCTTCCAGTTTGGCTATTGCAACGGTCTCATCAACTTTTGAAGTGGTCCGGTTGTAAACAGAAATAGGGAATCCTTTCTCAGCAATGTTGAGAGCAAGATTTTGGCCCATGACAGCAAGGCCAGCAAGACCAATTCTTGTTGGGGTAGCCATTTCTTAACCCTGTTCAAAGTATATCAGATTATTAATGGATGGATAGATCCGAGAACCATTGAAACAACAACAATAATTTGGTAGTGAATTGCATTGAAAAAGGGACAGTGTATACAATCAAAGAAAGAATTACAGAAGAAACAAAATAAATGTCCGAGGTTTCCTTGAAAATGAGTCCAATGAATGCAACCCAAAAGGCAACAATTATAAAAGCAGGACAGATCAAAAAACGGGGGAAAAGGAAAAATAAATAAATAAAATAAGAAAAGAGCATAAGATCACCATTTTTTGGAAGAAACTGATTTGAATTAAACAAAGAACAAAATACTAGGTTTGGTCCTTTGCAAATAGAAAGCCAGAGGTCCAATTTGGATTCGCCTGCTGGGATGCTTAAAATGCCAACGATTTTAGGACTGAATCTGAAGTCCACTTTTCATAGTCCTCTCTTTGCATTATAATTGAATTTTAAGTTCTAGATATTTCAAATCAGCAAAAAAGTAACAAGGAGAAAACAAAGATCCAATTCTACAAAATCAGTTTCCAAATTAACTCCAATTTGCACAAGCAAGAGCAAGCTCAAATTCAGGGACCAGTGTTATTCATTTTACATAATGAAGGAAGAATGTAATCCAAATAAAAGACACCCAATAAGCAAAATCCCATAAAAAAGAACAGTTACGTAGTTAAATCCAACAGCAACAAATCACAAAAGTAAAGGGGCATTTTCTCAGCAAAAGGTATCGTGGGTAATATAAATGAATGCAAAAAGGAAGTAACTTTTAGGTTGTATCTGGCTTTGAAACGAAAGGAGGTTGCTTACTAATTCTTTCAAGAAAAAGAGTTTAAATTTGATTTTATAGTTTAGATATGGGTTTTATGATTGAATTGAGAGCTTTGTCACAATGGATTTGAAATATCAATCCAAAATAGAAGTAGTTATTTCAACTTTTTCACACTAAAATTGTGTTTGAATCAAACATTTGAGTGGAGATTTCAGGAGGGAAAAGGAAAAGAATGGAAAAAGTGATTAAAATCATTCTCTTACAAATCCATTCTCAAATCCTCTGGATCCAAAAAAACAGCCTGCGTGTTCTAGTTCTACAAGATCCTAATACATTACTTCTCTTTCTCTTTTTAATTTATCTTCCTAGTTTCTCAATCCACCTATAATAAGTTTAACCTCCTACAACATCAAATCTTTCATTTGAAATCCATCCATCCAAACAGATTGTTAGATCCTATATTAACAAGTAATAAAGAACTTCAAATCAAAGCAGCCAATAAAAAACAAATCTTTTATATTTTTTTCCCAGCAAGTGCAGTAACAAACACTTCAAATCAAGGTTGATCATACAAAACAGAACATATTAGAAAATTAGAACAGAATTGAAAGCATATAATCTAGCATTGATCAGAGACCAAGAAATCAAATAAACTGAATCCAAACAATTAACCGTTAGTAGTACCTCTCAGAATCGCAAAACTACGGAAAGTTGTTGAATCTGATTCCTACCCAGAAAAGTTTGAGATCTGGGTTTTGAAGAAGAAGGGTTTGGTGAAAAGTGAATAATTTATGAAAATATGAGTATCTTTCTAAAATATATATCTATCTACACCAAACCAAACCATACACCACAGGCTTCGGGGAGAGAGTTGGAGAGTCGTCTCTCTCTCTCTCTCTCTCTATCTCTCCCACGCGCACTATTTTGACACGCAGGTCAAATACGGCTTAGCAGCAGCCCATCTCTCTCTCTCATTTGTTGATTTGTCATTGTGACGTGTGTTTTTGCATATTTGCAAATGGTCCCCTTTACTTCTCTAAATTTTGTTCCTATCCCCTTTTTCCACTTTTCTTTCACTGATACCTCTCTTAGGCCATGTTTGTTATCCCTCCTGAGTGGTATAATTAGAGTGATAGTGAGGTTAGATCTATGAAAGTATATTTGGTTAAGGAAATTTTTGAGTGAATTAATAGTCTAGTCGGATTGACAATCCTCTATGCAACCGGATTAATAAAGTTGGAGAATGTATTGAAGTGGGATAAAATTAACTAAGTCTTGCTGTTCGGCCCAAAGCCGGACCCACACCAATAGGGGAGCTAAGGGCTCGACCCAGTGACCAAACACTTGCTCCCGATTAAGGCAATCAAGGCAGCTCGGCCCAATTCGAAACGAACCGAGCAACATGTTGGACAAACAACTACTCCGAAGTGGGCCAAGCAATATGTTGGACCTTCTGGTTGGACAACCACTCTGGTGTAGACCAACTTAAAGAGGGCCAATTCACTAAAGATCTTTCTTAGGCTCACAAGAGACAAACAACTATACTCATCTTCGTCTGTCTGAACAGAACGTAGAGACACGGAGGTACAGAGGGACAAAGCGCACACATGACAGACTTGCATCTGAGTGTCAGGTGGAGTGGTCGTCCTTCCCCAATGAGAGACGACCACTAATGAAACAAATAAGATAGACCTGCACCCGAGTGTCAGGCGGAGTAGTCGTCCTCATCTAATGGAAGACGACAACGAATAAAGCACATTGGACAAATGGCGGAGTGAGAAAATCTTGAAGGACAAACAACCTTCTCCTATAAAATGTGAACACTATTCACTCTCGAGGGATTGAAAATCCATACACTTAATATATATACACTCTTTGCGTCCTCTCTTCTTCTTTTTCCTGAGTCCTTGACTTTACCATTGGAGGGATTTCCGACCAAACCCCAGTCGGGCAGCCTTACCGTTTGTTACTCTGTGCAGATCTTCAATTCGCAGACCACGTTGTTCATTTACGAAGTTCAACCCTTCTTCATAGTACGGAAATCACCCTCGCACATGTATGAGATTGAAAAAATAGTGAGTTAATTAAGTGCTATTTTATTATTTTTTTTACCCAACCTTTTATTTGTATTAAAAAAAATTATATTTGTTTTAGAATTTTTTTAATATAGATTTTTTTAAAAATTTTATATAAAAATAATTTAACAATTTCATCACTAATCATCCCTCTCACTATCATTAATGCAAACACACTTTTACTTAAACCCTTTACTAACAATCTCTACATTAACAATTTCTCTTCACTAACCATTCATTCACTAACAATTACATCCAGCCTAATCCGCCAAACAAACGTAATCTTAATGCTTTTGACCTTCTGGTCTTGTTTGTTTGGCAGATTAGGGTAGATGGGATTAGTAATACGATGGGATTGAGCGATAAGATTAGTATTAAAGTGGTATTAAATTATTGATGAAAGATAAAGAATATTTGTTTGTATACCACTAGATTAGTAATACCATGCCAATTTATTATTTGTTTTGTCATCTTTAAATATGATTAATATGTAGAATCAATTAAAAAAAATCATTACTTCATCATCTTTCCTAAAAAATAAAAAAATCTATAGACTCATTTTTCAATCCCACCACTCCTACAACTATACTAGTCCGGCCACTTAGCAGGATTGTAAATCCCACTGAAGTGTTAATCTAACACTTATTTTTACAACCAAATATGGCATCAGTGAGATCCACAGCCATTCTAATCCAATCATATCCCTCACGCAGGTAAACAAACAGGACCTCTGATTCATAGGTCTAACATCTTTCATAAGATCTTGGGATGTTTGGTGCATATGTGTTAAATTGTTAATTATAATTTTTACTTATAATTTATTAAGGAAAAATAATATAAATAAATTAAATTTAAATTGAGAAACTCTTGACTGCTTTTTTACAATTATCAAATTTTAATTTACAAAACGTTATTACCAAACATGCAACTTATATTGCATGATAAGGTGAATTGAAAGGGCATAATAAAAAATAAAAATAAAATTCTGAGAGCTACGTACAAATTTTTGATGATATTGTAGAATTTCAATGTTGAAAATGTTTATAAAAAAACAATAATTATATCAAGGCTCCCTTTGGGAACAATTTAAAGATATCCGTTAAAAAGCGAAAAAGGCACCAAATTAATTGTCATGATTTAAAAAATAAATAAATCAAATGTCACATTACTTTTTTTGTTTAAAAAAATAAAAATTTTAACAAGATTTTAAATATATTAACTAAAAAAATTAAAAAATCACTAAAATAGAGTTATGTTGGTCAATTAAAGGCACCAAATTACGTGCATTTTCTCAACATAAAAAATCATGAGAATAGAGTTATGTTGGCCAATGAACCCCTGTTTGGGAATTATGGTTTTTAGTTAAAAAAATTAAAAAGTTTTTATAAATTGTCATATTATTCTATTTATCTTTTTATATATATATTTTTGTAAAATGTTAAAAAATTAATTAAAATAATCAATTTTTAAACGAGGTCTAAATAATTTATTTTAATAAAAATTTAGGACAAAAAATATTCTGATTGTTTGGTTTTGGTTTTCAGGAAATATTTTTTAAAAAATTCTACTTTTTTATTTTTTGTATTTTTTTTCAATGATTTTTTTAAATATTTTAAGCAATTTTTTTTAATTTTTAGACACACCTAACATAAATATATTTAAAAAATATAATATTTGTGAATTTGTTTTTAAAAAAATTCAATAAATACCAAAAATACAAAAAAAAAATATGAAGTTTCAGTACATTTTTCATATTTTTGTATATTTATTAATTTTTTAAAATATTTTACTATTTAAATACATCTAAGTAAGGTGTATCTAAAAAAGTAAAAAAATTGCTTAAAATTTTAAAAATATTCACCAAAAACAAACACGAAAAAAAAATTTTAATTTTTAGAAAACTAAAACCAAACACACTGATTATATTACTCATGTACAATCTGACATCAGAATTTTTTTTTTTTTTTTGCTTTCTGATTTTTTAATTAATAAATTAAGGATAAATTCCACTTTACCCTTTTTAAGTTTGAAAGTTTGATCATTTTTTCACTTTGGTTCTTAAAATTTGTTTTTTTCCCTTTTTTGGCCCTTTACGTTTCAATTTTTTTCAGTTTACTCTTAAAGTTAAATTCTGTTTAAAATTAAATAGAAAATACCATAATAATTGTCACATAGTAAAATATATATTATTATATTATAATTTAAGTTTATATCTAAGTTATATATAATAAAATATTTCTATGTTATGTAATTGTTAATGTGTTATTTTTATTTAATTTTTAACATAAATTAACGTTAAGAGTAAAGGAAAAATTAATTGAAATATGAACAGTCAAACTAAAAAAATTTAAAAATTAAAATAAAAAAAGTGATTAAATATAAAAAGGATAAAATATAATTTATTCATTAATTTTTTATTCTTTATAGAAGAAGCACAAGTAGGTTGGTGGCTGGCGGGTTAGGTGAAGAAAATATATATAATAATTAATTAATAAGGTATATTGATTGTGTTGCAGCATTCACGCGCTTGTACAATCGTATGGTCAATTTTAATTTTATTTATGCCCTTGTTTGTTTTTGTTTTTTTTTTTTTTATAAAAAAAAAAAAAAAATTTGTAGATGGGATGCCCTTGTTTATTTTAACGAAAAAATATATATTTTTGGAGATTTTTTTTTAAGGTCTCTAATATTAAGATTTTATAGCATAAAGGACATTCAATATTTTAATAATGTCTAAGGTCTCTCAAGTTGATCCAGATAAATTCTAGAAAGAATTTCTCTCGACTTTCCAATTTCTCTGACCTTCCCTAAACTTCCCACTGTAAATTTCTCTATCCTCTCATTCTCTAAATTTCTCTGCCTTCCATATACTTCTCACTCTCTCAGAGAAATTTCTCTGCCTTTCTACAAAATTATATCTCCAGAGAAATTTTTAAATTTCTTTGGGGTGTTGAGTCTAGGAGAGATAGGGAGTGCAGAGAAATTTGAAAATTTCTCTGATTTCATCAGCCTTCAATTGGTCAAAATGGATCCATATAAATTTGAAAACCCAGAAAAAATTGGTCAAAATAAACCTAGAGAAATTTGAAACTTAGAGAAAATTCTCTTCTAACCTAGAGAAATTCACAATCCTCCTTAAATAGTACCTTTCACTTTGAGGAAAAAACAACAGAAATCAAAGTCTTGAAATGATTGAACGGAGAATATGAATATAAATACTATGATATCTATGTGATGAAAAAAAAAAAAAATTCAGACACTTTTCACAGAGATTTAGAGAAGAGTCTTAGTATCATATGCATCTTGCTAAGGACCAGGTTTACGAAAAAACTATCCCAACAAAAGAACTAGACACTTTCAATTTATTTGCTTAGATAGTAAAAAAAACAATAATAATGATTACCATGATATTATTGATCCAGAGAAAATTTGACTTTACGAGAAAATCTCACCAGATAAATATTTATTTGGATTTTGGCATTCATTCTCCAGAGAAATTTGAAATTTCTCTGGCCTTCCTTTTTCTCTAGAGAAATTTCCCTTCTCTAGCCTTCCCTCCAAATTTCTCTGGCCTTCTTCAACCTTCCCTGGATTTCTTACAAAATTACCTCTCTAGAGAAATTTTGAAAATTCTCTGGCCTTTCCTAGACTTCCCACAAACCTCTTGAAATGTATATGTGAAACAATATCAAACAAAACACAAATCAATTTCCATATCTTAATCACAACAAATTGAAGTAAATCCTTATTTACAGACCTCTCAACTCCACACACACAGTGATTTCAGAGAACCAATCACACAAAACAAACACAAAATCAAAGGCTGTGAAACATCGATTAAGAAGGAATGTGAACATGCTCCTCCGATCACCGACTTTAACTCCCTACTCGATGAGTTCTTGTTGGCTATCATGATTTCTCCGATCTCCGCCGCGCTCAGCGTTGCTCTGTCCTGAAACACCTTTTTAACTTGTGGAAACAACTTGTGATCCTTGAGCCTTGGATAGTTATTCGCTAAGCTCTTAAAGGAATTGAAATCACATAAGGGAAGAAGAAACACGAAAGTGAGGGAGATAGAGAGAGAGACCTGATTGTCAACTCTTGCTTTGGACCGTTGTGATACCGAAGATCTCTGCTCCACAAAATGGCGTTGTTTGGGTGTTGGAGCGTTCTGAATCTTTGCAGCATATCATCAGACCTCTTTGATCGGCCATGAAAGCATCTCTCTCTTTCTCTCTCTCTTCGTTCCAAACTCTGGTTTTGATCACTACTAATCAAATACGGACTTGAACATGCAAATCATCATCATCACCGAGTGTTTTCAAGCCTTTTTCTTGTTAATCTGAGAGAAATCTCAGATTTGTAGTGTTACAGATCTTGCATTTCAAAGCTACTCTGTGAAGAAGACACTGAATGTACTTATAATTCCAGTTTCTATGCATTTGATATAACGGTGAACAGTAAATCACAGAGGTCAGGTCAGTGAATCGAAGAGAGGGAAGAAGAAATTGTTGGGTACGAAAGAGGAAGAGGAGTGAATTTTCTCTGTGATATATGGGTTTAAGATTAAGGGACCTTAGACATTACAAAATAATATTGTGGATCTCTTTCATCACAAAAAATGGGAGAGGGACCTTAGACTAATTTTTTCTATATTTTTATTAGTGTTTGTTTGGTATGACAAAAAAAATAAAAAATAAAATATTAATCTCATCAATAGAAAATAACTTTATTGGACATGAATAATAATTTTACTTTTGTAATGTCAAAAATATTTTAAACTAAAATCTTACTAATACTAACACATTTCACTATTACCACCACTATATTAATTTTAAAGTCATAACCAAACATAATTTTTTTAAATAAGTTAAAAATATTTTTTGTTAAAACAAATTGAGCATAGTTTCTTGAATACATTGTTTGACTATTGGTTTTTTAGTAATTTTTTAGTTTTTTTTTTTAATTTAAAATGCCTCAAAAATATGTTTCACAAATATTTTTAGGCTATAAAAAACAAGAAGTAATTTTTTTTTTCCTGAATAGCTATTAAAACTTATTTTTTTTAGTTTAAAATATATATTATAATTTTATTTTATTTATTTATTTATTTATTTATTCATGGGTCAATGTCAAGATTCAAACCCCTGACTCCATTTCTTTTGAATCTCATGCCAAATGGTTTCAAATTTTGTTTGTCAAATGCCATAGATTGAGTTTTCTGCACAACCCCAAGTTGTTCAAAAGTGGTGGTCAGTAGGGAGAAGAGAAGGGTCATGGCCGAATGGCAGGGAAAGAGAGAAGGGTTGGTTGTGTGGTGGCGGTGGAAGAGTCAAAGATGACTGTGCTTGATTAACTTTGGCCTGCCATGAAATGAGAGAAATGGTTGGTTTTGAAAGTGATTTTTTTATTTTATTTTTTGATTAAGATATAAAATAAAATTATATGTACTAATTATTAAGTGACACTGTTATAATATATGTTGATATACTAATTGGTGCATGTAGCACTATTGTAAAACATGAGGTGAAAAAAATTAATCACTTTGTTTGGTTCTGTTTTTTAGAAAACAGTTTTCAAAAAATTTTATTTTTTTATTTTTCGTATTTTAATGTTTTCAATGATTTTTTTTAATATTTTAAGAAATTTTTTTAATCTTTAGGCACACCTAACATAAATACACTTAAAAAGTATAATATTTGGGAAAAAATCTTTAAAAAATACCAATTTTTTTTTGAAAATTCAGTACATTTTTTTAAATATTTTTGTGTATTTATTAATTTTTTAAAATATTTTACTATTTAGATACGTCTACGTAAGATGCATTTAAAAAGTAAAAAAATTGCTTAAAATTTAAAAAAATATTCACTAAAAATAAAAAAATATAAAAAATAAAAAACTCAATTTTTAGAAAACTGAATTCAGAAAACTGAAACCAAATGTTTAGAAAATATTTTTTTGACTTTTTACAAAATATTGTGCAAAAAAAAAAAAAAGTTGGATAAATGAAAATAAATTATTATTATTATTATTTTTGTATGAATTGAAAACTTTTTACTTTTTATTTTAAACTTTTTTTTAATAACTTTTTTATTTGTAAAAAATTCCAGAGAGAGAGAGAGAGAAAGCAAATAGAGGCTTGGGAAGTGATTGAGAAAGGTATAAATGATGAAGAAGAAAGGTAATTTTAAATATGAATAAAAAAAATTTGTAGGTGCCATAATTTCAATTTTGCTATATTAGGTCTTATAAAATTCTATTAATTCATTACGTTTTATGCAACACCACTGGTTTGAAATACCATTATGCTGTTAAAACATGAGAGACATATAAATAATGTGGAGACATAGCTATATTTTTTTATTTAAAATTTTAAAATATTATAACTTTTGTTCTAGAGATCGAGTTTTCATAAAATTTATATGTTTGAAACTTATTTGAGAAAACATATTCAATATAAAATTTTGAAGAAAAATAAAGTGATAAAAAATTGCAGTTTTCAACTGAGAAATTTCTCAGTTATATACTTTTTTTATTCTTTTTATACAAAAACTATGAAATTTCACAGTTTCTTAATTAATATATATAAAAAATTGAGAAATGCTAGTAATTTTATTATATAGTCAATTCTTTGAGCAGCCAAAACCAAAGCATCCACTTTCAACGCTGGATTGTGGTCAAAGGTCCTCGATAATACATATCTAGCGTCACACAATAAATTCAATTATTTGCTTATATTATATTATTATAATTAAGAAGCCCTGTTTTAGTGTTCTGTGTTGGAAGCTCTTGTGTCTATGATCCTTAAATGCTTAGTAATTCATTTACTAATTATTGTTTGAGACTTTGGACTTGGGGACTAAACAAAGTCTAGTTGTAATGTTTGAGTATTATGTAAGATATTTGATAAAATTTTTAACATTTTTGAATTTTGAAAGAATAAGATTGTAAAAATATCCTCTTTGCACACACATAATAAGATTAAATACAATTCTCCTTAGACCTTGTAATACTGGACTGCACTGCACTGCACATATGCTAGTTTTTCACTTGTTATCACACATAGATAGTAACAGATAAGAGACAGCAACATGGAAAGAGGTAGAAGAAACAGCTCTCTCTCATCCATCAATGACTTCTCTAAAAATGGTGATGTTCCCAAGAAAGAAAGAAGAACATTGACCCTAGCTAGGTTGTTCATTCATGGTGATGATTTTGACTTTCTGGTGTAGCACTTCCAGGTGAGTGAGTGAGTGTGCTGCAAACAATACTATATAGAATGAAATATTGACAATACTGTATTTATTTAAAAGTGACTCACACTCTGTCAAATAAACTAAGTGCCAATGCTTCATTATGCATACTTTGTTTTATTCACCATTTTAGGGCCACAACTCACATTTCTCTATAAAATGTTTGGCAATCCCCCTTCCAATTTTTACATCATCTCTATATGTTTGCAAGTGTGTGTGAAAACATGACAAGGTGCTTCCCTTTCTTCATCACAACCCTCCTTTTACTCTCACATGCTGAAGCCAGACCTATCTCCATCACCACCACCATCACCGTGCCGGAATCTAACCCACATGGACCAGCTTCTCTTCCTATGACACCGTCAACTGTAAGTTTCTTTCTCTCACACGCTATCTATGCACACAAAAACACAAGATGTGATAAGTTTTAAGCAGATTTATAAATTATAACTACTATTTTTTTTGTAATTTTATTGACTTGTCAGAGGTGGCTCAATTATTAAGTCACTTAGTCTATCGCCTAAGGCCTCCAATATTTACTGTTGAAGGTGTCAAATTTTTAAAAACCCAGTAAAATAATGCCTCATTTTGATTTTTAACCTAAGGCCTTAAAAAATCTTAGGCTGCTACTTTGATTTCTACAATATAATTGGACATTTTGGTTTATGACTACACATTGAAATATGTTTTTATTTTTTTCTCATTTTTGTGCCCTTTTGTTCTGTTAGGAGGAAGCAAGCATCGAAGATGAGGGATGTAGAGATTTGGAAAGTGAATGGTGTTTGATGAGAAGGTCTATGATTGATCATTCAGATTATATCTACACTGAAAACACCAGCGAGCCTTGATGTTTAATTTTCATTTTTTTGCTTTTTATCTTACTCTATCTTTTCATTTCTTTGGTTAAATGTTGCTATGTCTAAGAGCTATAATATACTATGAGGTCTTTGTTTCAATATTTACATGGAGATTAGTTCGTAACTGTGACAAAATTGAAGTTCTATTTAGAAGTTAGTAATTTATCCAATGCTTGAACGTCATAACTTTAAGGTACTATTTGGGGTAACTAGACTCTTTCATTTTTTATCTTTTTTGGGTTATATCATTTCTATATTTTTTTATATATCTTTTCGTAAAAAGTAAAAAAATATACTTACTTAGATCATTCCAAGTAACTTCTAAATATATACATAATAAGAAGTAAGGTGCAATTTGAACGGGCTTAACCTTAACAATCTTAGCTTTCGTTTGGAAAGGGCTTAACCTTAACAATCTTAGCTTTCGTTTGGAAAGAGCTAATTTATTCTGACTTTTTGACTAATTTATCTTAGATAAAGATAAATTAGCACTGTTTGAGATGAATTTTGGCTTTTTTTAGTTTGAATGTAATGATTGTTAGAAAAAAAAAAATTATAATTTGAATGTGACATTTTATCTTATTTTAACTAATTTTGTCTTTTTGTGAACTAAGGGTTGGTTTGGCATGTTTGAAAAATGTCAAAAAGTCACTATTCTATTTAAGTCACATCATCTTATTTAAATCATATCACCTCTCTAACACATCACTTCAAACTCAACTCAAATCCAACCCATATTTCATAAAAAGTCAAAAAAGTGCACTTATTTAAATCATCTCATAAATAGTTGTTTGGTTTGAGCTTGCTTATAAATAGTTTAAGGTTTTGATTGTCTAATTTTAAATTTGGTTTGAGCTTTAGTTAAAATTTATCAATTTAAATTTAATTTAATTAGGACTCAAGCAGACAAGCTCTTTGAATTCTATTATTAATATATAATAAACATATATAATACTTATGTTTTCAAAGTTGGATTCAATATAACTAATTTTATTTTTTGATACATATTACCCTAATTAATTTTTAAGTTGAACTTGGACAGACTCGCCCGAATCACAATCCTTAAAAAAATGAGTTTAAATGTGAATTAGGATTTATTTTGTTACTGAATAATTTTCGAATCTAAAATTTGTCATAAGGTTAAGGCCCAGCCTCCCAAGGACAAATGAAATGCAGACCTGAAAGCAGTTTGGCCCGTAATAAAGGTGGGGCTCAATACAAACACCATACGATCAGTGCAAAGTACACATATATTGGGCCACAAAGTTCGTTCCCAAATGTGTTTTACATTAAATTTTTTCCTTTTAGGATAAAAAAAATTCAAAAAGAGTAGACATCCTAACATTGCTCAAAAAAATTTAAAGCCTAAAACTCTTATGTATTATAGTGTAATGTGTATAATAATTACTTGATATTAATAAAATTTCTCTGCTTACCTAGATTATTATAAATAAAATAAAAAAAAAAAAGAGAGAGAGGAAGAAGGATCCCTAGATTAATCGGTCATTACTGGATACCGAGTTTAAAAAAAAAAAAAAAAAACTTGTTAAGCTTTTGTAATAATATGTGTCACTTTTATATATTTTTCTGCACGGGTTATTATATAATATTTCTTTTAAGTGTACACAATTCGTACACAACCTTTCCACATAGAATACACCTGTACATTAATAAGATCCTTCTCATGCGAGAGAGTTATATCTGATTTTGTAATCGAATTCTATGCAATTTTAATTTTTCATAGTATAATTATGCAGCCAGAAGAGTTTAAAGCAGGTTTTACTCAAATGGGTTAAAAGATGTCATTGCATAGTTTGTTTCTGATCTCCCACCGCTCAATCACATGCCATCAAAGACTGATAACCATCCACTAGAGACAAGAAGTAAACTAGAGAAACACAATGAAAGAAAATTGGACTCTGTTTCAGTGCAACAGATTAGTGGAAGTAGTAGTAGTACTGATGGATTGGTTTGAAGATTCAGCTCTGAGATGAGCTGTGTTGCAGATAAACTCTTCCAGATCACACACACCATTGTAAGTACTACCAATTCCGAGCTCAGTGATCATTTTTCGAAGATCAGAGACTTCTTCTCTCAGCTTCGAATTCTCTTCAGTAAGATTTTGATTCTCAGTCCAAAGCAAGATCACGCGTGATTGAAGCTCACCAAGGTGATTCTGTCTTCGCATTCGTGACCTTCGAGCAGATTCTCTGTTGGAAATCATCCTCCTCTTCTTCCTTTCGTCGACGATGATGCTGAGTTGGTAGTCCTCAGCTTCATCAGATGTTGAGTTGGTACTGAGACATGATGACTGTGGAGGGAACTCATGGAGAAGATGATAGGGGTGAGAATTTGGAAAGGTGGAGTGGAATCCATTGAACTGGAACGATGGTGGTATGTTGTTTTGGAACAAAGAAGAGTTTATTTCAGTAGAGCAAACTAGAGGGATGGAATCTTGTGGGTTGATCTCAGATGGAGGCATGATGGCTAGACAAGTTGGGAAGTTTGTGGTATTTTTTGGAGAGAATGATGAGAGGATTAGAGGGGTTTTATAGAAGGAGAAGGCTGGATTAGTGGGCCAGATTGAGCTACTGTTTAAGGGGGTTTAAGAAAGGCAGAACTGAAATTTGAATAACAAATGAATAGTGATATAGTCGCATGGGCATACCTCTTCCTCATAAGAAATATTCATTTCTTCTCAAAACTTTTAGACTAGGTTTTCTTCACAACATTAATATTGAAGATATTAATAATTCCATCAAATTAACGTGGTATTCACAATTCAATTGGATTAGTAGGATAAATTATTCCTTTATCCATTGTTTGATTTGAATTGGATAAGAAAACATATGAATGCAGGATTATAACTATATTTATCTTTTTTTTCAATCTTAACCTTCATTAATATTTCTTAACAATCTTTACTTTATCAAAATTTCTTCATAAACGTGGTTTTGAAAAAAATTATAAATAAATAAATAAAAGCAAAATAAAAATACAAAATACAAAGGTGATGTTTGGTTTGTTTTTTAATTTTTTATAAAAAAATATAAACTAATGTGATAAAATAAATATCAAAAAATATTTTAAAATTATTTTTAGCCTTCTAAAATATAAAATTATATAAAAATAATGGGTGTTTTAATTTTTAATCAATGGTAAAAGAGTCTTTTTATTTTATTTCCCAACTTAGGATAGATAATCTCACCTCTACCCCATTACTAATTATCTTACAAATTTGTTGGATTAATTATCTATTAAATTAATAATCCTGAAACAAAATTTCAAAACAAATACAAGATTATTGAACTCACAAAATAATAATTCTAATCCCATACTCTAATCCTGTCAATTAAACATGCCCCTTAAACTCTTTCATCATGTGGACTAGCAATTTTTGGTACCCTGTGTGATCTACCTCCACTTTCTCCCCACTCAAACAAACAAACTTTTTTTCTTCCCTTGTTTATTATTTCTCTTATGAGGTCATCACATTGTGAGTGGTTCAAAGAGGATAAGGTCATCATTATCTTTAATTTCCATTAGATTTCTGTTTTTTTAAACTCTAATGAGGTCATTTTCATCCCTCTTGTGGCATTGTTTGTTTATAATGCGTATTTCGTGCTATAATCATAGTGGTGGATGGTGCGTTTTACGCATGCTAATTTGCGCTTAGGTAAGTTTATTGAGAGCTCTTAGTCCACTAATAACATTTTGTGGATATTAAGTTATTTTAGTGTTTTGAACTAATGGTATTTGTCTAGGTTGTGATTACTTTCTTATGTTTTTAACTACTGATTGCTTTACTTTTTATTGGATTTAAAGTTTGTTATCCTTTTTGTTGTGTAATGTACTGCAACGTGTTGATCTATGAAAGCTTTGTGTGCAATTAGGGGAGCTATTCATGGTTCATCTAAGTTTAATGTTATAGTGATAACATATTAATGTCAATAATTAGTACTATTTTTTAGAAGAAAAAAAATGTCATACCACCTAATAAAGTGATTAATGCCATGTAAAGTTTCACTTCAAATTATGTAATTAGTACTTAAATATATTCATCATAAAAAACTTAAACTTTTAGAGAGTTCTGTATTTATATCTCAACAAGTATATTTATGTTTTGTAAAACGACTAATCAAGGATTCGAAAATTAACGATTGGGTAAAGTTTCAGTAGTCCCATGAGTGACTCGAATTTGAGATTTTAAATCTTATTCTTAAATTTTTACCGCTCAACCAATCCTTAAGATTACATGTTTCTTCACGAGTGAATATACATTTATTTGTAAACAGATAATAACTATTGCCAAACATACCCCATCGATATGACAGAGATCAAAGTCTTTTATTGTATTGAATATTGCCATATCTTTTGTATACTAGTAAATCAGGTGCCAAACTTTGTTTGCTAATTGATTGGTCACAGTACATGTAATCTCATTGGATTAATTTAAAATTACAAAATTTAAAAGGTGAGTTTATTTTAGTTGGTTTGAGCTAATCATCTTAAAAAGTTATTTGGTTTGATAAGTTGTCATAAAAATGATTATAAGGGGACTCTTCGAGTAGTTACAACCACAAACCATTCTTCTCCTAGTTAATTACAACCACAAACCTTTCTTCTCCCCCACCCAAATCACAGGCAATTTTCTAATGACATCAAATCCATAACCATATACTCGACACTGGTAGTATACAAGTGCTAAGTGCTTTGCTTATCGTCATCTTTGAAAATTAAACTAAACCAAGAAAGTACTATAAACCTGTCAAATTCATTGCTTTTTTGTGTCTCCATTCAACTTCATTGCCTCATGGGACACTAAGAGCATTCTAAGCAGCTTACCTAAATTTTATCTTAATAATAAACGGGTAAACTATTAATAGGTCCTAATAGTTAGACTTAATTCTTATCAAGTCCTATTGAAAATAAGTTTTGATAAAATTGTAATTAAAAATATTTTTTTTGTGACAATTTTTTATATACGTCTTTAAAAATTTACAATTAGTGACTTTTTTTTGTCAAGATTTTTATAAATTGTCACTAAAACTTACAATTAGTGATATTTTTTTTGACAAATTTTTCTCATAAGACCTATTAGACAATAAGTCCACTTATTAGGACCTATACATAAGTACTCCAAAATATTATTAAAAGAATTCATTTTCTATTTTAGAAATCACTTTATCATCTACTTCTCCCAACAAACTCCCTATTCTTTCTCTATTCTATTAATAAACTCTATTTTTATTTCTATTCTATTAAAATATAATTGTTAATTTTAAATTTAAAAAAAAAAATTGTAAATGTGTACTACAGTCCCTAAACAAAGCAAGGCAAAAAAAAAAAAAAAGAAAAAAAGAAAAAAATATAAGGGAGCTTCAATGACTCCCCCTACAAATAGGGAGGTACTATAGCAATTCTTATTTTAGGAAAGTGTTTAAGAGTGCTGCTAGAAGTATATAGGGAGCCATCAACCCCTTAAAATAGGTAAGAAGAGGGTTTAGGGATTCTGCTAGGGATGCTCTAAGAAGGCCAACTCTGACATTTTCGGGCCTAAAACAAGCTCTCAATAAGAGTTTTTCATACATTTAAAAAAAAAAATTATAATTATAATCAAAAGATTATGTATTTATTTTTTCCCCCTAAAGTTCACTTTAATATTTAGCTCAAGGTTTCAAATATCCTTTTTTTAGCTTATTTAAATTATTTTTGTTTCATAAGTTATAAGTAAAATTGACCAATTCGAGCTTGACCTCTAACCCAAACTAGGTTCAAGTTGCCCAAATTTGAGCAGACCTGTTTTAAGTTAAGTTTCGAGTTATTCTATAAACAATGTATTGCACTTTTGAAAAATAAAATAAAATAACTCAAAAAATTATGAATATAAGTCATAATAAGAAAATTAATTTAATTTATATGTATCAAGTAGCGGAATTGATTATATTGTAGTATGGTTTAATCCAACAATGCAAAAATAATTTGTATTATATGTGTAATTTATGTTTATGTTTATGTTTATATTATTATATATAAACAATAATTTTTTTGCCAAAGCCCTAATGGAATTTAATTGAAAAGTGGCAAAAAATTTTACCCAAATTGTGACTAAATATAAAATAATAATTCTCAAATGGTAAAAATTTGCACACTAATATTACTTGGGTTAAACTGGAAGAGGGTTATGCCTCAACTTGAGATTTGTTATGGGCTTATTTTTTGGTTTATTATGGGTTTATTTTTATGATTCGAATAGTTCATGTTGTAGAATTTGTTGAGTACTCCATGTCTACCAAAAATCATATTAATCGGACATCAATACACTACTAAAATTTCAGTTTTTTGCGACGGTAAGAGGGGGTCGCAACTGGGGGCATTGCAAAAGAGTTTTTGCGACGGCACAGTGCCGTCGCTAATGTTTTGCGACTTCATTTTTGCCTTTTGCAACGGCACTTTGCAATCGCTAATAATGTTTGAAATTTCTTGACTTTTTGTGACGGCACTATTTTGCCGTCGCTAAAAATGTTATTTGAGACGGCAAAAAATGCCGTCGCTAATAGTCTTTTTTTTTGCAACGGCAAGAACACTGTTTTTGCGACGGTGTGGTGCCGTTGCAAAAAGTATTAAAAATATGAAAATTTCTATTTATTGCGACAGTGTACTGCCGTCGCAAAAAGTATTAAAAAATAATAAAATTTTTATTTTAAATAATAAATTTCTATTTTTTGTGACAGTTTAGTGCCGTTGCAAAAAGTAAACAAAATCAATAAAAATATAAAATTTTTTGTTTTTTGCAACAGTGTAGTGTCGTCACAAAAAAGAAAAAAAACATCATGCGATAAAATTATTAAAAATATTAAAATTTCTCCATAATAATTGCATAATAATATAAAAATTTCTGTATAAAAATAACAATTTCTCCATAATAAAATATTCTTCCATTCATAATTACACATCAACAAAATTATCCTACTACATAATGTTCCATAATACATATATAATGTTTAAATACATGATTTTGTTCATAATTCAAAATAACATAAACCAAAATTAAATGTTTTTCTCATCATTCTTCGTAGATAACAAAAACAAAAGTTAGCCACATTCTTCACAGGCATGCATTTCACAAGAAGCACACTCCTATATGGGAAATATCTAAAAAATAAAAATAAATAATGACAATATAATTATGTGTTAATATTAATTACAAAAAAAACAAAAAAATTTAACTACCATAGCATCAAATACAACATTTTTTTTGTTAGTCATCAAATCCCACATGGATAATTAAACATCTCAATCAAATACAAAAATAAAAATTTAACTACTATAGCATCAAATACAAAAAAACATAAAAATTATATCTGAAATCTGGCTCTAACTCCCAACAACATCAAATACAACATTTTTTTTGTTAGTTATCAAATCCCACATGGATAATTAAACATCTCAATCAACAATGAGAACAGATGCATTTCTGAGAAAATTAAGTAATGGAAATAAGTTATGACACCTTCAAAGAAATGTCAGCCTTCTAGTATCTATACAAAAGTTTATCATTCTTCAATTAATTGGCATATACGAATATATTATGTTTGTACACATAAAGGTGTAAATATATCCTAGACTGAGCTATATGCTACACAAAAAAATATAAACCTCTAGACCTATATACAACAGGTATTTTATTCGTGAAGTTCCATAACTATGTTAATTTGTGATTAAGCAAGCTCCAAATGTTCTTTTGGAAGAATCAAATTTTTATACACTACTCAAAACGGACTTCTTAAAAACATAGTTCTTTCTAATATTGTAACTATAACCCTTTATTCATTAAATAGAGGTTAATATACAACCTTTAAATAAGATAACAATTAAAAAAAATGAAATAAAAGACCTAGGAACAAGCAAGGAAGATTTTTAACCCCCAACAACACGTTTGATGGGATCAATTTGTAATGTCTCTAATGACCGCACACTACAACATTTTCTTAGTTTAGTGACATTTGAAAGTGTCACAAAACTATTGGTTTAAGGACATTTTTTAGTCTTGTGGCATTTTCAACAAGTGTCATTTGTATCTGTGCCACGGTAGATACTTGCAAGTGCCACTACACCATCATGGCTAAAAACTTTCAATGACATTTTGATATCATGGTAGATATTATTTGTGGCACTATCAAGCGCCATTAAAAAAAGAGTTAGTGACACTTGTAAGTGTCATTACACCATCAAGACTAAAACCTTTTAGTGACACTTTAATGTCATGGTAGGCACTATTCGTGACGCTATCAAGTGCTATTCGTGACGATAATTTGTTGTAGAATAATTTAATCCGCTTTTGCGGAGACTCGAACCGCCAACCTCCCGCACCATAAATCTTATACACCACACTCTTCCCACTACACCTCTATAGCACCACATGATTATATATGCAACATATATTATTTATATAGTACATACATCCATATTAATATAAAAGTATATGTATAAACATAATTATTTTATTGAACATAATTTATGTAAAATAAACTATTTACTAGCAAAATAAAAAAGACCACTTTTTAGTCGCCAAGTCTATACTTTTGGCTACTAATTGTTTTTTAGTTGCTAAAAAACTTAACTTTTGCCGACCAAAATCGGATTTGGTCGATGAAAATGCACTTTCAACTAGCAAAATTTTGGTCGCCAAAAAATTTAATTCCCGCCTTAGGATTTTAGTTCTCCCGCGCTAAAAATGACCACTTTTGGCGACTAAACTTATTTTTAGTCGCCAATTGTAGACTTTTGGCTACTAAAATTTTTTTAGTCACCAAAAAGCTTTACTTTTGGCTACTAAAATTTTTTTAGTCGGTAAAACCCATATAATCAGCGACCAAACTTATTTTTAGTCGCCAATTGTAGACTTTTGGCTGCTAAATTTTTTAGTCGCCAAAAAGCTTTACTTTGGGCTACTAAAATTTTTTTAGTCACTAAAACCCATATAATCAGCGACCAAACTTAGTTTTAGTCGTCAATTGTAGACTTTTGGCTACTAAAATTGTTTAGTCGCCAAAAAGCTTTACTTTTGGCTACTAATGTCGTTTTGGTCGTTGAAAGCTATACTTTCAGCGACCAAATTTTTTTTGGTCAGGAAATTTATTCGCCGAATGTGCTTTTTCCTGTAGTGTATATTGAGTTTAATTTATTTATTTTTAATCATTTACTGCATTTTAAAAATTTAGAAAATATATTGGCATTTTTTGTTTTTTTCAAAAATGCCATTATAAGCTTGGAAAGTTTTTGACTTAGTGGCATTTCTCAAAATGCTATAAAATATTTGTTTATGACACTTTTCATCTAAGTGCCATAAAAAGTAATTTGCACCTACCTAGTGTCCTGACATTTTTTGAAAAATGCTATTGCTATTAAAGTTTAGTGGCATCTGTTGGTAAATGTCACGAACATAATTTTTTGTGTCATTATTTTACAAAATGCCATAAAATTGATGTGACATTTCTTTATTGAAATGCCACTAGAGCCTTATATGTTTGTGATTTTGTGGCATTTTTCTAAAACATTTAATGCCAATTTTTATTTTTGTGGCATTTTCTAAAAACATGCCACTAGTGTAGTGTCACTAAAGTGTAAATTTGTTGTAGTGAAGTAACACTTTTTTTAATTGAAATGCCACTAAAGTCTTGTATGTTTGTGGCTCTATGACATTTTTCTAAAAAATGCCACCAAATATTCTTTTTGTGACATTTTTTAAGAATATGCCACTAATATGATGTCACTAAAATGTGTTTTTGTTGTAGTGGCAATGATAATTTCAAATTTAAATGGCCTTAAACATCAATCAATGAGTCCAGATCAAGTTTAAATGAAAATTTAAATTGAAGAAACAAAACCACTTACAAACCTCAGAAGGCTATATCACATTTTTTTAGATAAGAACAGCGAAAAAAAGAGGAAATACCATGGAAACATATATCTCTCCACCAAACATCTCATCCAAGGACACTGCAAAGACGATCCGCGGTTTTAAAAACCTTTCCCATAAGAATATATTTTCCATTCAATTGCAATCAACACATCCTAATTCAGCACAGTAAGAAATTTCCTTATTGTCGTCAAATAGATTACTAAATGACATGGGGACAATAGTAATACATACCAGGTATAGTGGTATGTAAGACATGCTCTTTTGACACAAATTCCAAAAAGAAAAACAATAAAAAAAATTCGACACATAATTTCCTCTTCAAGTTATCACAAATGTTAGTAGTGGCAAATCAAAGATGTTGAAACTTGGGGTTGTCAATGGTCAATACATAGAAAAAGCAAACATAATGTTTCTAAATGTTTAAATGAACATATGATATCTCATAAAATAAAAATAAAAATACTGTAAAAGTGAGTAGTATTCATAACTACACAAAATTATGGAGAACAAAATCTTTTACAAGATAAAATTTGGACTGGTTGGCAAATTTAACAACAGTTAAGAGTTTGTTAATTCCAAATTCACATACCCAATTGGAATTAATAGCCTGGGTTAGATTGACCTGCCTTTAAGAGACTTGAAGTGACCAAAGTATGACAGATCCATCCAATAACATTGGTAGGGAATTGTAACAACATGTATTCCAAGTAATCATCTGAAACTGACCCTGTATCAGATTCGAAAAAGGATTGAGAAAAATGAATCACCTGAAAATAAACGAAACAATCACAAAAGTCACAACATAGCAAACAAAATGACCTCAACAATCAAATCCTCTGACCAGACTTGGGTCTTACTTCCTATATACCCTTTCATAGCATAGTTTTTTTTTAATTTTTTTTATTATATGTTGGATCATAACTCTGAATAGACATTTGAGTATCGAGCTTAAAAACTTCTGTATATGTTGTCCTTGTGCCATAAATTACAAATTAATCCACTTCACTGAAAAAACAAGAACAATAAAGTTATCTTTTTGTCACCTGGGAGATAAAATCTTTGATAGCATCTGGAAGCCAAGACAGTTGCAAATTGGAAAATTTTGAACCTTGTTACCCTTTGGTTTTGATTTTTTCGAAACCATGTTCGTTAAGAAAAGTTCTTACTTGCAAGTCATTGTCTAAGACATACCTGTCTCACAGTCAGCACAAATCAAAAGAAACAACTCCAAAAAAATAATAATAATAAATATTTAAAAAAAAAAAAAACACAGGAGTATGGATAGCATTTCATGGAAGCTGAAATGATTAGAAACTTCAGTGAAGTACCATATGGATAGCATTTCACAAGTATCTATCTTTGCTTTCAATGTGAAATATAAATTTGAGATTGGGGATATTTTTGTTTAAGGGATTGGGGATTGGGGATTTGAGATCGTGAGTGAGAAACAAAAGGGGGGAAAGAAAGGGAGGAATTAGAAAGAGCGGGAAAACGAAAAAGAAAAAGAAGAGGAGAGCTAGGATAGCAGCGTGAACGACGTGGTTTTATTTATTTTTTATTAAAATAATTTTTTTTGTAGTTAATGAAACTTTTTTTTGTTTTTATTTATTTTTAGTTACTAAGGTTGAAAATTTATTTGTTTCATTTTTATTTTAATGAAAAAAAATTATTATTATTTTTTTATTTGGTAGAAGTAGGGGTAATTTTTGGGGGATTTTTGAAATTGGGAATTTTTTGTTTAAGGGATTGAGGATTGATGATTTGAGATCGTGAGAAACAAAAGGGGGAAAAGAAATGGGGGAATTAAAGAGTAGGAAAATAAAATTTTTGGGTTAAAATAAATTTATTTTTTTGTAGTTAATGAATTTTTTTTATTTTCCATTTTTTTTAATTACTAAGGTTGAAAATTTATTTGTTTCATTTTTATTTTAATGAAAAAAAATTATTATTTTTTTATTTTGAAGAAGTAGGGGTAATATTTTAATAAAAAATATTTTTCCGCGGCTCATTTTTTTTTTTTTTTTTTGGTTACTAAAAACCAGGAACTAATTTTTTGTGGTAGAGGAAAGGGAGCGACAGTGAAGGTGGTGAATAAGAGGTGATGGTCGTGGTGGTGGTGGTGGTGGCGGCGGCGGCGAAGGAGATTAGTGGTGAAGTTGTGATAGTGGTAGAGGAGATGGAGTGGCGATGGTGGATGAGAGGTAATGGTAGTAGTAGTGGCAGTAGTGGTGGTGGTCATAGTTCCATCCATTGATTTAAGTATGATGTTTGTTTTAAGCTTTCAAATCATAATTTTACATCCATTTTTCAAAACTCAATTCAAAATATAATCATTATTTTTCAAAACTCATAACCAAACACATAATTTAAAACTCTTTTCAAAACTTAATTCAAATCAATTTTTTTAATATTTTAAATATTTAAATATTTTAAAAATATTTAAATTTTGTGAGAGACAGATAAAGAAGAGAGATAGAGAGAGAGAGATAGAGACAGAGACAGAGACAGAGACAGAGTGATGAGCGAGAGAGAGACAAAGTGGTTGCTAAAAGTGTATTTTCTTATGTTACCCAAAAGACAACCTAAGTGGGAGTTGAATTAGTATTTACAATTAAAATTAATAATACCCTAATAAAAATTATGACTAGCACAATAGATAAATATAATTAATGAAATAAAAATAATTAAAACAAGTGTCTTAACAACTATGTCAGCTAATGATTTTAGCACAGTAAAAATGTAAAATATAGCTATGGCAATTTAAAATAAAATAAAGAGATAAAGGAGAGAGAGACAAACAAATTTATAGTAGTTCGGCTTTAACTCGGCCTACGTCCACTCCTCAAGCTTCACTTGAGATTTTTCACTATCTTCTAGCTTCACAGGGGTGCTAGTAACCTTTTTACAAATGGATCAATCCTCCACGGATTTTATACAGACTTCACAAGTCCAAACCCTTGCAAATCTTAGGTGATTCACAATCACTCTCAAGTTTTCAAGAATGCAGTGTCTGCAACACTTTTACAAGATGAAATGGTATTTTTGCTTTCAAAGAAAGTTTACAATAAATATCTCTCAAAGATAGATATATAAAATGAAGCTTTGATTTTTCTGTAAATCTCACACAGGAAAGATAAGCTTAATGTTATAAGGCTCAGTGTATAATTTCTGAGAATAGATGTGAGTGATTATATATCAAAGAATATTTTCAGGTTTTTTGTAACTTGTTTACATTAGAGGCTTTGGTATATATAATGAAAATTATAGCCGTTTATAGTCGTTGTATTCATTTGAATTTATAGCCGTTGTAGTCATTTGAATTTATAGCCGTTTATAGCCGTTGTACTTCCATCATTACCAATTTGAATATCTTCCGCTTGAACCTTTTGAACCTTTATAGCTGTTTATAGCCGTTGTACTTCCATCATTACTAATTTGAATTTCTTCCACTCCATCATTACAAATTTGAATATCTTCGACTTGAACCTTTTGGCTTGCTGCTGTGCTAGGCTGTTTGAACCTTTGTTTTGGGTCGTTTGAACTCCTGATTTAATCAAATATTAAATACATTCTAATAACATTTAGGATAAAGGTTTAGGTAAGAAATAATGAGACAAAATAAATTTTGATTCTATTTTTCTCTTTCAAATAAATCATCAAAATAAATTTTGGATTCTATTTTTCTCTTTCAAATAAATTAAAACATAATTAAATAAATCATCAAAATAAATAAGTCTAACATCTTATAATGGATCGATAAATCGAGAGGGAGCTCGATAAATAGAGAAAATGTGAGGGAGAGAGTGAGCAAGGCAAACATAATGAGAGAGAAATAGACAAGTAGACAAGTAGAGAGAGAGAGAGAGAGAGAGAGAGAAAGAAGAGTGATGAGTGAGAGAGAGTGAGAGAGAGATAGACAGAAAAAGAGATAGAGAGAGAAAGAGAGAGAGAGATAGAGGGAGAGATAGAAAAAGATAGAGAAACAAGCGATGAGCGAGATATAGACAAAAAGAGAGAGAAATAGAGCGAAAAAAGATAAGCGAAAGAGAGACACAAAAAAAGAGAGAGAGAAGAGAGATGTGTGAGAGAGATAGAAAGATAAGAGAGAAAGAGAGAGAGAAAAGAAATGAGAGAGACAGAGAGAAGAGAAATGTGCGAGAGAGACAAAGAGAGAAGACATATGAGAGAGATAGAGAGAAGAGAGATATGCGAGAGACACAGAGAGAAAATGAGAGAGAGAAACAGACAGACAGAGAAAGAAGAGTGATGAGTAAAAGAGATAAAGAGAAGAGATAGAGACAGAGACAGAGACGACAGAGAGACAGGAAGATGAAAAAATGAATGAAAAGAAAAATGTTATATCAAAAGAGTAAGACGACATCGTTTTTTTTTTTAAATTTTTTTTGCGACAGAAAAATACCGCTGAATTTATTCAAACCATTTTGTGACTGTATATATATGAAGTTGTCTCAAAACCACAATCACTATGCTAGGTTAGAGTTTCCCAAAAACTCTTTTGAGAAAATTATACTTTCTTGTTTTTCGTGTTATATTGTTTTTACTGAATTTTTTTAATATTTTAAGTAATTTTTTTAATTTTTATACACACCTAACATAAATACACCTAAAAAGTAAAAAAATTGCAAAAAAAATATTTTAAAAATTCACTAAATACCAAAAATACAAAAAAAATAATATAATTCAATACATTTTTTTTTTGTATTTTTATGTATTTATTAATTTTTAAAAATATTTTTTCATAAATTTTTTTATTTTTTAGATACATCTAACTAAGGTGCATCTAAAAAAAATATTTAAAATTTTAAAAATATTCACTAAAAAAAAAAAAAAAAAAAAAAAACACGAAAGTCACTTTTTGTGATGGCAGAAAATGCCATCGCGAAAAAGCAGAGTATTTGCGACGGCAGAAAATACCATCTCAAAAAAGAAGAGTATTTGCGACGGTTGAAAGTACCGTCGCCAATACTCTCCTTTTTTGAGACGGCAAATTGTGCCGTTGCAAATGCTCTGCTTTTTTGAGACGTCAAATGGTGCCGTCACAAATAATCTGCTTTTTTTAGACGACAAGTGTGCCGTCGCAAATAGTTCCAGCTTTTAAGCCCACTTTTCTTGTAGTGATAATTAGATGATTGAATTTAAATTCATAAATTTTAATTGAATCCAAAATATGTCTTAATATGCTCAATTTGACTTCATAAATTTTTATTCTTAATATATCTTAATATGAATTTATTGTTAGAACAATCTTCTGTGTAAATAAAATAAATTGAAACAAAGCCAAACAAAATAAAATAAAACTTACATAATTTATTTTGTTGAATCAAATAAAAATTAAAAGACCAAGTCGAATGTGTGACACTCTGTCCTTAAAACAGATTTGTCCCGCTACGGTACTTACGGTTGAGTGGTGTCTATCTCCCAGGATACAATGATCTTCATAAACTTGTAGTAGCACTCCACACAAATTTGTACGGCGAACTAGAACCTTGTGCTCTTACTCTCTGAATTTTATTCTCAAACTAAAATAAAGAATAATGCACAAAATAAAATCTGGATAGCAAAGGGAATTTATTAGACTGATTTTCGGATGTGAAGGCTGCTGGAACAGATCTGAATATATAGACCCGAACAGTTGCTTAATTTGAAATGAATAGATATGGTTTCAAATGAACAGGTGCATAAGGAACTGAATAGATAACTGCTGGATATGTAGATCTGTTTGAACCTGTCAAACAGTGCAATTTCGGATTGTAACTGCTGGACAGTTATGAGCAGTTAAACTGTTACAAAATTCGGACTGAAGGAGGCTCAAGAGTTGAACAAAAAATTGGAATTCAAATTTGAATTAAATTCCCGCAATAATTTTTTTAAAAATTCAAATGAATTTTGTCCAAAAAATTAATATCCGAACCGACCCACACCCGGCACGGCTCGGTCAAACGGTGGTAGCGCGCGCGCGTGTGTGGTGGTTTGGGCTAAGATTCACTTTGTCCATAACTCCTCCCTTCAACAAACTTGGGGTGCCCCTTGGGACCTAACCCAAGTGTTGTAGGTTAGAGCTTATATACACAAATAAACTCTCTTAAAGTTTCAATGTGAGATAACCCATTAAAAGGAAACCCACATGTAAATTTTTAAATGTCCATTTCTCGAACCCGAAAACGACGTCATGTTCCCATTCACTCATAAATGGTTTTGATGAACCGTCTTCACCGTGTGACTTGCTACACAGCAATGAACACCTCACCTCTTCGAACTCACCCCAAAAGACATTCGGGGCCCACTCAATTTTGGGCTCAAAGATGGCCCAAAATAAGCTTTATAAACCAAAATTTTCCAACAATTATTAATAAGGACAACACATATTAAATCTCAAAATGAATTTTTTTTTCCTCATGCTGTACCCTAATCAGTTATTCTTATTCAAATCTCTGTATCTTCTTCCCCAAGAAATCAAAATTATTTCTTCTTCTTCTTCATGCTCCCTCAAAAACTCCAATCCACTTGACCAAAACTCACTATTATCATCAACATCATTATTTTTTATTAGTTTGAAATCCTAAACCCTAGAAGAAAGTTTCAATAAACTCAAATAATAGATGAGAGTAATAATTAAAATAGTTTTTTGAAGCAACCCATCAAAAAGGAGGTAGGTATTCATATAAAGGGATTTCACAATTTTTGTAGAGTACCATCAATTATTTTCTATATTGTTTTTTTGACAAAAATTAAAGGGTCCAATAATTAAATTAACAATAACATATTATTGGAGTTGTTCTTATTTTGTCATTTAAATAGTACATTATTTGAGAACTACTCTTTTTTTGTTAGTGCCTAATGCTTATGTGTTTATAAGTTTGGTTTTTACTTTTCCATAAGTATTCTTATAGATAATTTATAATGTAAAATTTTTTTATGTATTAAAAAGTTTTATAATGCTGATGTAAAAGTTTGGTTTTTTCTATATTAATAATGCGTGTGTGCAAATAAGTTTGGTTTTTTCTATATTAATAATGCGTATGTGCAAATAAGTTTGGTTTTTTTTTTTTTTTTTTTTTTTTTTTTTTTGTGTATTTGAGAATTATTTTTTGTATTGAAAAGATTTGAAATAATTTAATTTTTTTAGTTTGTTTATTATTTATTATTTGGGTTTACCTTGAGGATAATTTAGGAAAAATAATAGGGTATAACAAGAGTAAAATAAAATTTTAAATAATTAAATAGAGTGTACTTAAAAATTTAAAATACTTAATAATAAATTTTGAGTGTAAATAGAATCCCCCTAATTTTAGTCATTCATGGAGCCCATCACCAGCCTCTATTCATTAATTTAAAACACTGACAATTAGGGGTTGATCTTATGTATTGGACTTATTTATTAATAACTCTTGTTTTGATTTGCAATGTTAAATTTATCACTATAAAAATATCTTTAAAAAAATATAATTCAACAACTTATACTCATCCCACATCATGTCAATACAAACTAACATAAATAAATTAAGAATAAAACAAAATTTAAAATTTTCTAATCATTTATCGCTTTGATGAATTTTTCATTATCATTATCAGTATCACATGATTATTTCATGAACACAAAACATACATTTAAAAGCCTCAAAATTTTCATTATCAAAATAAAAGGTAAATACATAAATAAATTTACTCAAGACTTGAGTAAATAAAGTCCAGTCCATAATTATCTCTAAAAAAGGAGAAGGTCTTTTCATTCTTACTGGCCTGCTTAGTCGAAAGCAGAATCTTTATCTTGGGCCTGATAAAATAACACACACAATGATGGGCCAACAACATTGGTTGCTCAAAGTTAAAAATGAAGCCCAATGCAAGAATTTATTTTCTTGAAGCAAAGCTCGGGTCTTCTGTTGGAACTTAATGTGATCATAGAAATTGAGCAAAACCAGTTACGAAGGTTTTTATTTTATTATTTTTATTATTATTATTTACAAATGAAACCCAATAAATTTGGGAGAAAAAAAATCTTAATAAAAACATTAAAAATAAGACTCGGGTTTAGGTGAACAAATTTGAACTATTAACCTCCGAGTAAGTTATTTTTAAATTTTTTTAAATATAAGTCTCACTTACAATTTTCTTAGATATAAGTCTCACTTTTTTAGAGTTATGTTTAAATTTTCTCATAATAAATGGTGTTGAACACCACTATAATCTAAATAATCCATTTTAAAAGCTTCGCCAAACATGCTCTTTTAGGTCTCGTTTGGAAACAAGTTTTTTTTAATAACTTTTTAGTTTTTTTAGCTAAAATATGATGTAAATTTTTTTTTTTATATATTTGGGATGACTTTTTAATTTTTTACGAAAAGATGTGTAAAAAATAGAAAAAAAAATAGAATCTTTTGACTTTTTGGTATATGTTGTTGACTTATTTATGTTTTTTAATAATTTTTTGATTTTTTAACTAAAATCCTCACTTGCCAAACGAGACCTTAGTTCTCCAAATTTAGAATTCAAGAACCTCCCCTGATTGTTGTGTCTATTCATCTGTGAAGCTTTCTTAACAATAATTTAATGGTTGATTTTTTATTTTTTTACTTTTAAATCATGTAATAATAGGACAGGAGTATACCCCATTAACTAATTGACAGGGAGTAAGAACCCAGGGAGTAACGATCCCAGGGAGTAACGAACTGCCAAGAGGTTTCCCAAAAAAAGAAAAGAAAAGAAAAATAGACCCATAACAATTGATAATTCAGGAACCGGTCCTATTAATTAGACAATTGAGCCAACTTCTATATAATATATGTTTTCTATCCTATCCAATAACATTTAAAAATACAAGTTGTTCAATTAAAGTCATCAACAAACAATAGCTAATTTGGACCAAGTAAATCAGGCTTAATAGGAAGTGGGAAGGAACCTCGAGAAGTTTTTCGGAGGTTTCCCAAAACCAAAAAATAAACTATAGCAACTGGCCTTCCCCGAACACATTATTTGAGATTGATAATTAAGTATTAGTCAATTGAGCTCACTTTTATCTCCTTTTATTTTATTTTTTATTTTATTAGTATTATTGATAATTTTTAATTTTTTAAATCTTATCCAATAACCTTTATCAGCTTATCTCCACCGTGTTGTTTGGACCTGTGTAATCTACCCATAGATTTTATATCGATGATTCAAATTGTTTGTTTTTTAAACCACAACGTATAGTTCATTCATAAAATATATCAGGTCGATTGGATAACTGTAATCGCGTTAGTTCATGAAATTTTTTTGTATAAAAAAAAAACTAAATAAGCATAAGCACGTTAGTTCATGACTTTTATTTATAAAAAAATAAATGACAAATATTATTTAAAACTAAATCATTAAATTTAAAAAAAAAAAAAAAACAAAAGTAATAAGCGTAGTTATAGTATTAGATCGTTTTAATTTTTTATGAATAATTTACACATTATAATGTAAAAAATAAACGTTTGAAATTATTGAAAAAAGGATCAGTAATAACCTTATGACCAAACAAACAACCCGATTCAGTGGTGACAAACTGAGCCCAACATGGGCTCAAAACATTAGTTGTTCAATCGCAATCAAAGTCATCAACAAATAACAACTAATTTTGAAGAAGTAAAATTAGGCTTCATAGAAAGTAGGGACCACAAGACGTAATATTTCAGGAACCTATTTAATTAACTATTAATCAATTGAGCTAACTTCTATTTTTATTTTTTATTTTTCAGTCCTATTCAATATCAAATAAAACACAACACGCAATCAAAACTACCAGTCATGACCTAAAAAATAAAAAAATAAAAACTACCAGCACACTAGCTAATCTATAGCAATTGGACTTCTCCGGACCTAATATTTCATGAACCTATCTTATTATTAACTTTTAAATACTAACAATCCACTTGCCAATCAAAGTCAACTATTTTTGATCAATGAAAGTGAATCGGGATCTGAACAAATTTCTCCGCGGTTTCCCTAATAATCCAAAATTAAAAAATTACATAACTTAAGTTGATTAAGATGAAATAGATAAAAGGTGTTAAAATAAGGAATGAGACTCTTTCCAGTCCATATATGCATTGAATAGGCATTGTTTGGAATCATGGATCCATCACGGATCTTATTTTAATGATCTAAACAGTTGATTTTTAGAACTCTTCATGTGTACTATTTATATATAAAAAAATAGGTTGATTCGATAATTATGAAATCTTCATTTTATTATGTTTCTTTCTAAAAAAATGAACCGTGAGTGTTTTTGAAAATAAACTATTTAGTATTTTTTTTAAGACAAACGCAATAAAATCAATATGTTACAATTATCGAATCTATCTAATTTTTGTGTGTACATGATCTATCTAAAGAATCTTAAAAATAAACAATTCAGATCATTAAAATGAACAAGTAATGAGCCTATGGGCTCAAAGAACACTGCTCCAATCTAGATTAGTACTGGAGCAAATCCCATCGCAAAAATAAAAATGACTTAAGTTCAGAAGTTTTGGATTCATATTGATGTTACTCTAGAACAAGAAGCCAGTTGCAATGTCAATATCCGCAATTTGATTAGGATGAAAGAGATAAAAAGTGTTAAAATAAATAAATAAATAATTTAGTGAAAAGTATAAAAAAAAAAAAGTAAAAATTTTGTTACACAATCATTATTGGCATAGTTACTTGAATTTTATTTTCATATGCAAAAAAGATAAAAATTATTTCTCGAAAAATATAGCCAATTATTATTATATTATCAAATTTCTTAAAACTTCTCAACAAAAAAAAAAAAAAAAAAACCAGAGGGATTACAAAAGAAAAAAAAAATCATGATTTGATCTTTATAAAGAGTTTTAATTTCTTCAATTTAATTTTTTTTTTTGAATTTAGTTTCATTCTTAATTTCAATAAATTTCAAAATGTAATCTTGTGAACAGTTTAGTCATTTATTTTTCCTTATAAACCCAACAGTTCTATTAAAATAGAAATTACACAAAATGATAATCATTTACATGTTTGGATTTAATTTTTGAAGGATAAAAATGAGTTTCTCCAAATGTAAAATTACACATTTGGATAATCTGCACTATAGAGGTTTTGGATTTTCCCTCATTCTAGAACAAATCTCACATTACGAATAAAAACGTAACACTCTAATGTAACACTCCAACAACGTAACACTTCAATGTAACATATTAAAAAATTTCTTAGTGTACTTTTTCTAAATATAACAACGTAACATTCTAATATAACACACAAAAAAAACTCCGTAATATATTTTTTCCAAACGTAACACTTCAATCAATATAATTTCAAACGTAACACACAAAAATACTAAAAAATTACTTAGTGTACTTTTTCCAAACGTAACATTTCAATCAATGTAATTTCAAATGTAAAATACATAAAAACACTAAAAAATTACTTAGTATACTTCCATTCGCATGACATTGCCTTAGACCTCCCAACTTGAAGAAATTTTTTTTCTAAAACTGTATTTACCCAACAGCACTTAGCAAACAAAGATGTCGGATTCAATATTAATCGCCAAGCATGTTTTTGCTAGTAATGCATAATTGAAACAACTCAAATCTCTTAAGCCAAGTCCCCCCTCCATTTTAGCCCCTACACAAACTATCCCATTTTTTCCAACACACCTCATGACCTTTAGCCGATTTTCACAAAAAATTACGAATAATGGCTGTTACGTTTTGGATAACTCCACACAGCACCTTGAAGACTGACATGATATATATCGGGACAGGTTGCACCACATATAGGCCTTCTATCAATACTTGTCTTAGATCTAAGTCTTTCAGATTTATAGTACGAATAAGAAGAGTGTGAAAAAACAATGAAAATAAGTGCAGGAGGAGGAGGTGACTGGCAAGAGGGGCTCGAAGAGTGCCAAAGGAGGGCAATAGTGGAAAGCGTTGGATGGGTGGAGAAATTAAGATTTATGAAATTTTAGAATTTAAAGAAGTAACTATTTGGATTCTCTGCAAGGCAGTTGGAGATGCTGTTAAGTCTCGTGAGGCTCACTACAATAAAAATAAACAGAAAAGCTTCCTACCCCCAGTTGGGGGTCGACCCCCAGTGATGTGTCACTGGGGAATTGGCAAAAAAAAAACAAAGTTTTTTTTTTATTTTTTTATTTTTTTTTTGTGATTGCAGCGAATCGGGGGCCGCCACCTCACTGGGGGTCGACCCCCAGTGGGGTATGAAGCACTTCTGAAAAATAAACTCTCTTTTTTTTTTTTTTTTTTTTATAGATAAATATTTAAAATCATAAATTATAATTATTAAATTCAAATAATTAAAGTGAGACACTTTTTTTTTTTTGGTTCACCACCCGGTATCCGACCCTTAGGCCGACTAATCCGGATTCGGGGAGTAGTTTTGGATGGTTAGACTCAAATCCCCTCCCAATTGGCGATGCGGGGAATCGAACCGTGGTCCTTCCTACCAAGTCAAGCTCCAATCGCCACTTGACCACCAACCAATTGGTAATTAAAGTGAGACACGAGTCCTAACTACAACTCATAAGTCCATTCCAAAATTAAAAAGGGTGTGTAATGTCCCAACTACACCTCATAAGTCTATTCCAAAATTAGAAAGGCTTGTAATGAATATTTTTGGAGGTGTTTCCAAAGTGGGTTTAGGGGTGAAAATAGCCAACCCAGCCAGACTGACGGGTACAGGGTGGATAGGGACAATATAAAAGGTTAAACCAATCTCACAAACCACCAGTGTCCTACACCGAGAGGCAAACCATAAGAGCTTTTGCTTACACAAAATTAAACACCTAAAACAATCCAGACAGCTTATATATATGATTCTTCCTCAGCCTCAATTCTGAAAGCCAATTACAAAGGATGACAACTCTAGACTATTTCTTTTGCCAATTATGATGATATAATCTTACAAAAAGAATTGACAAAATTAAACAGAAAGAAATAGATAGTTAAAAACTCTCCCATCATAACTGAGACTCCTTCCCAAAGAAATTATACTAGTGTGTAAATGCTTAAGACTTTGAAATTGCTGATTGTAACCATAATGCTGTGTTTGGTTGGGAGATTTGGGGAGGAATTTGGAAAGGGAAAGGGAAAAAGTGTGTGAAACTAGGTGAAATGTAAATATATTTTATTCACATTTCACCTAACTTTTCCTTTTCCCTTTCCAAATCCCTCCTCAAATCCTCCAACCAAACACAGCGTAAAAGTGTTCCTATTGAAACAGATGATGGGGTTTGTACATACAAAAATCATACAAAAGGAAGAGCAAAAACAAATTGATAGAACAAGAGGTGTTGACGGAAAGATTCTTAATTATAGGGGTCAAATAAATTTATACAATAGCAATAAATTCTTCTTAAAATAGAGTGCAAAACACAAAAGATATTCCAAACCCTAGCCTCGTTTAGAGTACAAATTTATTGAGGAGAAAGAAAAGTAAAGGGAGAAATCTCAGTCTCCTCGTTTTCCACTTTTGTTTTGCGGGCGAGTTCTTCATCCGCACCGTCTCCTTCCTTTGCATCTAAGATGTTCGTGAAAAAGTCGCAGAGATGAGAAACGCAACGGCCGATGCCATAGATACCGTGGAGAAGTAGTGGCAGAGTCTTGAGATCTTGGGATTGTTTGGGACTAACAAAGCGCTAAACGCCTCAGAGAAAGCGAACATGATTGAGATGACAAATCCATGGAAAGTAGAAGGAAGGCCCTTGAAAACGATCGCTGGTACGCGATTTCGGCCTATGTACTCATACGGAACTAAGCGAAGAGCCACCGCCACGGCGGCTGTGAGAATTAAGATAGATCCTGAGATGGTAGTTTCGATTGCAGAGACGTGAGGCCGATCCACCAACAAATATTTCGAGAAGTTCTGCTGCTTTAACATCGTCTTAAAAAAATCACAACGGAGAAGAAAGAGATAGAAACTAAGCCCTTGTTTGAGAACAGAAGTATGTCCATACTTTTTATTTTTTATCTTTTTTTTTTTAAATCACACAATTAATATTTTTTTTTTACTATTTTATATATTTTTTAATAAAAAATTAAAAAATATACTTACTCGAAACATTCTAAATAATTCCTAAATCATGACGGAAAGACGATTTTCTAATCAGGAGGATCGTTTTTTCGTCCTTTTTGCCTAGGAAGGCTGAAGCCCCATTGCAAGTTGCGAAGAAATTTCGTGAGGTCTTTTTTTCGTCCTTTTTGTAATGCAAGTTGCGCATTCGGGTCTGTTTGATAACGTGTACGTTTTCAATTTATATTTATAAAAATTTTATAAATTAATTTTTGTTTATTTTTTGTTTATTTTTAAAAAAACATAAACTACAAACACGTTTTGTAATTGACAAAATGTTTTAAAAATTTTAAAAATATAAAAAAGAGTGAGAAATGGCAAGTTATGGCAAGTGGCGGGGAAAGACGGTGATAGAAAGTGGTGACGGTGGGTGGTGGGTAGCGGGTGGTGGTAGGTGGTGGCAGGTGGGTGGGTGACGGTGGCGGGTGGTGGATGGTAGCAAGTGGGTGGTGGTGTGGTGGTGGTGGTGGTGGTGGCAGTGGCGGGTGGTGGTGGTAGGTGGGTGGCGGATGGCGGGTGGTGGTGGGTGGTGGCGGGCGGATGGGTGGCAGGTGGTAGTGGTGGATGGGTGGGTGACGGTAACGGGTGATGGGTGGTAGTGAGTGGGTGGTGGTGGTAATGGTGGTGGGTGGTGGTGGCAAGTGAGTGGCGGATAGCGGGTGGTGGTGGGTGGTGGCGGGTGGGTGGTGGTGATGGGTAGGTGGCCGGTGGTGATGGTAGGTGGCTGGGTGACAGTGGCAGGTGGTGGGTGGTAGCGAGTGGGTGGTGGTGGCGGGTGGCGGGTGCTGGTGGCGGATGGCAAGTGGTGGTGGGTGGTAGCGAGTAGGTGGCGGGGGGTGGTGGTGGTGTTGGTGGGTGGGTGGGTGACGGTGGCAGGTGGTAGGTGGTAACGAGTGGGTAGTGGTGGTGGTGGCAAGCGGGTAGCGGATGGCGGGTGGTGGTGGGTGGTGGCAAGTAGGTGGCGAGTAGTGGTAGTGGTGGTGGTGGTGGTGGTGGGTGGGTGGGTGACGGTGGCGGGTGGTGGGTGCTAGCGAGTGGATGGTGGCAGGTGGGTGGCAGATAGCGGGTGGCGGCGGGTGGTGGGTGGTAGCGAGTGGGTGGTGGTGGTGGTAGGTAGGTGGCAAGTAGGTGGCAGGTGGGTGACGAGTGGGTGGTGGCTGGTGGTGGTGGGTGGTAGATGGTGGTGGCAGGTGGGTGGTGAGTGGTGGTGGCTAGTGGTGGTGGCGGGCGGTGGATGGCAGTGGCGGGTGGTGGGTGGTGGTGGTGGTGGTGGTGGTAGCAGAAGACGGTGGTGGCGGAAGACAGTGGTAGAAAATGGTGGCGGGTGGTGGCTAGTGTTGAGTGGTAAAAACAAAAAAAAAAAATTAAAACTCAAAACTCAAAATGGAAACACATTTTTTGAATTTATATTTTTTGGCCAAATTTATAAACTAAGACTACTGATTTATAAATCAAAAATTTACCAAACAAGTTTTTATTTGAATTTTTAAAATTTTTGTAAATATAAACAGAAAACTGAAAACATAAGTGTTACCAAACGGCACCGAAGTAATTTCGTTTTGAAAACTCAAGGGTCATCAATGACATCACACTTATTTAGAAAAAAACAAATAAAAATTTAAAAATTAAATTTAGTAAGCATGTTTTGTCAATCCCCAATTCAACTTTTTAATAAAGATTAAGGGATTTGAGAAGTTATTTAAAAATTAATTTTTAATTTTTGATTTACTTTGAACAAGAAGCAATGTTAGGGATTCTAATAATTTTTTTACGAAACATTTATAGAAGTGTGAAATCACGTTTATGTGAGTGTTTAATGAAAAATTTGATAAAATTATTGATATTTTTAGTATTTTTCAATAACATAACAATGAAATTGAACCTTACACAATTAAATTTATGATAAATTAAAAATTAATATATAACCTACTATATCTTTATATATAAAAGTGACAATCGTTTTTTTTATCTTTTTTCCATTGTAGAACATTACTCATAACAAATTGTAATAGAAAGTTGAAACTTACATGGCAACCAAAAGTAGTTAAAGCAAGTTAAGTCCATGTTTTTTTTTGTTTTTTTTTTTAATTTTTTAATTTTTAATTTTTTGTTAAACTCTAGTCAAGTCTATGTTTTCAACTATAATTTTGCACGTATAAATGCTGGAGGAGTTGGGAAAAATAATGTGGGCCCAAATAATATGAGAAGAATTCAATAAATGTTATTTATTTATTTTTTTTAGCCCATAAGTTACTTTATTCCTATTATTAGATTAGTTAGGTTAGGTATTGTGTCTCTATTAATTTTATTTTGTTTATTTATTTATTTTTATACAAGGTTATAGTTGAGAAGGAGGATTCGGACTATTGACTTTCAATTAAGGTGTAAAAGTGTTATATTTTTATTTTATTTTTTTGGTCAAGATTATAAGATGTTAATTTGCTGGTAAAATTATATTATAACTAAACAAGTCACTACTACTACGTCAACTTAAATCCCTAATCTTTTTCTCACCACATCCTAAAATGTAATTACAAGACCACTATGGTCAAACCCTACCATATTTTGGTTCTAACTCTCTATCTCACTATTTTAATGTTATTATGTTAAAGCAATTTAAAATTATTATTTATTTTTTAATTATTAAGAGGTTTTTATATTTTAACAAATTTAAGTTATAGAATTATTTTGATTCAAATTTTGATAGAACATATAGGGCTTGTTTGGTTTGTTTTTGGCAGAGTTGTTTTTGAAAAAATTTTGGAAGAGTTGTTTTAGAAATTTTTTTAGTTTGTTTGGTTGTATATTTTGAGAGAGAAATTTTTTGTGGGAGTTTGGGATGATTTGATATTTTAGAAAAATTGAATAGATGTGCGTGAGAGAAAAAGTGATTGAGAAGGAGAGAGGAGAGAGAAAAAGTGATTGATTGATGTGTAAGAGAGAGAGTGATTTTGAAATTTTTTTGAGAAAAACTCAAACCAAACAATTTTTGGAATTTTTTTTTCTAAAATTCATTTATGAAACTCAAACCAAACAAAATTTTTTGACAACACTTAAAAGTAAGAAAAAAAAATAGAACATATAAAATTATTAAAATAGAACGCAAGAACACATGGTGATCCAAATATATATAGTTTACCAAAATATATATATATATATATATGTAGGTAGGATTGGATATAGGGTTATCTCAAACTGTTCTATCTGATCCGACTCGCACACGTGTTAGCGGTTTCACAAATACATTAGGATCAGGTACGGTTTAAATTTTGACTGATTTTGAGTTGCAGGCGGATTGAGGGTTTGAACCGTACCCGCTCAATCCGCCCCCATTAAAATATGTATATATATATATATATATTTTTAATATTTCAAATGTAGGTATGCGAAGACTTGGAAGAAAGACTGACAAGGTAAGAGAAGTTGGAAACAAAAGGGCGTGCCGTGTCCGCCAGGGCTACTATGGATCTCTATTAATAAATAGGAAAATTATAAATTATTTCCGTATTTTTAATTAATTATAATTTATTTTATTTTTTTATATTTTTCAATCATTCAACATAATATCTCACTTATTTACTTTCTACACAAATCATAATATTACAAAACATTTATACTATGAGAAGGTAACCAATCAACATCTCACCATTTATTATTTTCTCCACCACGTTTCTAAATTCCAAACTTTGATATAAAACTCTCATCCTTATTAGCAACTATACTAATGGTAATCTGTGTTATGCACAAAAATTTATAAATTTTAAAAAAATTAATTTATTATAAATATGTTAAACTAATTTAATATATTATCTTGTGATATACATGAAATTTATAAGTTAAATTTTATGTTTATAACTTTTTAAATTATTAGTTTAAAAAAATTTAAAATATATATACAAATCTATTTAGTTCAATTTTGATAATTTGTAATAAATAAAAAAATTAAACCTAATTAAATGAGGTTACATGAGTTATGATATATCTCTTGTTGTTATGAATATAGACAAATTTAAAAATTATAATTAAGACAAATGTACAATTTTATTATCAAATATGAAGTGAAGTGATATTTAACAGTAATTGATATGATATTTCTGATATTAATTCAATAATTTAAGTTGTATTTCTTTTGATTTTAATTTCATAACTAAAAATACAATATGAATATAACACGCACGCAAATTTCTAGTATTTAAGAATAAAAACGTTTTAGAATATTTCCAACATTTCAACATTTTCTTTTAATTTTTTTTTTATCTAATTTGATTTTAAATTTGAATAAAAAATTTGATTTGATATGAATTAACTTTTTCATTAAATTTTTATCAATTTTTAAAAGAACTTTAATTCTTATTCCAATATTTTTTTTCTCTTTTCACCAGTTTTGATAAAAAAACAATAATTTCCAACGCTTCATCTTTTTAAATTTTTATCAAATTATAATTCGATAAAAAAAATATTATGGGTTAAAGATTCTCTTAATTGGAATTATGGTGAAATAACATCGTGAAATAGTGAAAGTTTGAGTTTGTGGTTGGTTGAAATGTATAATTTGATTAATTTTCTCCTCATATTTGTATAAATATTGACACTTATGACCACATTATTATAAGTCGGATTATGGAAAGTTTTTTGAGGTGTCAAATATTTTTCATTTATAAATATTCTACTTATTAAAAAAATAAAAAATAAAAGAAAAAGAAAAAAATGTGTAGTTTTTGGATATGTGTTTATCAATTTTGTTTTGTGAATATAAACAACAGATGTTTCAATTTAAAAAATTAAATAGTCTAAAAAAAAAATAGATTGGGTTTTTTTAGAGAAAAAAGAAGCCATTTAACTCCTCTATATACTATTTTAAGATGAACTATTTTAATCACATAAAAAAATACAAATTATATTTGGAGATTATTCTTATATATTATGCTATTACATACAAATATAGTAGTAACAAATTAATTAATATATATGAAAAGTTATACTAAGCTTTCATTTTCAATTAATTGAATTATTATTAACAAACTAATAAATAACAGTAATGGTATAATAGAATAGAAAGATGATAAAAATAAAAAACACAATGATATTTAAAAATTTTAAATTTACATAGTTATACAAAAATCTAATATTACAGTACAATCTTGAATTCCTAATAAATTTTCATATTTTTTATAAAATAAAATAACAATAAAAAATAAAAATTTTGATACCCATTTTTTTTATTTCAATTTTACAGTTTTCATTAAAAAACAAAATCTGATCAAAATCTTTGGCACAAAATGAGCATAGATACTTCGATTGTAATTCTCATCACCAATAATTCTTCTCCACCATATAAACCTGTAAACAAACACATAAATCACACTAGAATCGAAACCAAAACCAAACCAATAATAGAGAAAGAGAATCAAACAGGGAAAAAAATAAAATTTAAAAACAAATAAATTTATAGAGTGGTGGGATATTACCTCCCAACAACTTAGACCTTGCCCCGCCTAAGTCGTCAACTTCTCCGCCAGTGCCTGTGAAGTTTAGAAGTTAGGATGATTAATTAGATTATTTTTTTAAATAAGACTTAAAAATTGATTAAATTGTACCATTAAGTGATTTAAAATTTTGATAGATATACATAAAAAAAAAAGATAATTATATTATTAAATTATAATTCAAATTTAGATATTGTCATATCTTTTTTAGATCTATATCTAAATTCTTATCTTATTTATTTTTGTATGGTTTCTATTAATTTTTTTTTTAATTTATTTAAGATGGAGTTGTGGATTTCTATTTTTTTTTAATTTTAATTTATCTATAGTTCCTATTTGTTTTTAATTATTATTATTTAGGTAAGTTATGATGTGAATTAGATATATGATAGACATGTGAGTTTTATGTATTTAAAGTATGATGGTGTAAGATATTTTCAAATTAGAGTTGTCTAAATAGACTTTAAAGATTTTTAAAATTTAAAATTAGATATTAAAAGGCAAATGAAAGATTTTAAATGAATAAATAAAAATCATATTTATTAATTTTATTTACCTATATATTTGATTTAAAATTTTTTTTTGGTTATGTTATAATATAATATATAAGATATAGATAGATATTCACACAAAGAATAGTGCGTACAAAGATGAAAAATGAATTAAGTAAAATAAAAAATTACCTTTTTCATATTTTAACTAGTAAAAAAATAAAAGAGAAAATTACAAAAAAAAAAAAAAAAAACTTGGAATTTGAGGTTTGTAACAAAATAAACCCTGAGTTTTTAATTTTATTAATTTAAACCCCAATCTCTTGATTTTCTTTCAATTTAAACAATTCTTCTATTTTTGTTAAATAAAATTGACAAAAAAGAATATTTTAATTATTAAACTCAATATATATACGTAAAATGTCTAAAATATTTTTTTTATTGAATTTATTGACTAAAATATCACTTTTGTAGTTGATTTTACTTAAGAAAATTAGACAAATAATTTGGATTGAAAACAAATCGAAAGTTAGGAGTTTAAATTAACAAAATTAAAAACTCAATATTTAATTTGTCAAAAGGGTCAAATCCTATAATTTTCTTTTATAATTCTCCCAAAATAAAAAGTGACCTTGTTTGATAACAGATTATTTTAATAATTTTTTAATTTTTTGACTAAAATATGAGTTTAAGAAAATTAATATATTTAATATGATTTATTAATTTTTTATGAAAAGATATATAAAAAAATAAAAAAAATATTTTAACTTTATTTTAGTATAAATTATTAATTTTTTTAAATAACTTTTCAATTTTGAACTAAAATATTGAGTTGCTAAGGGCCTGTTTGGTAACGTTTACGTTTTCAGTTTATATTTACAAAAATTTTATAAACTGATTTTTGTTTATTTTTTGTTTATTTTTAGAAAAACATAAACTACAAACGCGTTTGGTTTAGACAAAATGTTTAAAAAATTTTAAAAATATAAAAAAGAGTGAGAAATGGCAAGTGGTGGCAGGTGATGGGTGGAGATGAGTGGTGGCGGCGGAAGACAGTGGTGGAAAATGATGGCAGAAGAAGGTGATGGAAAATGGTAGCGAGTGGGTGGTGGTGATGGTGGTGGTGGTGGCGGTGGCGGTGGTGGGTGGGTAGTGGTGGCAGGTGGATGGCGGATGACGAGTGGTGGTGGGTAGTGGCGGGTTGGTGGTGGTGGCGAGTGGTGGTGGTGGGTGGGTGACGGTAGCAGGTGATGGGTGGTAGCGAATGGGTGGTGGTGGCGGGTGGTAGGTAGTGGTGGCAGGTGGGTGGTGGGTAGTGGTGGGTTGTGGCGGCTAGGTGGCGGGTGGTGGTGGTGGTAGCTGAGTGGGTGACAGTAGCGGGTGGTGGGTGGTAGCGAGTGGATGGTGGTGGTTAGGGCTGTGCAAAATACCGCCCAATCTTCTAAAACTGCACTGATCCGCATTTATTCGCACCGCTCTAATCGTTAATTACGGTTTAAACTTTAAAATTTATAACCCGCCAACCGAACTGTTTCGCTCCGCTATAGTTAATACATATATATTTTTTAACATTCAATGAAATATCAATGTAAAAATGAGTGTAAGAGAGATTTAAGATATAAAATTTATTATAAATTAGTGGTTATACATATAAAACATATTATTTAAAATTATATTGTGTTATATATCTAAAAAATATTATACAAAGTAGTATTATATATTATGTAAATGTATGATAATTAGTTAGAATATTCTTCAATCGGCCAATCTACCAAAAATCGCCCAAACCGCAAATTGTCAATCCGCAAATCCGCCAACTCGCCATTCGGTTTGTAATTTTACTCTCAATCCGCCCGAACCGCATCGCGCACACCTCTAGTGGTAGTAGTGGTGGCGGCGGCGGGTAGGTGGCGGGTGGTGGTGGTGGTGGGTGGGTGACGGTAGCGAGTGGGTGGTGATAGTGGTGGTGGCAGGTAGGTGGCAGGTGGTGGTGACGGGTGGGTGGGTGACGGTGGCGGATGGTGGGTGGTGGTGGCAGGTGGGTAATGGTGGTAGTGGTGGTAGCTGGTGGTGGCGGGTGGTAGTTGGTGGTGGCGGGTGGTGGATGGTGGTGGTAGGTAGGTTGTGAGTGGCGGCAGCGAGTGGTGGCGGCGAGCGGTAGATGGTAGTGGCGGGTGGATGGCAAGTGGGTGGTGGTGGTGGTGGCGAGGGGTGGGTGGTGGTGGCGAGTGGGTGGCAGGTGGGTGGTGGTGGGTGGTGGTGGCAGGTGGGTGGTGAGTGGTGGTGGCACGTGGTGGTAGGGGGTGGGTGGTGGTAGTGGAAGACGATAGTGGAAAATGGTGGCGGGTAGTGGCTAGTGTTGGGTGGTAAAAAAAAAAAATTGAAAACTCAAAACGTAAACTCATTTTTTGAGTTTACATTTTTTTGCCAAATTTATAAACTGAGACCATTAATTTATAAATTAAAAATTTACCAAACAAATTTTTATTTAAATTTTTAAAATTTTTATAAATATAAATAAAAAATTAAAAACGTAAATATTACCCAACGGCACTTAAGCCCCTCATTTATATTCTATCGAACTAATACGAAAAAAAGGAATAAATATATGCAAAAATAAATAAATAAATGAAGTCCACCAGAGCACCTCCTCCGAAGTTTCCTGACGGTGGTAATTTCGAAATTTGCTATTCTACTTTTTTTTTCGGTTGCTATTCTGGTTGGCTTTTTGGATTTGTCATTTGTCAAATTCCATCTCTCTCTCTCTCTCTCTCCCCCGAATCAATGTAAGAATTGCCGAACCAGTGGCCTTCGGGCGATCAAGACGTGCCGTTCCGGATAAAAGTACTGTCCGAATTGGAAGACTCGGAATACGATCAAATAATTGACTTGGGTTCTGCTGCATATCCCCTAGTCAATTCTTCGGGGACGAACCTGTACCCTGATTTCCCTGTGGAGCAGCAGTTTGAGCCCCAGAGCCCTTCCATTAGCTTTGAATCCGCGTAAGTACTCTTAGATTTTAACAGTCCCGTTTAACACCTCTAATTAAAAGCAGCTCTAAACAGGTGACAAGTTAAAAAAAAATAAAAAAATAAAAAATCAAGGTATAGAAATACTGTGACAGTGGGCGGATCACTCTCACATTATTAGTGGTGGTTTTAATTAGAGCTCTCAAGCATTTTTGTTATTTTAAGTTGACAAATTAATATTTGGTACACTTACTAATGGATATAGTCTATATATTCAACCAAGTTCTTTCAATATGTCTTTACCATGATAGAAACACCAATAGGGGATTGGTTCGTGGATAAGATCTTCGAATCCCTCGCTCAAGGCTTGGGTTCGAGTCTCCATAGCCCCTTATTGGGGTTAAACATACTTCTTAGCGCCTGGAGCACGCGGGGACATAAGCTTCGGCTCCAACGTAGGTGCGATGGGATTCTCTGCAGATATGCTGTAGGTGCTAAGGGACAATACTCCCTGACAGATATGTTGGAGTAGTCTATCTGCATATCTATTTTTTTAAATAAAAAAAAAGAGAGATAGTTTTCAAACTAGTGATCCATGACAAGTATTTGTAGCATTGATCAAGTGCTGAACTAGGAATTTGACTCCAACGAGCTACCAATTTTTGCCTTTTTCTTTCACATATTATTTTGATTTATAACAAAATGATTTTCTCCTAAAACCTCTCAAATCTCATCCAAACTAATTATTCCGATACATACTTGTGGTTTGATATTTGAGCAAATTTCATTTATACCCTTATATTTTTACACGATTTTCAACGACACTCAAATTTTTAAGATGTGTTTGGTTTGTGTTTTAAGATAATTTTTTTTAAAAAAAATTTAGAGAGTTGAAATTTTTTTTTGTTTTGTTTAGTTGTATACTTTGAAAATAGTTTAGAGTTTTGAGATGATTTGATATTTTGTTATAGTTGAATAGATGTGTGTAAGAAAAATAATTATTGAGAAGAGCAAAAAGTGATTGATTGATGTGTAAGAGAGAGAAAGGAAGTGGACGGAATGGGATAAGGCTCTATTTGATTTGCCTCTCAAACCATGATTCCACCCTTATATTCAAACCATCTATTTGATTAGAGTTTTGAAAATATGATTCCAAATCACATTTCAAAACACGTTTTGAAAACATGTTAAGTAAATCAGAAAGTTTTTGAATTTTTGGTCTATCTAGTCGTCCGTCCGAATATTCTTTCGGACAGTTTTTGAATTTTTAAGTTTACTCGGTTGTCTGTCCGGATATCCTCCTGGACATCCGGCAGGTTGACCGGAATAATATTTTTTTCTTTTTGGACAATTGACACCTGTTATTTGAAAAAAAGATAATTATATTTGTTTTTGATATTTTTTAAATATAGAAATTATTTTTGTTAGATCAAAAAGACAAACTGTGATACCCCTGTTCCGTAATATGTTAATTGGTCCTTAATTTGTATATGATTATGTGTTTGTTATGGTTTTGTATGCCATTATGTGAAAATATGTGGTTTTGAATTTATATCTATTTACCGTAGGAATATTTGTTTGATTTTATCACTTCGGGAATTAAATTGGAGGCCTTATCGGCCACAGAACCCGAAATTGGTTACGCCATTGTGATTAGCATAATTTTTAAAGCCTACGGTGAAATTTAATTGAAAAACTGATTCGGACCAGATTAAGTTGATTTAATTGAGAAATTAGTGTCCAATTACTTTATTACTATTATATTTGAATTAGTGGGGTTTGTTGTATTTGGGCATTACACCCTCTATTCTCTCTTCCTTACTTTATTTGGCTGATTTTGGGACTCAAGAATAGAGAGAGAGAGAGGGTCGGCCTTAGAGAGAGAAGGGGAAGAGTTGTGTAGTTTTGGCTCAAGGCTTGGGAATCTTGAAGATTAAGTCCAAGAATTGACTAGGGTTTGGAAGATTAAACTCTTAGGTGAGTAAATTCATTAGATTGAACTTGTAATTTTGTGAATTAAAGATTAATTGGTGATCAAGAACAAGAGTTGTGATACAATTGATGAATTTGACGCTAATGTGCCCATGCATGTGTAGGATCACCATGATTTTGCATAATCAAGCATGTATTAAGTTGAATATGGAAATGTGAGTGTTGAATCATACATGCAAGCATGTTTTTGTTGAGCTCCATGAGAATGAACACCATTTGCATTATTTGGAATGGAAATGAAGTCAAGATTAGCATGCATGTTTGAATAATTAAAGATAGGGGCTTTGAATGCATGAATGTATATGATAGAATTGAGCTTGAACTAAATTGAGCCATGCATGTATTTGATTTATGAAATTGGGCTCCATGAAGATGTGTTTTGGTGTTTATACCATGTTAGTACAAGTATATGTGAAATTGGAGCCATTAAAGACAAGAAATGATGGTTTGAATGTTGAAGGGAGCTCAAGAACTCAATCTGGAAAACCCAGAAATTTTATGTCCGCTCGAGCAGGGAACCTGCTGCTCGAGCGTGATTTTCGTGCTCTCAGCATTTTTGCAGACTTGGATGTCCGCTTGAGCGGGGAACCTTTTTGACAGGACTTCCGCTCGAGCTCCCTATTTCACGCTCTAGCATATTTTTGACGCAACCAGCACTTTTGCAGGCCTTAAGGGTCCGCTTGAGCGGGTAAGTCCACGCTCAAGCGGGGACCCTGTTTTGCTGAAATTTTGTTTATGCATTCTGTGTTCTGTTTTTCGTTCCCTTTCACTTCCAAGCACTCTTAGGCATGGATTGAGCATTGTAATTGAATTAAAGAGATAAGAATAAAGCCTAAAGAGGAATATATGAACTAAAGAACGGATTGAATCAATTGTGACCCATATGTGTTATGTGATATGTAGGGTCAAACTCCAGGGAAAATCCACAAGGTGATTACTGTGAGTAATATCTGACATATGTTATTATCCAATTGCTACTTCTATGTAAGTTTTGTAAGGTTCATTAATTTGAATGGTGGACACAGTTTGATATGAAAGGCCTATGAGCTAGTTTGAAATGAAAGTTTGAAAGGCTTAGATGCCAGTTTGACATGACAAGTTTGAAAGGCTTAAATGCCAGTTTGAAATGAAAGTTTGAAAGGTCGAAAGACCAGTTTGACACGAAAGTGTATATGGGCCAATGGTAGATTGATAAAATGTGGGCTGAAGGCCGATTGATAAAATGTGGGCCGGAGGCCGTTTGATATAAATGTGGGCCGAAGGCCGATTGACACAGACGATTGGGCCAAAGGCTGATGGACATGAATGAATTGGGCCCGAGGCCGTATGATATGTTTGGAACCTCAGTTACTTAACTTACATATGTCTATGTATGTATGTATTAGTTAGAAATGCAAATTGGGCCTAAGGCCGTTTGATGTATATTGTTCCTATGTATATTCTTTATTTGATATTATTCACTGGGCTTTCGCTCATGCTCATTCATGTGTTTGTAGGTGAGCCACGAAAGGTCCAAACCCAGCCTCAGGGAAGTCAGTTTGGAACAACTAAGGTTTTGAGGAGTCAACCCTTGCGTCTCACGCACGAGACACGTCTTCGCCCTTTTGTTATGTATTTATATTTTGTCAGGTTCGCGAAGTCTTTGAATGTGCTTGTATGTAGTTTTGTTTAGCTGACTTAGATTTGAGTGATCCTGTTTGTACAGAGTTTTATGTTATTGCATTTTCTGATGTGAGTTATTAACATATGTATGTAATGATGTGCATATAAGCACGGCTCTATGGACAAAGTTTCAAATTGCTTCCATTTGGCCCCCATGAACTCTGTTAAAATACGTTTGGTTTGGTTTGAAGCCGTAGGTAATCTCATGATTACTGGCCGGTTATGTCCTTAATCCACGGGGTGGGTTCGGGTCATGACACAAATTATTTGGCCATTTATTTAAAATTAACAAATTAACAAAAAAAAAGGTAAATTACATTGACACCCCCTGAGGTTTATGTTTATTACAGTTCCCTCATCACATTTTAGAAATTACATCTCCCTCCTTGAGGTTTAAAGTTTTATTACAAATTGTGCCTTTCAGTAATTTAATTTTTTTAAATACTAATTTTGCCCTCACTGACTAATTACATTGACACCCCTCACATTTTAGAAGTTACAATCCCCTCCCCAAGGTTTAAAATAGTATTTCCAATTGCCCCATTGGTTAGTATTAGTTGGAAAAAAGAATTCATTGAAAAAAAAATTAATTGGAAAAAATATTATTTGAAAAAAAAAATTAATTGAAAATTTTTTTTGTTAGTCAAAATTTTAAATTTCTGTTTAAAAACCAACATAAGATAAAAATTACATTGACACCCCCTGAGATTTATGTTTATTACACTTGAAAGATAAAAATTATATAACAATGATAATTATTTTTTATTTTTTATTTCTTAAAAAAATTAATTTTTAATTTTTAAAATTTTTTTCTAAAAATCAAACCATAGATAGCCTGAGAATTTTTTGATAAGTCATTTTTTACGTTGGTAACTTATTTAATTATTTGTTAATTTTATGATATTTTCACCATCTGAGGCCTGTTTTGTAACCATTTTGTTTTCAGTTTTCAATTTATATTTACAAAAATTTTAAAAATTGTCATAAAAACTTGTTTGATAATTTTTTTGGTTTATAGATAATTGTCTCAGTTTGTAAATTTGAGGAAAACATGTAAATTTAAAAAATGAGTTTACGTTGGTTTTTAAACAAAAATTTAAAAATTTGACTAACAAAAATTTTTTTCGATGAATTTTTTTTTTCAAATATTTTTTTTTTCCAAATAAATTTTTTTTTCAATGATTTTTTTTTTCAACTAATACTAACCAATGGGGTAATTGGTAATACTACTTTAAACCTTGGAGATGAGATTTTAATTTCTAAAATGTGAGGGGTGTCAATGTAATTTATCCAGTGAGGACAAAATTGGTATTTAAAAAAATTAAATTGCTGAGGGAGCAATTTGTAATGAATCTTTAAATCTCAAGGAGGGGGATGTAATTTCCAAAAAGTGAAGGGGGAACTACAATAAACATAAACCTCAAGGAGTGTCAATGTAATTTACTCCCAAAAAAAATTAAACAAAAATTAATTTGTCACAGTAATTTCTAAAAATAAAAAAATATTTTTAAACAAAACAAGTAAAAAATATTTCTAACCAAATATACAATCAGAAGTAATTTTAAAGCACTAGCTAAATATTTTTTTTAACAAAAATAATATATTTTTTAATATTTTAAATAAAAAATATATTTTTGGTATTTTAAAATTTTTTTGAATAAAAAATTATTTTTTTCAATAATTATTTTTTTGAATTGAATTTTAAAAAGAGTTTAGTTGTGAGTTTTGAATAAAATTTTCAATAGAATTTTGAGTTGTGTGTTTGGTTATGAGCTATAAATTTTTAAGTTAAGTTATGAAAATTCTTTTCAAAACTCATAATCAAATAACTTTTCTTATTTCAAAACTCATATCAAAAATTCAAAATTCAATTCAAAACTCATAACCAAATAAATTTTCTTTTTTCAAATCGTAATTTCAAAACTCACAAATTCAAAATATAACTCCATACTCAAATAATAATTCTAAAACTAAACCAAATGCTACCTAAGGTTTTCCCACCAAAACCTAACCATCCCTTGTATTCCCTTCAACCTACAAAAACAGAGATCAATGCAAAATAGAAGAAAAAAAAAAAAAGAACATCAATGAATACAGAGCATATTCAATAAACAACAATTAATTTAGTGGGATGAACAATCAATACACAATTAATTCAATCTCAATCACACTCATACACAATATATTCAATAGGGCCTAGACTATCTCCAATCCAAATCTAGGACAGTTTAGTATAGTTCGGCCCATTGGACTCACTTTTGGGCCCCTTTTCGATAATTTGAACCGTTCATATTTGAGAGTTTGTTGAGTATATTATTTCAGTAAAAAATCACTTCGATCAGATAATAGATACTATGTATTCAGATCACTTTTGTCTTAAAAAAATTGACAGTCAAAAACTTAACGGTTTATAAAAAAATAATCTAAATATATAGTATCCGTTATCCGATCGATGTGATTTTTTACAAGGATACTGTACTCAATGAACCCTAAAATGTAAACAATTCGGATTATCAAAAAAAAAATCCAAAAATAGGCCCAATAGGCCGGACTGGACCCTCCAGTTTAGATGGTGAACTGGAGGCAAGCCACTGCCTATTCAATAAACAACAATGCAACCACACTCATAAACAACATATTCAATAAACAACAATTAATTCAATACATATCCAATACATTTTAATTGAATAAAATTTTCCTAATTTTATTTATTTTTTGTTTTTTTTGTTTTTTTTTTGTATGAATACATTTTGATATCTATTTTTATATCAATCGACAATATAGTGATACCAAACAAGGTGATTTTTTTTTCTTTGTGAATATAGGGAGGTTTCACTCTTGCGCCATCTCCCGGTCCGAAGCTGGCACTGGTGCCAGCTCGAGCTTGAGCACCTGTTCGAGCTCGAGCGCCAATGCTTGCTCGAGCGCGAGCGCCAACGCTTGCTCCAGTACCACTTGAATCGGCTTTGGGTCGACGAGAGGTACAACCAGGAGCTCTGCTGCTTGTTCAACATGTTTCATAACCACAAGATAAATGCAAACCAGTTGGGCACATCATTGAAGAGTTTGGAAGAGAAGTACTATTACTCGGGGACGGATCATCGTCGTTTTATCCACTGTGGTGACGTGGCTAGTGAGCGAAATTCATGCAGCAAGTAATTTTGATCATTCATCATAGGTATTTCTCTGTCACGACTTGAAGGTGCTGGTAGTAGTGGATATCCCAACACTAGTGGATATTCCCCGGGAATGAATGCTTGTGGTGGAAGGGTACCTGTTGGCATCGGATTGGTTAATAATAATGGAGATCCCAGTTCTAGTGTGAAACATTCACCTCTAGGGAAGGGGAAAGCCCCCCATGAGGAAGGTGCTGGTAATCCCAGCACTAGTGGATATCCCCCGGGAATGTATGCTAGTGGTGGAGGGGTACTTGTTGGCATCGGATTGGTTGATAACAATGGAGATCCCAGTTCTAGTGTGAAACATTCACCTCCAGGGAAACGGAAAGTCCCTCATGAGGAAGGTGCTCGTGGATTTGATGATGTTAGCGGAGATGCCATTGGTAGTATGAACGCCTCTCGTGAGGGAGACTTGGAGATGGGACTAGTCAATAGTAGGGGTGGGCGTGGGTCGGTTGCGGCCATAGAACCTCCAATCCGCCATCCGTCCGCCATATTGGCGGATTGGAGAAAATCAATCTGCATCCATCTGCCAATCTAGCGGATATGAATTGAGTGGATTAGCGGTTTGGTGGATGGATGCGAATCGGTTTGGCGGTTTGAAATTTTATAAATTTTCAACATAGTTCAATTTGTGCACTTCTTCAAAAAAAAAAAAAAAAGAAAAAAAAAAAAGAAAGTATTATAGTCAATGACTTAAAAAAGTATTACAATTACTGTATGTCTCATCCAAAGAAAGAAAGTTTGAAACTTTAGAATATCACAATCACTGTATGCCTCATCCACATATTACAATCACAACCTGCCTTATCCACATAAAGTATTGCAATATGTGGTTCTTAAAATATAAAAACAATTCAAACCACCAAAATCATGAACAGAGCAGTAGTAGAGATTGTATGTCTCTGTATTGTTACATTTATATATGTTTTTGAAAACAAAAACCAACCAGCATATATCATATTTTCTATTTATTACTTTTAGAGTTAGATTTAAAAACCAAAAAATATAAATAAATAATACGTTTATTTTTTTCAATTCAAAAAATATATTCAAGTTGAAAACTTTTTTTCAACAGAATATTTAAACTCCTTTTCACTTGAAAACACAAACAAAAGATTTAAACAAATTGAAAACACAAAGTTTTATAAATTATTAAGGGTGTTTGCAGTTTGGCAGTTCGGTTGCCGCCAAAGGAACCTCAAATCCGCCATCCGTCTGCCAAATTGGTTGATTGGAGAAAATCAATCCGTAACCGTCTGCTTGTCATCACGCATTCATCCAAAATACGGCGGATCAATTTGGTTCGGTCGATTTTGGCGGATCGATATATTCGCTGCTCACCCCTAGTCAATAGTAATGCAGATCCTTCAGCTTTAGGGGATGTCCGTTCATCAATGGTACATCATGTTGACCACACTGCGGCTGGATCAGATGTGTATTGGGCAAATGTGGCAATGACAAGCTTTCAAGTCGCTACTGTAGCTTATGGTACTACCACATCCAAATTTGCTCAGGCTTCTCACACAACAAGTTTGGCTATGAGTATAGCTGCCTTTCTTCTTGTTGACACAAACTGGAAAGCAGCAACCCCCATTCTGACAAAGGCTGGCAGTGTTGTTTGTGGAGTTGGAGTTCTTGCAGATATAGGAAAAGATCTCCCCCTACCCTTGTTCCTGGTGGCCATAAGTACTGCACTTCTGATCATCATAGGTGCCATGTTATGCGCCAAACGTCCAACGTAAATTTGGGATTGGATTTTGTCCTTTTTTTTTTTTTTTTTGATGCCCAGAACAATGGAAAATTTTATTTCCATACACTAAGTTATCTGAGTGCATAATTATTTGAGTGCATAATTATATGAAAATGACCATAATGAAATATTAATGAAATGTTATTTTAATGAAATATCATTTTAATGACAATTATATCCTAAATTAAAATGATCATAATGGACATCCACCAACACCCATAATATTATATGAAAATATTCTTTGTACACATTTTTTAAAAACAAAAAAATCTCAATGTACACTTTTTGAGTAAAAAAAACTAAACTCTAGTTTTTCCATTGTTATTAATTTGCTTGCTACACACTCTATATTCCTCTATTGCTTGTAAAACAATACTCTCATAATAACTCTCATATTGTTTTAATCTTTAGATTTATACTCTAGGTTTAATCTTTGCAGGCCTAATTGGTTCCCCTTGATTTGAAGCAGAAAAATTTTGACCAGTACATATGTCATTAATCACAAATTTTTCCTCCTCTTCAGATAAGGCCTAGAAAACATTTGCATATAAAGAGAAGAAAAATCAGCACATCAACATCTAAAATAGGTAAAACTACAATCATATGCAAAAAATAGTAACCATTCTAAATCTGATTGCTGGAAGGGAAAACATTATCATTTGTTCAATTTATACACTAAACATAACCAACCGACAGTGCATTATCAACATAATGTATTAGGTAAAAATATTAATATACATCTGTCACAAGCCTAATTTTGCTAGCATTACACAAGTGCTCCATAAAAGAACGTTGATAAAAGCAATGTTAGTGGAAAGAAGGGTTGAGTGATGTGTGTACAATGGTTATTAGTGCAGGGTATAATTGTAACTTTTAGTGTGTGAATTGAGAAATTTAATTAATAATCAAATTAATAACTATGTGTACTGAGAAAAGATGTGCACTAAGTTAATTAAGTATGTGAAAATAGAATTTCCCCAGAACAATGGTAATTTATCGTTCACAAGTTTGCACAAACATAACAGTAAGATGACCATTTGGTCTAGGGGGGTTCGTGGTTCGATTTTGGACGGTTTGTAAATAGGGTTCGCGGATTAGATTTTTTTTCAATTTCCAGATTCAATATAATATAAGAAAAAAGGGGTTTATAAATGAGAAGCCTCCTAAGAGCATCTCCAATGGTTTGCCATTGGAGTTGCCATTGCTATAATATAGCTACTGTGTTGAATTTTGATGCTCCAATGGCAAAATATAGCAGCTGCTTTTGGCATTTCTCAAATTTGGCAGCTGCTATATTTTGCCATTGGAGCATCAAAATTCAACACAGTAGCGATATTATTTGACACAAGCTTTGGCAGCTGCCATTTGTGCCAACTTAGCCAAAACCAATTGTTTTCCTCATTCCTTTCCTCTCTCCCTTCCCCAGCAATTGTTTCAGCATTTTTATGTTTCAGAATTCACTAATTTTTTTTTGAATAATGCAACATTTTACCATTTTACCCGAAATCGGAATTCACCATTTTACCCGAAATCAGTAAATTCAAAAAAATTCAATAAATAGAAACCTCAATAATAGAAACCTCAAACTCAATCTCAAATTTAATAAATAGAAACCTCAAGCTTAATATGCAATTTCATAAACTGAAAATATGAACAAAATTGAAAATAATAAACAAACTGAAAATAAGAAATACCTGGCTTTGGTAGTTTAAGGTAGATCTGGTCACCGATCGTCTATTTGATCTTGTACCATCGCTAATCAAAGACAGAGAGATGAGAGATAGAGTGATAGTGAGGGAGAAGTAGATCTGCTGATTGTGTTTTCCATTTTAAGACTGAGAGATAGAGAGACAGACAAGAGTGAGAGAGAGAGAGAGAGAAAGGTGGGGGGTAGACGGTCGCCGATCATCTTTTTGAGCATATACCGTCGCCGATCGAAGATAGAGAGATGAGAGATAGAGTGATAGTGAGAGAGAGGTAGATCTGGTGATTGCCTCTTCCATTCTAAGACTGAGAGAGAGAGAGAGGGTAAACGGTCGCCGATTGTCTCTTCGATCTTGTACTATCATCGACTAAAGAGAGATACAGTGACAGTGAGGGAGAGGTAGAACAGAGACCAAAAGGGATAGTGAGGGTGATAATCTCTGGTGATCTTCTCTTCCATTATAGGAGTGAGAGTGAGAATGAGTGTGTGTGTGTGTGTGTGTGAGAGAGAGAGAGAGAGAAAGAGAGAGAGAGATACAGAGGAGTGAGAGTGAGGGAGAGAAAAAGCGTTGGATAGCCAATCGAAGAGAGAGAAGACATATAGAGACAGAGTGAGAGTGAGAGGGAGAGAGTTGGATGATTCTAGATATTCATCTCATCCGTTGGAAATCATTTACGTGGACGGTGGTGATTTATCTTGGGAAGGCAAAAGAGCCGTTGTGCTCTTTTTGCCTGAAAAAAAACCCACAAAAAAAAAAAAGAAGCTATAAATTAACGGTCATGTTTTTTTGTCAAATGGTCATATTTTGCATTTCTATAAATAGAAACCTCAATCTCAATTTCATTCATAGCACATATTTCAAATTTTATATTTATTTTCTCATCTCTTTATCTCAATTGCATTTGATAGCAAATTTTCAAAATTACTTTCGAAAATATTTTGTTTTTAGTTTTTTTGGCCAATCACTATGGAAGGTTCATCAAATATAAAGAGAGAAAAATCATTCACTACTTAAGAAGATGTGGCAATTTGTAGAGCTTGTTGTCACATTACTGAAGACCCAATTGTTGAAAATTCGCAATTGCATGCTCATTTTTGGGGAAGAATTTTTTAAAATTATTGCTCGCTATAGAATGATCACTCAAGAACACAAGTGTCGATCTCATCTCGATGGGGTGTAATCATGAAATGTTGCAACAAATTTTGTAGGTGTCTAGAGCAAGTCGAAAATTTACATCCAAGTGGGGCGTCACAAGTTGATATAGTAAGATTTTATTTTCATTTATTATGTTAGTTTTTTATTTTAAATTTTTTTTGTCTTATATAAAAATTAACTAATTAATTAATTTAATATTTTATTAATATACATGCTTCAAGCAAAACTGTTATACCATCAAAATGAAAACGAACATTTTGCTTTTGAACATCGTTGGCCAATCTTGCAAAACAATATTAGATGGCAAGATGTAACTCTTACGAACACGGTGATGCAACAATGGCTACTCAGCAATTACTGGATCTGGTCTTCCAAGTTTAAACAAGTCCAAGACCTTAGTTAGAGATGTATGGCTAATTTTTCTTCAAATTTTTTTATATATGATTTGTACATAAGCCTAATCAAATAGTAGTTCCAAAGACAAAATTGTCTCATGCTAGAAAATGATAGAAAGGTGGAATAAATGCAACATAGAAAATCAAATGGCACAGCTTTACAAATTTACTAATTTTATTATGAAACGCATTTCATTAAGCTTAAAAATCTTATTTCATAAGAACAAGTTGATTTATTTATTTATTCCTCTTATTATAATTCTAACAACCAAATTCAGTTGCAGTACTACATTCGACTCCATTGTCATGGATGAATTGGTTCAACATGACTGGATTGTGAATGGCGAACATATATGCAATTGGCAGAATCGATTCTGCAAACATTTATGGTATATGGCTGTACCAAAACCAGTACTAGAACTTTGGGGAACGCATTCGTCGTAATTTTGGCATGGGGTTGTTATTATAACATTCCTTACCGGTAGTGGTGGAGGATGAGCGTCATAGTGAGAGGAAGAGGGAGATTGAGAGTAAATATTTGTTATTGCAAATAGTAAGAAAAAGAACGCAACTACTAAGAGCATCACTGAAGTTACTTTTTTTTTTATAATCAAATTTGAGTAAAAATTTGAGTAAAAGCTTCATCTGATATCGAGCATTCTAACGATTTTTTTTTTGTTTTTCATCAAACCATCAGTTGACTGGGAGGATGATCAGGCGGATGTCCGGCTGGTTGACCGATTAGTGTAAATTTACTAGAAGTCTAAGCAAGGAAGAGGTTGTTAGTGTATGGTCCTAACAGCTATCAACAGTAATTTGACGAAAGGCTCCATGCATTTTCAATTTGATAAAAAGTTTAAGAAATCCTCAATTTGATATTGGTTTGATGTTAACGTTGGAGCACCAGTTTTGGACTTCTTTCATTTAAGGCCTCGTTTGTAAAAAAATTATTTTAGTAATTTTTTGACTTTTTATAAAAAGATATGCAAAAAAATAGAGAGAATGATATGACAACTTATAGTGACTGTTTGATTAAAATATGCAGTTGTCAAACAAGACTTTAAATTTGATAAAAGAAAAGATGAAGCATTGGAGTCGCTCTAAGAGAGCATAGTTGATTAAAGCCTTCACCATTATCTTCTTCAATGTTTGATTATTGGGATCTCTATTGATGCTTATATATATACTAAGGACTTGTTTGGGATGATAGGTTTTTAGCGAAAAATGCATATCCACCTACCATTAGGCCTAATTTCGGAATTGACTATTTTAATTAATTTTTTGATTTTTTAGAAAAAAATGTGTAAAATAAAATTATATGATAAAGTTTTAAAAAGTTGTTCTGAGTTGTGTGCTTTATATAATATTTAGAAAGTTACGAACTAAAAAAACAAAAGAAAAAAACCCATGAAGATAAAAGGAATTTTTTTTTAAAAAAAATCAAAATTGTAATAAAAAATTTGGACAGTTATATTGGAGTAATTTGAGTATGAAAAAATGTGTGACATAATTTTTTTAGATGAATTTGTTTTTATAATTTATATAATAGAAAATATGAATCGCACAAGTGTGTGTATGGGAATTAGCTGTGTTTAATCTTTGGAGCGGTGTTACATGTATGAATTAGTATACTAACTAGTGTACCAATACTAGTTATGACATTATTATTGACCTCACTTATTATATAAATTATAATGGTAGTGCTATATGCACCAATTAGTGTACTAACTAGTATACCAATACTAGTTATAACATTATTATTGATCTTACTCATTAATCACATTACAAATATAAAAAATCTCTTAAATTATGTCACATCATCAATTGGTACACTAGTTGGTATACTAATAGATATATATAGCATTATTCAAATTATAAATACTAAAAATATCTTAAATTATGTCATATCATCAATTAATATATTAATTAGTGCATATAATATTTAGTAATGAGGCCAGCTAGAGAAATTAAGAAAAATGTTTTGCACCTCGAAAAACTTTCCCCCGAATCCCCCGAATCACTGAAACGACGTTGTTTCAGTGATTTTGATTTTTTTTTTTCTTTTTTTCCGCCATTGTTGACGCAGAGGGAGAGGGAGAAGAGGGAGAAGAGGGAGAAGAGAGGGAAGAGGAAGAGGAGGTTGTCACAGCTCGCCTCCGGCCGTCCGCCGGCCCGTCGCAGCTCTGCCCCGGTCGTCGCAGCTCGTAGCTCTGCCGTCGCAGCTCCGCCGTCCCCCTTCTCCTCCTCCCCTCTCCTCCCCTCCCCCTCGATTTTTTAGGCCCCCTCTAGTCCCCTCCTCCCTCCTCCCCCCTTCTCCCTCCTCCTCCCCCTCCCCTCCCCTTTCTTCGTCTTCTGCTTCTTCTGCTGTAAAAAAAAAAAAAAAAAAAAAGGGATTCGGGGCATTCGGGGGAGCTTGGATTCGAGCTCCCAATCACAACTGAGAAATTAATTGTCATTTTCGGGATTACATTTGTAATTTAACTCCATCCAGTTGGTAGGCTGGTGGAGAGTGCTTTTTTGGTCCCCCTTTTTTTATTTTTTTTATTTATATCTTTTTGGATATTTCTACCCAAAAAAAAAAAAAAAAACATACAAACACAAACAAACAACCAAACAAAAATTACATGTAAAAATTTAATATAATATATATATATATATATTTTTGATGGTGGGCACGAATCCCACAGGCTACACAGAATTGAGAGCTTCTTAGCAACTACTTTTGACAAAGAAACAGCAACTTCTCTACTTTTGACATCATTTTAGGGTTTGAGATACACAGAATTGAGAGCTTCCTCAGCATCTACTTTTGACAAAGAAACAACTTCTCTACTTTTGACATCATTTTAGGGTTTGAGAAGTGAGTTAGTTTTTTGATTTTTTAGTTTTTTTAGTTATTTTAGTCTGGGCTAAAATGTCTCATTTGGATAGATTTTTTTTTGATTTTTTTGACTTTTCTGAGAGAAAAAATGTAATGATTATAGGTTGAATGTGATATTTTGTCTTATTGAGCTAAAAAGGCTATTTTATTTTATTTTTTGGCTAAAATAACGAAAAAGCCCAGTGCTTTTTCTTCCCAAATGAAGCCTTAATATGTAGAATCTTTAAAGATTTTATTGGATTGAAATATCTATTGTCAAAGTCTCTTCATTGCAATTGTGCTTGCATCTATTCTATGGATTAGGAATTTCAGGAGCTCTATTCTTTTTAATCATTTCAATTCTTGCTAAAAAAAATTATATTTTATTTTTTTTTGACAAAAATTATTATTTTCTGTATTTAATTGTGATGTTTTCTTCTTATTAATAATAGAATACGCTTTCCACCAAAATTAATTCATTTTTTATAAACCACATACAAAAATATTTTATTAATTTTTATTTTTCATTATATCCAATGCCAAATAACGCAGGAAAAAAAAATTAAAAAACATTTCCACAACAAACAGAGCATTTAAACCTGCAAGACAATCATTTTTAAAAAAAAACTTTCTTTAAGATATATAATATATAAACCAAGATTTTTATTTTATTTGTGAAACCAAATGCATTCAATGGTTTCTCGAATTAGTCAGTGTAATAAATTGGATACCGAGTTATAGTTTCAATGCAATGGCAGTTCCATTGGTTAGCCATTGATTGACGAGTGAGTTGTTGCAAGCTGTTTCGGACTCGGAGGACCTGGACACCCTCGGACACAGATGCCACTTTAGGTAAGCACAAAATCCATAGCCAACACAAACAGAGGCACAATCCCTTGCGGTTATGCAACGTGGCAGCTTTGGCCTTTGCCCATTGGCGCCTGTCACGAACAAACCTGCCACCATGACTTGTTTCTATTATGCGAAAGTCTAAGAACTCAAAGATTTTCCATAAATTTTAATTAAGAAAATGATATGTGGGTTAAATTTAATAACAATATTATGAACTCGGAAAAAATATACCTAAAATAAATAGATTATATTCATTGCGAGTGTAACCTATATTTTACTAATTTTAAATTTATATTACACGCTCACTTTCAAGATAAAATTCGAGATACGTTTTCATGGTACATAATATTTTTGTAGATTTAATTATTGTACTATAGAATCCACATATAAAATAAATCTCAATCATCTCATATGTTTTCTGAATACTTTTCTTTAGATGATTTTTTTTGAATAACTAGTAGAGCTCTATTCCATTACACAAGTCAATATTTTATGCCAAACTTTGTTATGATAAATTATATGAAAAATTATTTCATATTACATGCGACAATGTTACTCAAATGAGAGAGAGAGATCAACCTGATACAACAATGGCTATAAGTACCATTAGCAAAGTGAAGTTGAATGTATTGGAACAATTTTCTGTGTAAAATAAATAACTTGAAACAAATCAAACAAATAAAAATAAATTACTTATAGAATTTATTTTACCGAACTGAATAAATACTTAAAAGATCAAGTCGAATGTGTGACACTCTGTCCTTAAGACAGATTCGCCCCGTTTCGGTGCTTACGGATAAATGGCGTCTATCTCCCAGAATACAATGATCTACACAAATTGTAATAACACTCCAAACAATTTGTACAGCGAACAAAAATCTGTGTTCTATACTCTCTAAATTTTTCCTAAAATAATATGAAGAATAAATTGATGCAAGAGAGCAAAAGGAAGGCAAGAAGATGATTTTTGGAAATAAGAAAAATGCTGGACGATGATTTGTATTTATAGGGCCGAAGATGTATGATTTTAAACGGGAATAGGTGCAAGATCTGTTTGAACACAGTTTGAATCTATTCAAATCTACCTGGGCAGATTTAAATCTAATTGGGAATAACTAAATCTGTCCGGTGCAAAACAGGTTGAAAAACTGTTTGGACTGGTTGAACCTGCTAGAAGTTGGACCAAAGAAGGGCTATGTTTGGACAGGAAAAACTGACGCAAAATTTAAATTAATTTCGTTAAGAAATTCAAATAATTTTCTCGCAAGAATTTGAAAATAATTCTAGTAAATTTTGTTAAAAAAATTAATATTAGAACCGACTCGACCCACACCAGCTCCGGGAACGGCTCGGCCAGCCGGTCGGACGGCGGCGTGGCGCGCGTGTGCTAGGTTGAGCCAAGGTTCACATTATCCATAACTTCTCACTTCGACAAACTTAGGGTGCCTCTTGGGGCCCAACCCAAGTGTTGCTACTTAGAATTTATACACACACACATAAGTTCTCTTAAGTTTCCAATGTGGGACAAGTCTTACAAGGAAACCCACATTTTATTCTTTTATTATCCATTCCACAAACCCGAAAACGACGTCAACTTCCCATTCACTCATAAATGGTTTTGACGAACCGTTTGTACCGTGTGACTTGCCATAAGGTAAGGATTACGTCACCTCTTTGGACCGATCCCAGAAGATGTTTGGGACCCACTTAAATTTGGGCTCAAAGTTGGCCTAAAATAAGCCTATAAACATCATATTTTTCCAACAATCCCCCATATGAATGGAATTGGACGGAAAGAAAATGCAACAACATAATCTAATTACAAAGAGTACAGATATTGGAAATATTCTGCAAAGGATAAGTAGCTTTTGGCTTTGAACTTTCCTTTGTGAGACATTATCGAATTTACTAGCTAACTAGTGAACATAATGTCTTGAACTGTTCATCCATTTGTGTAAATCAAGACAATAGAACTCACACAGTATATTACCAGACATAGTTTAGTTCTCACTATTGTGTTCATTTTGGCTCTGAACAACCTAGTCTTTCATGAGTGCTCTAGAGAATTGTAGCCCTTCACAAATCTCATAGAACCAGCCCAATTCACACTCATATAGGTGATTCTTATGAAGAGTATCCTACCATACTCCACTAGGTATTTCTAGATATAAGAATCATTAAAAGTTTTACTTAACCTAAAATGTTGCAGACATCACTATTTTATCATAGAAATAGGTAGGAGTTTAACTCCCTAATGATCCTTATGAGTCATACACAACTCGGTTGTCCCTTTGAACCTAGATCTTAGGATCTCCAATCAACTAGATTGGGTTGCCATTGTGGTAACTCTTATTTAATAGGCTTAAGTCCCATTTCCCTCGATGAATTCTCAACTAACTCTCTTGCTAACCCTTTGGTTAGTGGATCCGCTATGTTGTCTTTAGACTTTACATATTCAATGGAAATAATTCCATTAGAGAGTAGTTGTCTTACGGTGTTATGTCGACGATGAATGTGTCGTGACATACCGTTATACATATGACTCTGTGCTTTATCTATTGTTGATTGACTATCGCAATGTATGCATATAGCAAGCACTGGTTTTGGCCACATTGGAATATCTTCAGGGAAGTGGCAAAGCCATTCTGCTTCTTCCCTAACTTAATTTAAAGCTATGAATTCTGATTCCATAGTAGACTTAGCTATACAAGTCTATTTGGAAGATTTCCAAGATACAACCGCCTCACCAAGAGTAAAGACATACCCTTTGGTGGATTTTGAGTCTCTAGTATCCGATATCCAATTTGCATCACAGTATCCTTCAAGTACTGCTAGATATCTAATATAATTTAGCTCAATGTTACGAGTAAATCGAAGATATCTTAGAACCCTTATAATTGCTTTCCAGTATTCTACTCCCGGATTACTCGTATATCTACTTAATTTACTTACTGCATAAGCTATATCCAGGCGAGTGCAGTTCATCAAGTACATTAAGTTTCCAATAATTTTGGGCATACTCTAATTGAGAAATACTTTCTTGTACATTTTTAGAAAGAAATAAATTAACATCCACATGTGTTCTAGCAAGATGATTATCATCTTTGCTAAATTTGTCAAGTATTTTCTCAATGTAATATGATTGTGACAAAGCATAACCTTCTGATGTTTTGGTAACTTTCATACCAAGAATTACATTAGCAATGCCCATGTCCTTTATGTCAAAATGTTTATTCAACATTTTCTTGGTAGTTTTAATCATATCATTATTACTACTTATGGTGACCGTATCATCCACATAAAGACATATTATAACATAACCCTTGCTTGTGTTTTTAATATAAACACATTTATTATATTAATTTTGAATCCATTTGACATCATTGCCTTGTCAAATTTCTCGTGCCATTACTTTGGTGCTTGTTTTAAACCATGTAATGATTTAACCAATTTACACACTTTCTTTTCTTTTCCTGGATCAGAACATCTTTCAGGTTGTTCCATGTAAATTTTTTCATCTAACTCACCATTTAAGAAAGCTATTTTAATATCCATTTGATGAATTTCTAGATTGTACAAAGATGCAATGACAATTAGCATTCTAGTGGATGTTATTCTAATAACTGGTGAGTATGTGTCAAAGTAGTTAAGACCTTTTTTTTGTCTAAATCTTTTGACCACAAGTCTTGCCTTGTATTTGTCAATTAATCCATCTACTTTTATTTTTCTTTTGAAAATCCACTTGTACCCAAGAAGTTTACAACCTGGTGGCAAATCCACCAATTCCCAAGTGTGATTTTGCAAGATGGATTCAACTTTACTATTTACAACCTCTTTCCATAAAGGAGCTTCAAGATTGGACATAGCTTCTTTAAAAGTTAAAGGTTCATTTTCTAACAAAATTTTTAGAAAATCTGGACCAAAAGATTTTAAGGTTCTAGCATGTTTACTACGCCTAGGTTCATCTTCCTCATTTTGATCTATCTCTTGCTTTTGTTCTTGATCTTGACTAGTAATAGTATCATAAGATCTTTTATTAGTATTAGTCTCTTGTCCAGTTTTATTTGGAAACATATGTTCAAAGAAAAACGTATTCTAAGATTCAATAATAGTATTTATATGCATTTCAAAATGTTTTGACTTATGAATCAAAAATCGATATGCACTACTATTCATGGCATAACCAATGAAAATGCAATCAACAGTTTTAGGACCTATCTTAGTCTTTTTTAAGACTAGAAATAGCCACTTTAGCCAAACACCTCCACATTTTTAAGTATTTGTAGGATGGTATTCTCTCATGCCACAATTCATATGGTGTTTGATTCACTTTCTTTTGGGGTACTTTATTTAGAATATAATTAGTAGAAAGTATTGCATCCCCCCACAAGTTTTGAGGTAATCCAAAACTTATTAACATGACATTCATCATTTCTTTTAAAATCTTATTTTTTCTTTTAGCAATTCCATCTTGCTGAGGTGTGTAAGAAGCGGTGGTTTCATGAATTATTCCACGTTCTTTACAAAATTCACCAAAAGGTGATTCAGATTCACCACCTGTATCACTTTTAAGTTTTTTCATTTTCTTACCAAGTTGATTTTCAACTTCATTCTTGTATTGAATGAAAGTTTCCAAAGCTTCATCCTTGGTTCGAATTAAATAAATATTACTATATCTAGTATAGTCATCTATGAAAGTGATAAAATATTTTTTTCCATCTCTAGTTTGAATTGATTTAAAATCACAAATGTCACTATGAATTAATTCAAGTGGCTCTGTACTTCATTCAATTGAATAAAAATGAGTTTTAGTTAATTATGCCTCAATACAAATTTCACATTTATGATTTAAATCAATGTCAAATTTATGTAAACATTCCATATTAATTAATCTACATAAAGATTCATAATTAACATGTTCTAGTCTACCATGTCATAAATTTGAAGACTCAAGCAAGTAAAAAGAAGATTTATTTTTATTAATAACAGAGGGTACAACAGTTATTACATTTAGTTTGAAAAGGCCATCAGACATGTAACATTTTCCTACATACATCTCGTTTTTGGTAAGTACAAATTTGTCACTTTCAAAAACTAGCTTAAATCTATTTTTACTTAACAAAGATCCGGAAACAAGATTCTTGCGAATGTCCGATACATGCAGCACATTATTGAGAGTGAGTTCATTTCCAGATGTCATCTTTAGAATAATCTTTCCTTGTTCTTCAACTTTAGAAGTCGAAGAGTTGCCCATAAAGAGTTGTTCGTCATTGTCCACCATAGAATAAGATGTGAACATCTCTTTGTCGACACAGATGTGGCGAGTAGCGTCAGTGTCCACCCATCATTTTTTAGGATTTCTGACAAGGTTTGCCTCGAAAACAACTGCAAAAAGATTTATGTCCTCAACATCATTGGAAATTTTGTCCACTTTGGTCATATTGGTTTGAGCAGGTTTCTTGCTTGATCTTCCTTTGCCTTTGCGCTTATTACGGCAATCTTTAATCCAATGTCCCTCTTTGTCACAGATGTAACATTTGCCATTAAACTTATACTTCTTAGTTTCTCCTTCTCTAGAGCATTGTAAGGAACTTTCTCTAGAAAACATCCGTTTCTTTGCTTTTGGAGCATGTTCCACTACATTTTCCTTAGACTCCATTGGATGTTTACCAACCCACTTCTCTGATTTGCAGTTGTCCTCCTCAATCCTCAAACGCACAATCAATTTCTCTAAAGACATTTCTTTGTGCTTGTGTTTGAGGTAGTTCTTGAATTCCTTCCAGCCTTATGATAATTTCTCAATTAAGGCAGCAATTTGGAAGGATTCACTAATAGACATGCCTTCTACATGAATGTCATGCAAAATGAGTTGGAAATCTTGAACTTGGCTTATTACAGTTTTAGAATCAACCATCACAAAATCTAGGAATTTGTCAACCAAAAATTTCTTTGAGCCAGCATCTTTTATTTTGTACTTTTTCTCCAAAGACTCCCAAAGTTCCTTTGTCGTCTTGATAGGACTGTTGACGTTGTATAATGTATAGTCAAGTCCATTCAAGATGTAATTCCAGTAAAGGAAATCAGCATGTTTCCAGGCATCGACCGCAGAAACCAATTGCTGGTCGGTTTCATACTCTTTTAGAGTAGGAGCATTTTCACGGAAAAAATGAGCCAAGTTTAGAGTAGTAACATCGAACAACATTTACTACCGCCATCTTTTAAAATCAATTCCTAAGAACTTTCTGATTTTTTACCGTGATTGACTGGCACAGTCACAACAGGAGGATGGGTTGGTACTATTGCACCCACCATACTAGTACTTGTTTGAGCATTAGTTTGACTAGTTTTAGTAACCATAAATTCTAAATTATAAAACAAAATTATAATTAGAATTTTATACTACACAGAAAATTAAACCAAAACCACATAATTAAATTCTGTAAAAATAAAATAAACAAGAATTGTAACTTTTATTTTCAATTAATTTGAAAATAAAATAAAATTTTATTTAAACAAATTAATTCCACACAGAAAATTAAATTTCTATAACGCTTCAATAATTAAAATACTGAAATAGAATTTTAATTAATGAAAACTCATAAATTATTTCTGAAAATCGAAATTAATTTCTAACCAATTTCACAAATAAATATTCTAAAATGTTAATGACTACCAGTATATTACTACTAGTTGTCAAAGAAAATAAACAGTATATTACTACTATTTTCTAAACAGTATATTACTACTATTTATTTTTCCAACCAGAATATTATTTGTAAAACCACATAAAATAATTTCTGTAAGAACAAGAAAAGAAGAAAGGAAACAAACGAAAAATTCTGTTTAAACAGAATAATTTTAATCTGTCTTAAGGTTAAGATTGTTGGAACAATCTTTTGTATAAAATAAATAATTTGAAACAAATCAAACAAATAAAAATAAATTACTTATAGAATTTATTTCACCGAACCGAATAAATATTTAAAAGATCAAGTCGAGTGTCTGACACTCTGTTCTTAAGACAGATTCGCCTCGCTTCGGTACTTACAGATAAATGACGTCTATCTTCCAAGATACGATGATCTACACAAATTATAATAGCACTCCAAACAATTTGTATGGCAAACAAAAACCTGTGTTCTATACTCTCCAAATTTTTCGTAAAATAATATGAAGAATAAATTGATGCAAGAGAGCAAAAGGATGGCAAGAAGATGATTTTCAGAAATAAGAAATGCTGAAACATGATTTGTATTTATAGGGCTGAACAGGTATGATTTCAAACCTAAATAGATATGATTTCAAACTAGAACAGATGCAAGATCTGTTTGAACCTAGTTTGAATCTGTTTAAATCTGATTGGGCAGATTCAAATCTAATTGGGAATAACTGAATCTTTCCGGTGCAAAACAGGTTGAAAAACTATTTGGATTGGTTGAACCTGCTGGAATTTGGACCGGAGAAGAGCTCTGTTTGGACAGAAAAAATTGGCGCAAAATTTAAATTAATTTCGTTAAGAAATTCAAATAATTTTTCCGCAAAAATTTGAAAATAATTCAAGTAAATTTTGTCCAAAAAATTAATGTTAGAACAGACATGACACACAACCCACACTCGTTCTTGGTCAGACGGACGGCACGCGTGTGTGGTGGTTTGAGCCAAGGTTCACATTGTCCATAACTTGGGATGCCCCTTGGGGCCCAACCCAAGTGTTGCTACCTAGAACTTATATACACACATAACTTCTCTTAAGTTTTCAATGTGGGACCAGCCTTACAAGGAAATCCACATTTTATTCTTTTATTGTTCATTCCACGAACCCGAAAATGACGTCAACTTCACATTCACTCATAAATGGTTTTGACGAACTGTTTGCACCATGTGATTTGCTATGCGGTAAGGATCACGTCACTTCTTTGGACCTATCCCAAAAAAACGTTTAGGACCCACTCAAATTTGGGCTGAAAGTTGGCCCAAAATAAACCTATAAACACCATATTTTTCCAACAGAATGTGGCTTTCTTCCCCATGTCTTTGTTTTTAATATGGTAGGGCTATGATATGTAGGATATAGCTTGAAATTGAAATGCTCCTCCAAGCTCTCTACTTATATTAGGGGAAACACTAAAGAAATCTAGTAAACAATTAAAAATGGTAACAAATCTGGCAAAAATCTTATTTTTAACAAATCATTTATATTATACCTACCATATATGTACTATAAAGAGGCAAACAACTAAATAAGGAATCCAAATTTAAATTTTGTACATCAAATTCATTTTAAATGTGACACACCATTTCTGTTTATATTGTTAGAAGAAAAAAAAATCACAATTTTATTGTATTTTTATTGATTTGAACTTTTGTCATTGATTAGAAATACCTTTTACTTAATTTTTTTTGGTATGAGTCAATTAAGAATATTTAGGATATGTTTTATTATCCATATGTAGAAAATGCCTATTGGTTAGAATAGGAAAGAAAATAGATGATTTTCCAAATAATATATATATATATATATAGGTGGGAAATTATTCAATGTTTCTGGAATACCACGTGTCCGTACTCCTTAACAAATCATCATTCAATATGCCCCTCATGTTCCCTAATCATCATTCAATATGCCCCCTCCTGTTTCCCCAATCACCCAACATAATACCCCACCAACTAACGTTGTGTTTGATTGGAGAATTTGGAAAGGAATTTAAAAAGGAAAAAAATGTGTGAAACTAGGTAAAATGTAGGTATATTTTATTCATATTTCACCCATATTTTTCATTTCCCTTTTCAAATCCATTCTCAAATCTCCCAACCAAACACAGCATAACTGTGCACCATGGCTCGTTTCTTCTCCCATTCCACAAAACACCAAAAGGTATGCCCAATGCTGAAATACAATTGCATACTGCATGACGACATAGTTGAGGAACCTTAGCGGCATGCAATCTTTCATTTCCCTATTACAAGGAACATTAAATGTACAGGATTGATGTTTCAATTCCCTAATTTCAAGAATATGTCGAGCATGCAGAGATCAACTTTAGAGCAATTGTCGCGACCCAACTCGCCCCTAATGGTTTAGCATCATAACCGGCCAGTAATCCGTGATTACCAAAGGCCTGGTTAACAGTGATGACAATAATATAGTATAAAGGGGCTAGTGGAAGCCAATTAGTAATAAACATATGTCCAATGAGCTGTGAAGACCTGAATGGGAAAAGACTTCCATGGACAAAACCACACTCATAACCATATATATATATACATCTCAAATATACATAGCATACAGGTTAGGGACCTATTCCCTTCACCATTAATGTACAGTCAAGTCTTAAACATTCATTACATAGCGGAGACAAAAGGGTGAATCTGAAACACCCCAAAAATAGCCTTGGCTTGAGTAGACTTGGAACCTCGAAGTGAGGCACAATGTTTGGCTTGACAAAACATGAGCTTAATTTGACGCTTCTAGCTTTGGTCCGGTGCCTGGCCGCCTACATACATATATATAAACAGTGAGCTAAAGCCCAGTGAATAAGAAATGTGTAAAGAGTTTAAGAATGAATGTCCTTTTAGTAATTGAAATGGTCATTTGCATCAGTAAATCAGTTATTCAAGCAGTGACTCATATTTCAAGTCATATCAGTCATTTAGGAATCATAGCAGTCATACGTGGTACATCCAATAGCGGAACAGTACAATAGGTCTTAATAGGCCGAACAGTCAGTTAATGGCCATCAAAACAGTAAACAGTAGTAGTTCCAAACATTGGAACTAACAGAGATCTCTGTAACAGTAGCAGTAATAGTCAATTGCTATGGATGCCACGAGTACAGTTCGTAAAATAGGACAAACATTCATTCAGTAAAAAATATCATTTATGAAAGCAGTACAGTTAATCATTCAGAAAATAATTGTAATTGAACATAACTTTACAACATTGTTACTCATAGATTTCTGGGCTATAGGCAAGCTAATCAGCGTCCTTGGGTGCCAAACCTACACAGTTACAGAACGAACGCACACTAAATTACACACTCGGGATTAATAATTTGGCCCTTATCTTGATTTGGTGTGGTTCTATAACATTATCCTCATTATGATGCCTTAAACATGGCCTAGGAATGCCTAGGATGGAATGAGAATGCAAAAATGTACTTAAAAACATTGTTCAAAACTTGCTGAAAACAGGGGTCTCGCTCGAACATAGACTCCTTCACTCGAGCGAGCTTTCCGAATGAGAGAGGTCGCTCGAGCGTAGACTCCCTCGCTCGAGCGATCTGCAAAAATGTGGAAAGTACTGGTTGCTGAAATTCTCCGCTCGACATTCGCTCGAGCGTGAGACACAGTTCTTTGCTTGAGCGTAGGTCTCGTCACTTGAGCGTGCATCTGCACATGCAAAAACCTGAGAGCTTGCAATTTACGCTCGAGCCAGCATTCCGTCGCTCAAACGAAATTCTGAAAACAAAGGTGGTCGCTCGAGCGTGGAATCCTTTGTTCGAGCGAGGAAGCCAAATTCTGGGTTTTCCAGATTTGCTCCCAAGCTTCAAACCATAAATCAAACATGCCAAAACTCATTCTTTTGGGCCAAATTTCTAGAAAACACTTAGAAACTCATAGCACAACATGTTTTGAAGATCATTACATAAAATTAAAGCCCAAAGGTATGCCAATTGAACACAATTTCAATGTAAGTTTTATGAACAATGCAAGAACACAACATGCATGAAGTTTCTTGATCTTGAGCTTCTCAAACCATGATCATGTGCAACATTCAACTCAAAACATGGTGAGTTCTTGGATTTTAACTATGATAAGAACATGCATGTGAGGATTTCATAAAAATAAACTTCAAAACTCCATGGTATGGACATACATGCATGAATTAACTTAGCTTCCTTGAATTCAAGCTCAATTCTCCCATTAATTCACCTATTTATTTCATATGCAAGTCCTAGATGGCTCTATTACAAGATTAAAGGTTGAGCTCTTACCTAGGCTTCTCAATCAAACTTCACTTAAGCCAAATTCTTGAGCAATGTGGACAAGTCTTCAAAATTTTCTCAAATTCTTCTAAATTTCAAGCAAAGTTTCTTGTTGATTTCAATTTCTCCCAAGACTCTCCCTCTCTCATGTTTTTGCAATGAGATGGATGAAGAATGATGTGTCAAATATGTGAATTAAGACCAAAACAATGGTTTTGAAGGTGGCCCACTCAATGGCAAGCACGTAGATAACTTACATCCAATCAATTTAGTATCATATATTCTAATTTAATCATTCCAAATCGAATTTTAATTAAACCTACCATAAAATTCTATAATTCCTAATTAGCATATAAATCAAGTCAATTTTCGAATCGGTTGTCGATAAGGCTTTCAATTCGCAATTTGAAATCAAAACATGAACAGATCGTTTTGCATCAAACAGATAGACATATAATCTAAATAACACACTCACATAATCAATTTAGGATTTCGTCTTAATCAGTTACTTATCATGCTAAATCACGAATTAACGCTAATCAGAGGTGAGGGTTGTCACAGCAACAACGGCCAATCCATGTATCAAGGAGATGTTTCTATGTTAAATGACAAATCCTGGTGTTAGAAAGTACAAAAGAAATTTTAGTGTTAAATAGTTTCAAGACTCGGGGGGAAAAAACAACCCATGTTCGGCAAATGCAAATCCCATTTGATGCAGAGCATCATTTTCCAAACAAAGCTCTCGGCACAGGCCCAATCCATCGCATGCTATGTATTATCTTGTGACTATTACTGTAACAATATCAAGAAAAGTGATTATCTAATAGCAAGCCAGCAACAAGAACAGACTCTTCTTCTCATGAAATAAGCACTACCGTGGTTTTTTTTAAGAATAAAAATTTTATTAAAAGAAAAGGAAGGTACAGTGAGAGGACAAGGAGTCCTCCAAGGAAACAACAAAACAAACAAAACAAACACAAAATCCTCAGTCTAAACATCGCAAACTGCCCTTCAATCATTGGCAAGCACTATCCCTCTTTCAACATGTGCTCCATCTAGAGTCATATTCTTGCCAAGGCACTGGTCATCATATCTTTCATCTCACTTCAACAGTCAATGTAATTGCTTGATGTCATTTGCCTGTGTTGCAGCTTCAACTTCAACAAGAGCACACCTTAAAGATGCAATGATCTTCGATGCTTCATCACCAAACCCATTTTGGCCAACCTTGATTATGTTTTCCCTGTCAACACTGCCTCTTTTAACTGTTTGCATTCACAATCCGCTGCTTTTGTTGGAGTAGAGATACAATATTGGAAGAATTACAACACAAATCATGGGCAAAATGAGAAACTTATCAAGGCCACAACAACTAATCTTAAGTGGTTCAAACAATATATTGCACGACACAAGTTGCACACTGAAATGAAACGTTCTATAGTGGCAAAGCAATGAGAACTGTTAAAGGATCAAAATCAAAGGGATGATTTCCTGTTAAACAAAAATGATGACTGCCATAAAAACATACCTCTGAAACATCAATATCAAAATTCTAACTGTTCAGGATTCCTCAAAACTCCATATATTAGGTTCTTATGTTTTTGTGGCAATATCAGAGGGAATGTAAAGTTAAAAAGCAGTAACCACCGAATCTGATGACAGCTTAGGATTAAGTTATTTCATGCCTGCATTCCTGGTGAAATATAACTAGCAATTATAGTTGATAATTGAAAAGACACACAGGAATAGTTTGTTTGTTCACCATGGTGTTGCCTTAAAATTTTTATGACGTCAACAGCAAAAGATTTGCAAAACCCCGTCTTCAAAAATATTTTGATGAGTTGATTGCTTTAATTACAAAGAAACTATCAATCTAAACATAGATTACTACAAGGCAACAACAAAAATAAATTCCAAAATATCAAATACAAAAAATCAAAAACAAAAAAAGGAGATAAAATAGTTGTTTTGAAACAATATACTTCTTTTTTACAGATAAAAACCAGAAATAAAGAAAACACTACTTAAAACTGAACTTTTTGCGACGGAGCAGCAACGGGAAATGGGGGGTGGCGGAAGGGGGCATGACAAAAAGTATTTGCGACGGTTATAAACCGTCACGTTCTTGTAGCGATGGCAAATTAATGATTTTTGCGACGGTTTAACCTGACACAAAAAAAGGGAAAAAAAACTTCACTTTTAGTGATGATATTGGTTGCCGTCATCAAAAACTTTTTTAGTGACGGTATTTGATGTCGCAAAAAGTATTATTAGCGACGGTCTAAAACATCGCAAAAAAAAAAGAATTAAATTAATATCGTATTTGTAGCAGTTTAAACCGTCGCTAAAGATGGCACTAATATGTATATGCAACAAGTTAACCCATTGCTAATAAAATGTAAGGAAATAATGATTACATTAGTGACGGTTTATTACTGTTGCAAAATAATTATTTTCATAAAATAAATATATATTTTATTAATTAATTCCCTATACAAATTATTAATATTTTCTAAAATAAAATCCACACATATCCACATTTACATTCACAAAATCATATATACGAATAATAATATATATGTATCATGTAACAATATAGTGTCAACCAAACATTCCTTACAAAAATATATAAAGCATCCTTCAACAATATTAATAATTTTTGATAATTCAAGAACTAAAATTTGTATTTAAAACAAAACAACAGTATCGACAGTACAAATAAAAAAAACATATATTATAGCTTGTTTTAGTATCAACAGTAAGCTCCAATATCGATATGTGAAGATATCATCACGTACTCAAAGGATAGCATCTGCAAAAAGAAACAAACAAAAAAAAATGTATATTGACAATATAATTAATTTCAAGCTTAAAAAAAATGTAAAACATTTTATATTTATTTCAATAAATAAGATTATAACATATACATGAATCGAGCACCGCACAATGTATCTTCCAACAACTTCTCTAACTATTTTTGGACCTCGGGATGGTGTTTCTAAACCAGCAGCTTTTTCGCCCCTAGGGAATATATAATTTCCCTCATTTATGAGCAAAATGCATTTCTTCTTCTTTAAAAGATCATCTAAGAAAAAGTACATCATAAATGCTAGCAGATTTTTATAATTAAAAAAAAAAAATTGTTGAAAAATAAAATCATACCTGGTAAGAAGGTCTTGTGCAAGTTTGATTAGCCGCTGCTTTGAATCAGGGAATATTACCCAATAAGCACAGACCACTTCCATAAATTCCAGAGTAGAAGCCTAACACAAAAAATAGTAGATAAGCAATGGTTATTGTGCAAAAACTAACTACAGGATTTAAGAAAGTAAAACAAAAAAAATCTAACATGGGCACTTGCTATAAGAACTAACAAGAAAGAGTACATGCTTCAAGGAAAAAAAAAAATTGGGTAGAACAACAGTACCAGCTGGCTTCTATTTCTGAAATTAAGTTCTTTTTGCGTAATACAAGCACAGTTAGAAACAGAGTTCATCTCATTCAAATTGCACTAACGGCTAGGAGTGGCTTGATACGATACGATAATACAATCAAATTTAAATTTAATCCAAGAAGATACCCATGTAAAAAACAAATATAATGCCATTTTGTGTTCACTTACCTCAGAAGCAGCAGAAAGCAGAAGGAACTGAGTCGGGCTAATTTCCTTATTTAAAAGGTCCATCATAATCCAATGAAGAATTGCTTACTTCTCTAGAATCAAGTTCAAGGTCGACAATGAATTGTTCTAACTTTTCAAGGAGTTTTTCCTTCAAGCTGTCAACCTGTCAATACATGGCCAAACTGTCATGGTGTATGCATCAATACATCAGTTACAAGCATGGTTGTTTAATCTTTCTGAATATAATTGCATTCCAAATAATTTGAGTGAACAAACAGAATTCTAATATTTAGCCCACAAACCCTGAAATTTGTAGGAAATAAAGTTTCCAACTTAATAATATGTAGAATTATATTTTTCACTTTTAATATTTAGCAATATTTATTAAGGCTATTTTGTAATACAATGACAACAGAATGACTAGATTCCTCAAAAGAATAAAACATGTAAAGCAAGTAATAATTAAGTTTGATTGACAAAACTTACAAATAGTTTTAACACAAATCGGGAAATCCAATTGCTTAAGAAGCATTGTAGCCTCAGCACTTAACTGTATAGAGTTGTGGCAAATAAACAGTTACATTAGACACTTCAAGAACTAAGCCCAAATCCAAAACCAAAATACCAACTCCATAGGGTCCAGAAATGAGTATCAAAGGCACCTTGACCTTTTGGAGTATGACATCTGGAAAAAAAAAAAAAATTAAAAGCAACAGCTTAGTACAATAAAAACAGAATAATAAAAAATTATGATAGGATATAATACTATGACAAAACAAGAACATTGGCCAATCATAATAAAACAAAAAAAAACCTCCTGCTGCAAATTGAACTTACCTGAACAACTTTCTATAGAAATAAGTTTATTTGAAATGTCTTAAAAGCTTTCACATCATATCATGTTTTAAATATCACTTCTACCACTAAAAGTGAAAGAACTCTTTAAAATATATAAAGATTTTATCACACATCTTAAGATAATTTGGTTTGAGATTTATAGCAAGAAGTCTGCAAAACAATTTCAGAAGTAGGATGCAAATTATATCATATATGTTCTCCTCTATTAACAATTTGCCAAGATCAACAGGTGATGGCTGGTTCATTGCTCAGTGGAATCTGCCTGAGTCTGTTTTGAAGCCCCATATCATCAGGAATGGGAGGGCTGCTGAGTGATGTGAGTTCAGTATAAGAGAGATGAGCGAAGGAAAGCAAAAAAGTGTGTTTTTCTAATTGTTTGCTAACCTATGCAGCAGCATGAGGAGCTAAACAACCATTTGATGAGGGTTGAGTGAAGTGAGAAACACGTTTAAAATGTCATACATTCAAATATTTGAGTGGAAATTCTATGGTTTGAGTGGATTCAGGCTTTATATGAGTGATTTTTATATGCAGGGTAAGGAAGCTGTAACAGAGAGATGTGAGATTCTATATTGTGGGTCGAGTGTAGTGAGCCCATATATTGTGTGCTTTAGCTTGGTGCTGTTATGTGATTTGTACTACCTATTTCTTGGTAATACTTATTTCATACTTCATTATTGGTAGGTGGTGTTGATTACATCTAGCTTGCAAATGCATCCAGGAGATTGCTGCTGCCATGTGTTGGATGCACTTGTAAGACTGCTGCCAGTGAAGGCTAGTGACTTGGAGGAATCTTGGATGATTGTTGGCTTAGTGTGGTGGATTGGAGGTGGCTGCATCTTGCTCCTATCCAAAGGAATTGAGGCTTGGTGGTGGCAGCAGCAGCTTGCGCCTTGTCATGCTCTCTGTCTAAGTTTATTGTATAGTTGTTATTACTTTTTGAACCATCTTTTTAAGACTGATGTAAATACTAGTTTATTAGTTTTATGGCCTACTCCTACGGGCTGTGTAGGAGACTCACTATGTTTTGGTTTTGGATAGTAGATAGTGGGCTGTTGAACATGTTTTTTAATATGTGCTGCCTTGATGAAGTTATGGTGGGTACAAGTGAAGCTATTTTTGTTAGATCATACCATGCCCAGATTGTGTTCACAGGGAGCTTCTTGACTGCCAATGCTTGGATTACTGTTGTTCAGGACCCCTATTCTATCAGGATATGGCTGCTGAACATCTTAGCTCTATGTATAATTATTATGGATTAGGGCAGTTTTGTATATCATTTGAGGGCAGGTTAGATAATTGTTAGTTTTTGGGTAACTCTTTATAGTTGTGGTAGGGCCTGGGGCATGCCCCTTGTAATTTTGTATATTCTCTAGTTTTAATTTATGACTTATTCACCAAAAAAAAAAAAAAAAAACTCACAGGCCTAAATTCACCATACTTGAGCTCAAATGAGCAAAAGTTTGACAGCACAACAATTCACAATCAACTTGGCTGAAACCTTTTCAAGTAATCCACATCGGTACCTCCTACATTTTCATAATCTGATTGTTCAAAATAAATGGCTAATATGGTTTCACATGGATTATGTAATTAGGGCACAATTCAAAGTTAGAACAGTAATGAAGACAGAGATTATAAAGAAAACAAGGAATGCAATCTGGTTGCTGGAAAAATACACCATGAGGGCACAAACTCATTATCAATATCGTGCTAGGCTTAACGCACCTACTAACTAAGAATCTCACAGTTCAGGGCTTTTATGAACTTACCTGAACAACTTTCTATAGAAAACATGAGTTGTTCCCATAATTGAACTTCAGTATCTTGCTATAATCAATGTTCTTCATTATTCCTGTAATTTGATCATAAGAGCAGTTAAAATGTAAGTTCTAGAAAATTCAAGAAATAGCAAAGAACTTGCTCACAGCTAAATCATCGTACCCCAGACGTACTCCTCCACTTAACCCACCGCAAAATCATAACAAAACAAAATAATAATAATAATAATAATAATAATAATAATAATAATAATAATAATAATAATAATAATAATAATAATAATAATAATAAACAAAAAAAATAAAAATAAAATGCACCATTAGCTATAAGTTTGATGCTTTGGTTTGCCGTTTAGATGTCGTCTTATTAATCATTTGCTGCAAATTTGACGCAATCAAGAGCAGTCTCATACCTGAATCACTGCAAGAATAAGTTAGCAAAATTAGAATCACATTGCAAAGGATGCATTGTTTGTTACATCCTCCCACCCACTTCAATAGCCCGCTTTATCTACATCTAGCAGAACTCCCTTGGTAGTGTAATATAAGACACATCACTGGTCATAAATATATAAATATTCACAAAATCGCATTTCCTCATCGTAAAAGTATGTTATACGAACTAGCATAAAATGCTAGCTTGTGGGACTTAGAAATTTGGTCAAGCTGTTTAGAAAGTTGGAACTTATGGGAGCTTATGATCAAACAAATTTATCATCAAACACTGCTTTTAATATTTCCTATGTTTAGGATAAGAGGGTGTAATCAAGGGCTAGATTCGATGTCTTGGGTGTTTAGAATGACACTGAATAATGTCTGGCATAGTAACATCGGTTATACATCTCAGTTGAGCAGATTATGATATGCTTCTTTCAGTGCTTGATGATTTTATTTCAATATTTAACTAAATGTTGGATAGGAAGCATGAGTATTAATAAGTTTTTTTTTTTTTTTTTTAAAATTTTGGGGAGATTGAAAATATTATGTAATGAGTCCTCGATCAAGAGCTATAATCTGTATATTCATATCAAGATTATAAAGTTTAAAAACATATGTTAATAGCTTTTAGGATCTGGTGCCTTTCCTTTGACTTGTCATCAAAATCACAATTTTCCCCATTGAATGCTCTATACAATTTGGATCTTTTTGCTCATTGTTTTCTTAGCTGAATTTTCATACTATATTAAGTTGCACATTTTGGATGTGATAATCAAATGTTTTATTCATGCTAATCAGTCAAAGAATCCCCACCGATGGGGTATACTGATTTGTAGCTAGGATGAAATTAAACTTTGACCTGTGAATTTGATGTTATATTATATCTTTTTGCGCTTTATGTATAATGTTTGTGACAGAGAATTAGAACTAAAACTGGCATGACAGTTCATGGAAAGATTCAGGCAAATCTATGGCTCTCAGGCTGCAGCATATACAAGAAAATTCCATTAGCAACAGAAACATTAAGAGACTCAAATTGTCCTACCATTGGAATGCTTACAAGCTCACATACCTGCCTAGTTTTTGCTGAAAGACCACTCCCTTCGCCACCCAGGACCAAGCACAGTGGCAAATTTACTAAAGAATCTGCAAGTCCTTGAGAAAGCCTAGACACTGGCTTCGATTGTTCATTACTCTCAGGATGACCAGCCAAAATCTTCAAATGGAATTTATTTATGAGAGCTTCTAGATGAGTCCAAGTTCCAGAAACTATAGGAAGCTGAAAGGAGGCTCCTCGGCTTGAATGGATCACAACAACCAGGAAGCAGAAATAAAGTAGCTACAATAAGAGGAAAATAGAATATTTAGTAAAAGTAAGTCATATCCTCTTGAGAGTATGATTTAAAACATTGAAGCTATTACCCAATTGCATGATGGCAGTAACCATTACAAGGTTTAAGTTCACATGTTATCTCTCAAAGTGCAAACTAAAATTTCACCAAAATGCCAATAAAGAAGCACCTTCATCTACCTAAAAGAATATTCACTCTAGTTGTCAAGTAATTAGTTTTTTACATGACGAAATTGGTTGTCAGAGTTAATTGGTATTGAGTTTGATACTTACTAGGCTTCGAAGTTTATGAAGTCATATTCTTTTTAGAAATTAGTTGAGCTTCTAATTAGGAAGAATACCTTGTTTACTCAAATTTTCTTAAACTAGTTGGCCCACCACATGCTCAAGGCAGATGGACTTGATACCACAACAGTGATGTAGAAGGGTTTGTTTCCCTGTCATAGCCATGAGGATCATTGCATTCCAATGGCCTCAAAACCAAACTCTTATTAGCCAAAACCGAAAAGAGAAAGAAATCACATCCAACATACTACTCGGACTAGTTAAATTTGTATAAAAAAAAAGGGGAGTCAATCCACTATGACTGCAATTAGAAAAGCTAAGTGCTAAACAATAGTGAGTTGTTGCAAAAGGAGAATATAATTATTAACAGTCAATCATCTGCATTATCTTTTGGAAACAAAATAAAATCACTTGGTTGTAATGTAACACATAAATTGTAATATACAAATTGATGAGCAAGTCTATAAAAAAATATTTTTAAATTTAACTAGGCATACAATCCTCGACATAATGAAATAGCAAAAGATGATCCATATTGCCAACCCACCTTTTTGGGACACAAGGCTTAGTTTGGTTTGGTTTTGATGATATACCAAAATTTTTGTGGTTATTACAAATTAAAAAGTGAGTGGTTAGCCCGACTTTTTGTGAGATTATCTACTTTTCTTTACCTTAATCTCACCCATAAATGAGTTAAGGAAATGTGCAAAGTCTATTCTAGAAATATCTCTACTAATAACCATGAAATATCGTATCTTCTATCCCTATTCTATTGAAAAACCATTATTCTTCCTAACATCAAGCATCATCAAACTTAAAACCAATCAATTCTAATTACTCCCATGAAGTAAGTGATTGTAGATAGCAGTATTCTAAACTTTTCAAATGTTGCCCTACATCAGTTCGGTTTCAATACTGAATTTTCTTCTCTTTTCCTTTGGATTTTTCCCCTTCTTCTTCACCTATCAATCATTCTTCTACTCATCATATTTGTCTATCAATGATTTGTTGAAAACCCTTACAAGCTAAAACCATAAGTTTTAAGGAATAGCACAAGAGATAGACATTATCAGAGATGAACATTCATTTATTTTTAGTTTTTTACTCAAAATGCACCTTTCATTAATTTTCTTTTCCTTCTGATAAATCAAGGTCACAAGGCAGAAAGTAGCAAATAGCTCTGCAGATCATCGCAGCAAGCACAGATTCCAGAAGACCACTGTGCAGGGGCACTGCTTATGCCAGGATGAGCAGAGACAGGGATTTCATCATTGGGTGCAACAACCTCAGCTTTTATATCTGATTGTCCCAAGGGAATGTATACTGGTGGAACATAACTGCTTTGACCTCCCATCCTTCCCTCAACGGCAAAACTAATATGTACCTACCAGCTTCCCTCTACAATACACTTCATCTAATACTTTTCTCAGCTGTTCAACATACCAAAGAAGAAATAGGGTTACAGGCCAGTTGTTGAAACCTGTTGGACAACCAGAATAGAACTGTGACATCACACAAGTACATCATAATCACATATGCATAATGGGTATAAAACAAAACAAAACAACCAGGAAACAATGAACTAACCAGGAAGCAAGAAAAAAAAAAAAAAAACTCATGAAAAAAATATTGAAGTGTTTGTAACAATGTCTATACAAGAAAATAGATTAACCCATTTGAAATAGTAAATCTACCCTAATGACAAAGAGAAAGGCAAATGTGGATTCCTCAGTACTACAACAAAAATGGGTTTTGTTAATACATATTCTTGTCCACATAAAGGCAAAGATATGAGAGAGAGAGAGAGAGAGAGAGCTCTGTTTAGAAACAAAGCTGAAGATATTCATTGACATGCAAAGCCTTTGCTTGAAAAACTTCCAAAGCAACACACTTGAATGACAAACCAAAAGAGAAACCAACAACAGTGTCCTATTTGAATCCAAAAGTTCTAGAAAACATGATTTGAAGCCAAACCCATCTCAAATCCAATAGAAAAACATTGTGAGGAACACATTTTCTAACAAAACCCAAGTTCAAAAACAAAGATTTGTCAAGAACCTCAGTTCAAAAAAGGTCAGATGATACCATAAAACAACTCAAAGAAAAACAAGGCCATTAATGTTTTCATGAAAGGTAAGGGGTACAACAATGACAATGACTGTGGTGGGGGAACCCTATCGAAGATAGTGGTGGGAGGGAGTGGGGGTCCCTTTGTGCTGGTTGGTCTTACAAACAAATTCCATTAGGAGACAAATATGCCCTATGACTACAAGTAATAATCACAATAACAATTAGTTGAAGAAACAACAAAATACATAAAATCTCTCTCGAGCAAATACGTTACACGGACTCAGCTATGAGTATCGGGTGCGGGTGCATATCTAGGAGTTAGACACTGTAACGCCCTCAAAATAATGACAATAAACCCATCAATTAAACATGCATCAACATAATAAAAGTCCACCTTCTTCTATTTAACTGAACTGTTCTGTACAAAAGTATTACATGTAAGCAATAAAAAGCGGGCGCCTTAAAGGCTTACAACTTTCCAAGTTAACACTTGGTTACAATCAAGAGAGCTCTAGCTCAATACACGTAAAGCCCTTGGCTTGAAGTTACATGTAACACATCAAAAGTAAATAGAAGTCAAAAAGTCCATCCGCCACTAGCCTCCCAAGCTAAGTCCTTGGAGGTGGCATGCTGCCGGTACCTGAAAATGATATCCCCATAAAGGGTGAGCCACAGCCCAGTAGAAATATACTAAACCAATTATGAATAACGCCTAAAAGATTAACAGTTGATACATTGGTCAACACTTTTACATTCGTTTACAATTTACTACAATTCCAAGGCATTCAAGCCTATTTTTCCTTTCTTTCCAGTTCAACATAGATAAACATATTAGTTATATCTATACAACCACTGATAAGCATATAAGCTACTTCACATTTCCAAGACAAGCACATGGGCTGTATCTATATTTTTCAAGACAAGCATATGAGCTGTGCCTCCGGAGTTCATCCCCTATCTTCTCCCAACACTATCCGGTTTAGAGGTACATCCCCCATCTTCCCCTAAACCGCGGAGTACATCCCCCATCGCCCTCTCTACACATAATGCATATAAACACATTGGTTCTATATACAATTAATCAATACAATTAATGTATTCTACAAATCGTCAAGTTCCATGACACTTTCCGCAGATTAGTTTCAGTTTACCTAATCATCATGCATTGTCTACAACAAACACGACTATCCTCCACCGATAGCCCAAAGCAGTTATTTCTATACAGAAAATAAATGCACAATGGATATATAATCAACATCTCAATTCCACAATTAATTATCCCAATTAATTAAACAATATAATTATAGCATTTTCCATAATTAACATTCAACCCCAAAGGTTCCATTTTCATCAATGAGTCCACATTAATCTCACTTCTATGTACTAAACATACATATTGGTTTATTTAAAATAAAACCCCAAACTTTTATAAAATTACATAAAAGCCCCAAACTTTCTCAAAATTACATAACTATTCCCAACACATCAAAATGTCAAAATTCAAAGACAGAATCCATAAAGAGGAGTAGGATATCCCTACCTCAAAGTTTAAGCCCAAAAGGAGATGAAGACCCAACACCCAACTTGCTCCAAAACCAAATATTTTCAGATTAGATCGAAGCCCCAGTCACCCTCTATCTTTTTAACAAAACACTTAGGGTAGATTCACATTCTAGGGAGATGATTTCTTAGAGAGAAGGCAAGTCTAGAGAGAGAGGCTCTCAAATTTAGGGTTTGAAGATATAAAACTTTTGAAAAAGTGAAGTTTAGATCGCTGCTGCGAACTGATATAAATAGGCTCGCTCGAGCGAAGACTTGGTCGCTCGAGCGACCAGACACAGAAAACCCTAGCTCGAGCCAACATCCCAGAAGCTCGCTCGAGCGAAGAAAAGCTCGCTCGAGCCAGGAGCTCGACCCTTCAGGTCTGCAACTAGACGCACGCTCGAGCGACAAACTGCTCGCTCGAGCGAAGACCGAACCAGATCGCTCGAGCGAAGAACTGCTCGCTCGAGCCAGAAATTATGGTGTTCAGGTCCAGTACCAGACGCAGTCGCTCGCTCGAGCGAAGCCACTCTGGCTCGACCCACCAGACACAAAACTCAAAGCTCGCTCGAGCGACCAACTCCTCGCTCGAGCGAAGGACAAAAATTCTGGGCAGCAACCCTTGGCTCCCAAACACAACCAACCTGAAACAAACCTGCCCAACACATCCTATAACTCAAATACAATGTATGAAAGGATGTAAACAAGACAACAACCCACTACCAACATCCACGGACATATGTCCGGATCACTATACAACAAGGGGTAAACCCGGGATCGCTATAGACACTTCAAAATTAAAAATTGAGGATACATAAATATGGATCCAAATTTGGATACGGATACGGAATACGTTAAATAGTTAATTTTTTAAAAATATATTTATTATATAAAGATGAGTTAAATAGTTATTTTTTAAATATATTTATTATTTTTTATCTTATGTATTATTTTTATTGATAATATTTTTAATTTATTTTTTTAATTTTAATTGATATATATATTATAAATAAAAAATATATAATAAATAAGGAATAACAAATTATGTTAAAATAAATAAAATAAATAAATAATGTAATTTACAGATTTTATTAGATTTTTTTATTTTTTTTATTGTATATGATTTAATTAGATATTTTTTATTTTTTTTATTGTATATGATTTAATTAGATATCTATATCTATATCTATACTTACTATATATTAAGCAAAAGGGAGGTTTTAACCCCAAGCCTTGTGGGAGCTCCAATCTCCCAATCTAAATTTCATGATTTTTTGATTTAAAAAAAAAAATCTTAGCATTTATTAACTTCTCCCAACTCCCAAGTCTTACCTTCATAATAACACTTTAATGTATTAAGAACAAGCATAAAAAAATTCTTTGAAATGCAACACATGAATTCTTTGGAAAGTCCCAACATATATGATTATTATCCCTCAGAATAACACTTTAATGCATTAAAAACAAGCATAAAAACAATTTCTTGAAATGTCCAACATATCTATCTATATCTATACTATATATTAAGCAAAAGGGGGATTTTTAACCCCAAGGACTGTGAGAGCTTCAATATCCCAATATGAATTTTCTAAATTTTTTATTAAAAAAAAAAAACTCAACATTTATTGATTTGGTCAAAATCTCCTGATCAGCATTTATTAACTTTTTTCAATTCACATGTCTTTTCACATGCCTACATTTATTGATTTGGTCAAAATTCCCTGATTAGTATTTAAAATCCCTTCATACAAATAATTATAGATACAATCTGTATATAGTTACTTCAGTATCCTTTTCAACTTCTCTCATACACTATGGTTAGTGATAAGATTGTTAAATTATTTTTATAAAAAATATTAAAAAACATATTTTATATATTAAAAAAATCTAAAATAAATATAAATATCTATAATTATTCCGTGCATAGCACGGGTGATAGGCTAGTTATATATTAAGCAAAAAAGGGTTTTTAGCCCCAAGCTTTGTGGGAACTCAAATCTCCCAATCTTAATTTCCTGATTTTTTGATTTTAAAAAAAAAAATCTTAACATTTATTAACTTCTCCCAACTCCCAAGTCTTACTCTCATAATAACACTTTAATGCATTAAGAACAAGCATAATTTTTTTTTTTTTGAAATCCAACACATATAAATTCCTTCAAAAGTCCCAACACATATGATTATTATCCTTCATAATAACACATCAATGCATTAAGAATAAACATAAAAAAAATTTCTTGAAGATTCCAACATATATGATTATTATCAAAATATTAAACTTTAATATAATATAATAAAAAAAAAGACATTTAATTCCTTGAAAAGTCCAACACATATGATTATTATCAAAATATTAAACTTTAATATAATATAAAAAAGGAAAAAAAGAAGACATTTTAAAAAAAAAAAAATTTTAAAAATCACAATTCATATATATAGATAATTGTAAATACAATCCGTGCATAGCACGGATGATATGCTGGTCTATATCTATACTATATATTAAGCAAAAGGGGATTTTTAACCCCCAAGGTCTGTGGGAGCTTCAATATGTCAATCCTAATTTTCTAATTTTTTGTTTTTTTAAAAAAAAAAATTAACCTCAGCATTTATTAACTCCTCTCAACCCACAAGACTTTTTGACTTCTTTCATAATTACTGCAGCACTCTTTTCAATTTCTCCCATATACTATGGTTACACACAAAAATAAAGAAGATAAAAATTTAGCTATGGAACTCAAAAAGATATAAGATCTAAATTTGAATTATGATTTAGTAATATAATTATCTATTTTTTTGATGTATATCTATCAAAATTTTAAATCACTTAATGGGATAAATTAATCAATTTTCTAAATTATTGATTTTTTAATTTATAAAATAGATTAAAAAAACTATTGACTGATTTATTTATTTAATCACAAAAATATTTCATAATCTCTCCATCCTAATCTCTCTCACCAATTTTCAAAAAATAATATTAAAGCTTGTCTTCCTTCTCTCTTTCCCAAAAAATCAGATAATATTTTTCATGAAAGTTGTAGACATCTATCTATATCTTATATATTATATTATAACATAACAAAAAATAAAAACTAAAAACTAAAAATCAAATATACAAACAGAGCAAATTTATAAATTTGATTTTTATTTATTCAGTTAAGATCTTTCTTTTGCATCTCAATATCCAATTTTAAGTTTTAAAAATCTTTAAAGTTTATCTAAATAAATTTAATTTGAAAATATCTCCCACCATATCTATATCTATATCTATATATCTATGCTTACTCTATATTAAGCAAAACGAGATTTTTAACCCCCAAGGCCTGTGGGAGCTTCAATATCCCAATCTGAATTTTCTAAATTTTTTATTAAAAAAAAAAACTCAGTATTTATTGATTTGGTCAAAATCCCCTGATCAACATTTATTAACTTTTTTCAATCCACATGTCTTTCCACACGCCTACATTTATTGATATAATCCCCTAATCAGCATTTAAAATTTACTCATACAAATAATTATACATACAATCCGTATATAGTTACTGCAGTATCCTTTTCAATTTCTCCCATACACTATGGTTAGTGATAAGATTGTTAAATTATTTTTATAAAAAATCTTAAAAAATATATTTTATATATTAAAAAAAATCTAAAATAAATATAAATATCTATAATTATTCCGTGCATAGCACGGGTGATAGGCTAGTTATATATTAAGCAAAAGGGGGTTTTTAACCCCAAGGCCTGTGGGAGTTTCAATATTTCAATTTGAATTTTTTAAATTTTTTATTAAAAAAAATAAAATTCAGCATTTATTGATTTGGTCAAAATCCCTTGTTCATCATTTATTAACTTTTTTCAATCCACATGTCTTTCCACATGCCTGCATTTATATTGATTTGGTCAAAATCCCCTGATCAGTATTTAAAATCTCCTCCTACAAATAATTATAGATACAATCTATGTATAGTTACTGTAGTATCTTTTTCAACTTCTCTCATACACTATGGTTAGTGATAAGATTTTTAAATTATTTTTAAAAAAAATCTTAAAATACATAATTTATATATTAAAAAAATTTAAAATAAATATAAATATCTATAATTATCCCATGCATAGAACGGGTGATAGGCTAGTTATTATATAACAAACAAGAGACAAGAGAAGAGAGAGAAGAAAGAAATATATAGCGATCCCGGGTTTACCCCTTGTTGTATAGTGATCCGGACATGTGTCCGTGGATGTTGGTAGTGGGTTGTTGTCTTGTTTACATCATTTCATACATTGTATTTGAGTTATAGGATGTGTTGGGCAGGTTTGTTTCAGGTTGGTTGTGTTTGGGAGCCAAGGGTTGCTGCCCAGAATTTTTGTCCTTCGCTCGAGCGAGGAGTTGGTCGCTCGAGCGAGCTTTGAGTTTTGTGTCTGGTGGGTCGAGCCAGAGTGGTTTCGCTCGAGCGAGCGACTGCGTCTGGTACTGGACCTGAACACCATGATTTCTGGCTCGAGCGAGCTTTTCTTCGCTCGAGCGATCTGGTTCGGTCTTCGCTCGAGCGAGCAGTTTGTCGCTCGAGCGTGCGTCTAGTTGCAGACCTGAAGGGTCGAGCTCCTGGCTCGAGCGAGCTTTTCTTCGCTCGAGCGAGCTTCTGGGATGTTGGCTCGAGCGAGACCTTCTTGGCTCGAGCTAGGGTTTTCTGTGTCTGGTCGCTCGAGCGACAAAGTCTTCGCTCGAGCGAGCCTGTTTATATCAGTTCGACAGCAGTGAGTTTTAAGTTAGATTTTTTATAAACTTTTGATCCAATCTTCAAGATCTGAGAGCTTCTCTCTCTAACTTTACATTCTCTCTAAGGATTGATCTATCTAGGATCATTTCCTACCCTTCTTGCTTTGTTAAAAAGGTAGAGGTCGTCGGGGGCTTCGATCTAATCTGAAAAAGTCGGTGTTTGGAGCATTTTGATCTTTGGGTCTTCATCTCCTTTTGGGCTTAAACTTTGAGGTAGGGATATCCTACTCCTCTTTATGGATTCTGTCTTTTAATTTTGACATTTTGATGTGTTGGGGATAGTTGTGTAATTTTGAGAAAGTTTGGGGCTTTTATGCAATTTTATAAAAGTTTGGGGTTTTATTTTAAATAAACCAATATGTATGTTTAGTACATAGAAGTGAGATTAATGTGGACTCATTGATGAAAATGGAACCTTTGGGGTTGAATGTTAATTATGGAAAATGCTATAATTATATTGTTTAATTAATTGGGATAATTAATTATGGAATTGGGATATTGATTATATATCCATTGTGCATTTATTTTCTGTATAGAAATAACTGCTTTGGGCTATCGGTGGAGGATAGTCGTGTTTGTTGTAGACAATGCATGATGATTAGGAAAACTGAAACTAATCTGCGGAAAGTGTCATGGAACTTGACGATTTGTAGAATACATTAATTGTATTGATTAATTGTATATAGAACCAATGTGTTTATATGCATTATGTAGAGGAGGAGATGGGGGATGTACTTCGCGGTTTAGGGGAAGATGGGGGATGTACCTCTAAACCGGATAGTGTTGGGAGAAGATAGGGGATGAACTCCGGAGGCACAGCTCATATGCTTGTATTGAGAAATATAGATACAGCCCATGTGCTTGTCTTGGAAATGTGAAGTAGCTTATATGCTTATCAGTGGTTGTATAGATATAACTAATATTTTTATCTATGTTGAAATGGAAAGAAAGGAAATATAGACTTGAATGTCTTGGAATTGTAGTAAATGGTAAAAGAATGTAAAGGTGTTGACCAATGTATCAACTGTTAATCTTTTAGGCGTTATTCATAATTGGTTTAGTATATTTCTACTGGGCTGTGGCTCACCCTTTATGGGGATATCATTTTCAGGTACCGGTAGCATGCCACCTCCAAGGACTTAGCTTGGGAGGCTAGTGGCGGATGGACTTTTTGACTTCTATTTACTTTTGATGTGTTACATGTAACTTCAAGCCAAGGGCTTTACGTGCATTGAGCTAGAGCTCTCTTGATTGTAAGCAAGTGTTAACTTGGAAAGTTGTAAGCCTTTAAGGCACCCGCTTTTATTGTTTACATGTAATACTTTTGTACAGAACAGTTCAGTTAAATGGAAGAAGGTGGACTTTTATTATGTTGATGCATGTTTAATTGATGGGTTTATTGTCATTATTTTGAGGGCGTTACAAAATAGATCGACAAGAGGGGGCCAATTTCCCTGTTTGGGGCATTTTGAATATTTTAGTCCGACTCTAGGTTGTGTTTTCTACTTTATTCCCAATATAGGGTGAAACGGGTTTACGAAAACCGTTTTCATTAAAACGGCATTGGCAAAGCCGTTTTTGATGAATAAAAAAATAATAAAATTTTCCTTCATAAAAACAGTTTTTGTAAAACCGTTTTTACTTAACCCCTAATTAATTTTAAGTTTATATAAAATGGTTTTTTAAACCGTTTTTATTTTTATTAATTTTTTTTTCAATTTATAAATATTGTTTGCCTAAAACAATAATTTGAAAATAAATAGAAAACGGTTTTTGTAAAACCGTTTTTATTTTTATTAAATTTTTTTTTTCAATTTATAAATATTGTTTGCCTAAAATAAGAATTTTATCATAAATGGAAAACGGTTTTCGGAAAGCCGTTTCATTTTACACAAAACCCATCTCCTTCTCCCTTTACGAAAGCCGTTTCTTCTTTTCCAGCCCATCTTCTTCTCCCTCACTCAGCCGAACTCCGAAGGGAAGACCGATGACGAAGAGGAAGCAACGAACAACAGCCAACAGTACACCACCGGAAAAATGAGGAACACCTTCATCAAACACCCACATTCAGGTTTGTATCGCATAAATGAGGGTTTTCATTTCAAATTTGGGATTTTAAATTTCGAAATTAGGGCATTGAAAAGTTAGGGCATTAAATTTCGAAATTTGGGGTTTCATTTCATTGCTGAATCTAGGGCATTGAAAAGTTACAAATTTTGTTATTCGTAGGATATAGTTTACGATTTTCTGTATCTCAGTTCACTTTTCTAGGGCTTTATAAGATTCAGTGTATCTCAGTTCACTTTTGTGGATATTATACGATTTTCTAGGGCATTGGAAACCCTAATTTGTTCACTCCTTTTTTGTTTATCATATAATATCCTTATTTTCCTCTTTTTCAATACACTCTTAGCCACAAGATGTAGCGGAATTTTGAAATATTGAAATCTTGAGACATGATCTTGTGTTTGGAAATGTATTGGGAATATAGGGCAAAATTTTAGAACAAAAGTAAGAATAGCAATGAAGTAGAGTGGGATTGGATTTGTGGTGTTCTATTCCTACACCATTCCTAGTTGGGGCAATACTACTGGCCTTGGCTCATTATTAGGATCCTTGGGGCATCTCCAATGGAGATGCTGAGCACACTACACACAGATTTATACAAGTATACACACCACACGTTTGGCCATAAGCTAATACACCTAAAAAATCAAAATTTTATATATACTAGGGTAATATACCTAAAAAATCAAAATTTTATATGTACACCTAAAAAATCAAAATTCTAAAAATCAAAATTTTTAAATGCATAGCCGTATGTCTTGTGAGCATAAAATTGAAAATTAGATAAGGTAGTTCATGTCTCATAAAATGAACCCATATATATATATATATATACTAGGCAGGGAGGCCATGGCCTTCCATGGTTTGTGTGCATGTGGTACTCACCCTGATGGACTTTCAGGATGGTATAGAGTTTGAGTTGGAAGTAGAGAGAGTTTGAATTGAAAATAGCAAGTTCACAAGAAGTAAAGTTCGAATTGGAAGTATGGGGAGTTTGTTAGTTTGGCCAAATGATGCCTTTGGCCTTCAAATCTTCAATTAATAGTCTAGATATATATACAAATATCAACAATCCAATGGTGCGGAAACTATCTAATTCTTCCATTTTATAACCAAATGATTGCCTATTATATATTTTAATTAATAGTCTACATATGTATAAATTTCAATGATCTAGTAGTATGAAAGCTATCTACGTCCTTCCACCACCTTATGATGAATAAATTCTACAATTATCTACCTAATTATAGGGATTTCTACAAAATTTTACATAAATCTAAAATCGAATTCGTAACTCAAATATTTGATAAAATTCCCAAGTTGTGACATTATTCCCTATCTAATACGACCACATCCTTAACGCAAATTTCTTGTGAAAGCTTTCAATCTTCTCTTCGAATTGATGCAAGAGTTTTGCTAACTCACTAACTCTCAACTTGTCAATTTCAAGTAGTGCATCTATTTTACTTGGTATTTTTAACACATCATTGGAGTTCCTAGTGATTCCAAACCTTTAAAATATCCAAATTAAACCTTTTAAATCTCCACATTCAAGACGTATTAGTAGTATAATTTTCTCTCAATAAATGCAAATTATACAGATAGCATTTTTAAGCAAGAGATTATCTTATTTACGATTGACCCATATAAACACTAGCTTTATAGTCAGTCAGTAAAGAGATGAGACATAAGCAAAAGAGTGGACTCTATGATTTCTTCTTCTTCTTCTTCTTCCCTTAATCCCACTGTCCCACTGTCCACTACGTTGGGATTGATCTCTCATATTAGTTAGTCAATACGGTCGGATACCAATCCAAATATATATATATATATATGTATTTTTCAGATCATATTAGTCAAAAGCACGGCCGGATACCAATCAAAAAATATATATATTTTTGTAAGTGGGTTGAGGAAAGATTAAAAACAAAGGACAACAATGAGTTTGCTTGGAGTTTTTGGTGATTGAACATCACATTGTTGTCCTCGAACCCCCTACGGCCATTGATGGGCACTTGGACTTCATAATTTTCTGAGACTTTACCTCTTGAATGATCAACATGGAATTAATATGCCCAATGACCGAGGAATGGAGGGGCATATTTTAGAAGATTTAATTTTAATTTCTACATTTGGATTTTAAATTTGTCAATAGAAATGGCAAGAAAAAAAAAGAAAAAATAAGATAAAAAAGTTCATAATTCTAAAAGTTTGGGAATAAAAAATGCCTTCAAATAATAATATAATAGGTTTGAGAAAACTTCACAACAAACTTAACATATTTTTCCTTGTATTTTAATTACATTTTTTTAGTACATAAAAAGAAAATTATAAATATGTGCAAGAAAGATCTTCAAAACAAATATAAAAAGAAAAAGCCCACATCTAATAAGGGAATCAAACCTTCTTTGAAAAAAGGAAAATCCTATAATTCAGAGCCTCTAGATATAGAAGTCTGGCCCGTTTGGACCAAGCCCTACAATAAGCCCACAATTTTCTTGTATGAGCCCACAGCCTAGCCCAACCCATTACATCGTATGCAATAACAACAGATCTAAATCTAGTTATTCAAGCCTAGATATATGGAAAATGCTACCATATGCACCTGCCACAAAATGTGTAATCCTATTACAAATTGACGTAACAAAAAATGCCGCAACAAAACCATAAACTTTTACATCATGCATAACCTAACTACAAATTGGCATAATAAAAAATATCGTAACTAAGCCAAAAACTTTTACATCATTAACCACAAAATTTTGGACATTTTATTATGCTAATTTGTAACGAGATTATACATTTTGTTACTGATGTTACACAATTTTATGGTAAAACCATATTTTTGTGATAGAGTGCAACCCTTTAGGGCCAGCTATATAGATACTAGGGTAAAATGCCCATGCCTTGCACGGGGTTACAGGTACTATTGTGATAAATTTAAATTTAAGAAATACACACATTCTAATAGAGTTTAGAAATTTAAAAAAAAAAAAAAAGAGCTTTTATTTTTGTCTTCATCTATTTTTGATTTTTTTTAGATTTTAATTAAAAATCTATTTATTTTGATGCACCTAATATAAATATACTTAAAATTTTAATATTTATAAGAAGTTTGAAAAAAATTTCACTAAAAAATAAAAAATATGAAAAAGTGCTTATTTTTTCTTCTTTTTATTTTTATTTTTAGTAAGCTTTTTTTTTTTTTTCTTTTTTTCTTTGTTTGTTGTTAATTTTGGCTAGTACTTTGTTCGGTGGTACTGTATGGGTGTGCATATGTGATGTCAAACTTGGGTTATAAATTGATGTTAAAGAAATCAAATGTTGTTATTAAAATGTGATAATTTTCCCGTCTTCTCTAATAGGATCAAAATTTCATTTTCGTACGTTCTTTTGGTTAGATTGGAAATGAAAATAGAATTGGAATTTTCAAACTTTTCAAAAACATGAGAAATAACAAAAGGATTTGGAAGTGTATGAAAATATTTAGGAAAAAAAACAAAAACTTTTATTGATGTTAATAAATTCTCAATAGTTAATTACTTGAACATGTTGAGTGTTATGAATGCTTAGTTGGATAAAGGGGTTTCCCATTTTAAGAAAAATATATTAAAAGAAATTGCGAAATTCTTGTAACAGTAGGCATAGAAAAATAAACAATCTGTGATACCCATGTTCTGTATTGTGCTAAACTGGTCCTTAATTTGTTTATGGTTATGTGTTTAGCGTGATTTTGTGTGCCATTATGTGATAATATGTGATTTTGAATTCATATCTGTTCGCCGTAGGAATATTTGTTTGAATAGTTCCCTTCGGGAATTAAATTGAGGGCCTCATCGGCCACAGAACCCGAAATTGATTACGTCATTGTGATTGGCATAATTTTTAGAGCCTACGGTGAAATTTAATTGAAAATTAATTCTGGTCAATTTGAACTGATTAAATTGATAAATTAGAGCCCAATTACATTATTATTATTATATTGATTTAGTGGGGCTTGTTGTGCATTAACACTCACTTCCCTTTAACTCTATTGAACTCAAAAATCTAAGTTATACCATTGAGAGAGAGGGAGACCCGGCCCGAGTGAGAGAAAGGGGGAGGAGTTGTGCAAATTTTAACTTAAAGCTTGGGAACCTTGAAGATTATTCAAGATTTGATCATAAATTGTGGGAACCAAGCTCCTTGGTGAGTAATTCATGAGTTTAATGGGCAATTTTGTGTATTCAAAGTTGATTTATGGTCAAGAATGAGAATTGAAAGGAATTTGAATTGTATGTGTTGGATTGAAGGTCAATGTTTGCATGTATGTATGTAATTGCTTTGAATTTTCATATTTGAGCACCAAATGCATGATTTATGTGAGTTTTCAGTTGAAGATCATGTTCTTGACCATCTCTTCATCACATGAGTTGAGAATGAGAATAATGTACCACATGCATGTGCAGATTATAAGGGTACAAGAGTTGAATGCATGAACTGGTTGTGTTAGTAATGGGTTTGGTGCAATTTGAGCCATGCATGTATCTATTTTGGGAAATTGAGCTTTCTAATGTTGTAAATTGGTATTGGTATCATGTTAGTATGTGTATATGTGATATTTGAGCCTTTGTATGCAAGAAAAATTGGTTGAATGTCGAGTTGGAACTTAAGGGAGTGTTTTGGAAAACCCAGAATTCATGGTGTCTGCTCGAGCGGGGGAAGTGCCGCTCGAGCGGAGAAATCGAGCTCCCAACATTTTCTGCAGACATGGTTCCTGCTCGAGCGGGGAAGTTGACGCTCGAGCGGGGAGCTATGTAGATAGGTAGTCCGCTCGAGCGACCGAGTCCACGCTCAAGCGTGAATTCGAGGTAACCAGTACTTTTGCAGACCTAAGGGTTCGCTCGAGCGGGGAAGTCCACGCTCGAGTGGGGACCCTATTTTCTGAAATCCTGTTTTTGCATTTTATGTTTTGTTTTCCGTTCTCTTTCACTTGCAAGCACTCTTAGGCATATGTTAAGCATTGTAATTGAGTTAATGGGATGATAACAAAGCCTAAAGAGGAATATGTGAATTAAAGAACGGATTGAACTGTTAATGACCCTTTGGTGTTCATGAAATATGTAGGGTCAAGCTCCAGGGCAAATCCACAAGCCGATCACTGTGAGTAATATCGATATTTGAATGCTTATGAATGTTCAATTGTTTATTCCCTTAAAGCTTATGAACTGCTAATTGGGATTGTGGATGTAAGTTGAACACAAATGGACCAGAGGTCGTTTTGTTGAACATGAATAGACCAAAGGTCGTTTTGATAAAACTGAATGGACCCAAGGTCGTTTTGGCATGAATGGATGGGCCAAAGGCCGTTTTGACATGAATGGATGGGCGAAAGGCCGTTTTGGCATGAATGAGTGGGCCGAAGGCCGTTTTGATACGAAAGTGTGGGCCGAAGGCCGTTTTGATACGAAAGTGTGGGCCAAAGGCCGTTTTGAAATGAATGAGTGGGCCAAAGGCCGTTTTGAAATGATCAAGTGGGCCAAAGGCCGTTTTGAAATGAATGATTGGGCCAAAGGCCGTTTTGACATAATCAAATGGACCGAAGGCCGTTTCGTAGCGAATGTAAAGCTGAATGAATAAAAGGCCAGCGTGTGTGGAACTATGATTTAAATTACCCTTATATATATTAACTACAGAAATGAATTGGGCCCAAGGCCGTTTGGAAAACGTTGTTCTACGTCTTGTCGCATAAATTCTGTAATTGATATTATTCACTGGGCTATCGCTCACGCTCATTCATGTTTTTGTAGGTGAGCCAAGAGAAGTACAAACCCAGCCCCAGTGAAGTCTACCCTGAACAACATGAGTTTTGAAGAGTCAGCCCCGTGTCTCACGTGCGAGACCCGTCCTTGCCATTTTGTTATGTAATTATATTTTGTTTCGTTGGCAAGGGTTTTTGTGTACATTTGTATGTAGTCTGATTTGGGTTGGCTCAGTTCAGATGATCCTGTTGTAAAGAAGCTCATGCTACTATACTTTTGATGTGGGTTATTAACGCATATGAGTATGAGTTGTTTGATGTGCATATAAGCACCGCTCTATGGACAAAGTTTTTAATTTTTGTTTCCGTTTGGCCCCCTTTACTCTGACGAGTTATGTCTACTTTGGTTTGAGGCCGTAGATTACCGGCCGGTTATGTCCTTAACCCATGGGGGCGGGTTCGGGTCGTGACACAATCGGTGCATTGCTCCTTAATGGATTCTAGATTACGAGCACAATTGGTAGCTAATTTGTTATCACAATACAGTCTCAAAAAATCTTTTTTGGTTGGTCTTAATTCTTGTGGTGATTTTTAGTCAAAAGAAGTTCAAAGGGTCTATGTGTCATTGATTTGCACTTGATCTGACATCTGTTTGACTGGCATTTACTTTACCAAGTTGCAAAGATAACCTCTCTATCAATGTAATTAGCCCAATCAAACGGAGTTAAGAAAACAAATGTTTATTCAACAATCCTCAAAGCTTCTTCTAAACTGAGGTGTTGTAACTCCATGCGTGAATTGATTAGCTGTAGCTACATGAATCTATTAGATTAGCGATTGACCTAAAAGCTTAATGTGTTTATGTTTTTAGAAGGCAAGATACTTTTTATTCTTCATGGAAAGTTGGAATTTCAATATTTTATACTATTGTTTCAGACTGAACAATTGTGGGCATGGTAGTTTAGAGTTTGAACTTGTGAACAATTTAGGATTTTCCTGTTGGAAGTTCTTAGGTTGTTATAGTATGAAAAATTAGGGCTTGTAAAGTTAGGTTCTTATAGTATGAAGAATTAGTTTAGTAGAGTTTTTCTGTATCAAAGGCCTATTGGTTATAATGTCTTACACGGATGGTTCAATACATGAAGATGAAATGAGAAATTATGGCGCGCACAGTGAGGTTGTGGGAAGAGTTCTTACAGTATGTGCATGCTATTTCATAGAATGTGAAATTAAAAAAAATCAAAGTATGAAAACAACTACACGTGAAACACATGACGAAAACGGGTTTGATAAACCTGAACAAAATGTCAATTAAAGATATGGAAAAGGTTCTTTCAAAGCATTTGAAAACACCCACCCATGAAAGCCCCAAAAAAAGAGTTTTAATTGAAAAAATTATTTAAAAAAATAATAATAATACCAAAGGGAAAGCATAACAACATAAAACAAAGAGTAAAGGAAAACATAAGCTCGCAAGAAGGGATGAAGAAATCATGACAAATCACAACAAAAGAATTCAAATGTTAATTCATGATAATTGGAGAAATGATCCCACACATGATTTTTTGTTTAAATGTACAAATAGATAATCCTTCTGAATAATACAAGAAATATAAGTCATGTAGGATGCTATTATATATGGAGCAAATAACTTTCATTTCCATGTTCATGTCGATATGCCACTTAAATATTTTGTAATACCAAAAGACCTATGCCTAAAGGCACTCCTGTGTAATATATGTGGTGTTTGCTCTCAAATGTGCTTACTTTATTGTTTTGAAATAATTGAGTTACTTTGAATGCAAAGTGTAGGTATGGAAGTTGTGAGCATTATGTTCTATTGGGGTGGAAAGATTTTACGCAATCACGATGAAGGTGTGTCGTATGACACCGAACCTCAGGGGTTGTATAATGTGCACAGGGGGATAACATTGGCCGAGTTGGAGGCTATGATGGTGCCGAAGGTTGGTATGCATGGGGAAATAATGCGATTAGAGTTTAAATGTAGACTCCCATGTCGGGGGGAAGTATAGGTTGCTGCCAATCAAAGATAATGAGACCTTAAGTAATGTCTTAGAGCTCCCACATAAATTAGGCCCTGATTATTTTTTGGAAATCTATGTGGAGAAGGAGAGCAATTTTGGTGGCACAGATATGCCAATTCCGGTGGGTGGGACATTCACTCAAATGTTGACACAATTGTAATCTCCTGACAATACACTTATACAGTCTGCACACATGTTCCCTGAAGATTACCCTCCATTCAATCATTCTCAGAGTTACAATCAATTAAATGCATCACAGAACGTATATGGTTATTGCAGTGCCGGAGCAGGTCCAAGTGCTCAGACAACGTATAATCCGATGGTTCTTACAACCCCATATCCCCACTGGAATGAAGAATGTCCACCGGTTTGTAATGTTCAACGTACACTGGAGACGGCTGTCCAAAATTATGCATACTCCGATGATACAGTGCCATTGTTTGACGAGGTTGGAGTAAGTGATGAAGATTCTGTGGAAGATTTGGATGGCGCATGGGAAGATGCGGACAATGACTCCGGTGATGACGAAGTTGGAGGGCATCATGATATGCAGGAGGTATACACAAATGTCCATATCCCTTTCTACCATAATTTGCATTTCGACAATGATGGTTCCATCACTAGCCGTGATGTTGTCGAACGTTGGCCATTGTGGGACTTCGAAACTGCTAATTTGGAGAAAGGAATGATATTTATTGATAAGAAAAGACTAGTGCACGCTGTTCAGTTGTATAACCTGAAGCGCAATCGAGAATGCAAGGTCGTAGAATCCAAAGGAAATAGTTGGGTGGCCGAGTGCAAGCACGGCTGCAACTGGAGGGTTCGGGCAACGAAGTTGAAAGACAAAGATTTCTTTCAAATTCGAAGGTTTGAAGTGCCGCATCAATGTGTGTACCCTAGAATGAATAGGGACAATTGCAACCTCAAGTCCGAGGTCATTGCTCAGTTCATCAAGGCACAAATTGCGGTAAGTGCCATGCTAGATACATTATTGTTTTTAGGATTTCATTATGACTGTAATGTATTCAAATATAATGTATATTTGCAGATATCACCAGAATTGCCTCTTGTTACCATAATTGAGGTTGTGAAGCAGAAGTTTCAGCTCACTATATCATATAAGAAAGCGTGGCTTGCAAGGACGAAGGCAGTTGCAATGGTGTTTGGTGACTGGGACGAGTCGTACCGAAGGTTGCCTAGATATATGGTTGCATTGCAGGCATTCAATCCAGGCACAGTTGTCATGTGGGACATGATTATGAATTTGCACTCTACCTCAATTGGAACTGAAATGTACATGAACTATGTGTCTGGGCATTTAAACCTGCAATAGAAGGCTTCAAGTATTGTCGTCCAGTGATATGCATTGACGGCACACACTTGTACGGGAAATACGAAGGGAAGATTGTTGCGGCCACTGCAGTGACTGCTGTGGACAAGATTGTACCTCTTGCCTTTGCCGTTGTTGACAAGGAGATGATTGAGAGTTGGGGTTGGTTCATTACTCTGCTTAGGCGACATGTGTGCCGTGATCGAGAGGGGGTCACATTGATATCCGATCGACACATAGCTTTGCTCAGTGTTGTGTCAAGAATTTGGGACAATCCAGCAGTTCAACCAAGAGGGTAACATAGGTATTGCTTGCGACACGTATGTAGCAATTTCAATGAAAGATTCGGCAATACAGTAGCGAAGGATCTTGTGTAGAGAGCTGGTTCTGCACGGCAAGTGCGGAAGTTTAACAAGATTATGGATGATATCTACAAGCTCGAGAAGAATGCGGAATGGTGGTTTAGACGGATGAACCCTATTCATTGGACATTGTGCCATGATGGTGGTTGTCGTTGGGGCATATTGATGACAAACCATATAGAGGGCTTCAATGGTGTACTGAAAGGCGCACGCAGTGTTCCCATTACAGCGTCAGTTGAGATAACTTTTTATCGGCTCGTGAAATATTTTGACGAGGGCAGGACCATTGCTAAAAATGCGAATAATCAGGGTCACTTGTACACAACTAATGTTCAACGATGGATTGACGAGCACCAAGCTAAAGCGAATGTGCATATGTTGGTACCGATTAATAGGTAATTTTTATTGGATGCACCGAATTCACTACACATATTAACATTTCGCACTCGTTGATCATTGATGTTAGTCTCTATTTAAACATATATGCATATTAATCCACGTACATACATTTTTCCTACAGGGGAATAGGGGAATATGAGGTGAGGACAACACCGCATGGGATGGGGGGTGGTGCTCGTCAAATAGTTAGTCTCCGACCACTGAGTTGTTCATGTGGGAAGTACACATTATTTCACTTGCCATGTTCCCACATGCTTGCTATGACAGCAGACTTGGGCGAGGACCCTTTTCCTTTCGTTGCACCAGAGTATAGGTTGGAAGTCCACAAGCGTATCTTCGCGTAGAAGTTTAGGCCCATACCGCACGAGCAATATTGGCCTGACAATGATTACCTAACTTGGCTTGCTATTCCAGCTCGACAACGTGAAGTTAAAACGGGCCGTCCTCAACATAGCCACATCCACAACAAAATGGATACTTCCAGACAAAGTGGATTGCACCATTATAGTTTGAGTTTGCAAAGAGGGCATGATAAGAGAAAACGTCCAGCGAGAATCCGATCGATTCGACAGTAGTTTTTTGTCTTCTTTACATATTAGTTCCACGCTACTTTCTTTGAATTGGAGTCAATGTAATATTCAATGAATCAGTATTCAGTAAATTGATAATGTATTTACGACTTCAATTACTAATGACATAGATTTGGTCAAATGTGGCAAATCTCTTCAATTGCTTTAGTTGTTGCAAGTGTCCTTTGTGCATTGGATTGTGCAGACTTTGGTGCGTTGATGGTCGATTGTGTCCTGACCTCGATGGACACCAGTTTATCTAATGTTAGAAAAATGCAAATATTCACAGAATGAATTGATAATCACCAATATAAATGCAGTTTATATTCAATGTTTTGCCACATTTTGTTATGTGGGAAACTAATTTTTTTTTCCAAAATCCATTACGTGGGTGAAGGCCCATTTTATGAATTCAATCATTTCTCGGACATTTACTACGTATTCGTATATGCTTAGTTCTTGTAAAAAGTTTGAGTAATGTATTTCAAATCTATATAAAACCCTCTTCAAACCTTCGTACTTCTCTCCAAAAAAATGACAACTCCTTTAAAGTGAAAGCACGTTTTTTCATGTCATACAGGTTGACGTAACAACACACTGACAATAACTTTAATCACATAGGTACCATGTGAACCTTATCTCCTATGACAATAATGTCAAATGAATTACTAATCACCAATATAAATGCATGTCATATTTAATGCGTTGCCACATTTTGTTAGGTCGTGAATTGTTTTTTTAGTTTCCAAAAATTCATTACGTGAGGGAAGACCATTTTATCAATTCAATCATGTGTCTTAAATTTAGTACATATTGGTAAATGCTTAGTTGTTCTAAAAAGTTTTAGTAGTGGATTTGAAATCTACTTAAAGCATGGGTTTTCATGTCATAAAGCTTGACGTGACAACGCGCTAACAATATCTTTAAACTCACAGGTACCATGTGTACCTTATCTCCTATCACAATAATGTGAAATGAATTACTAATCAACACTATAAATGCATGTAATATTCAATGCGTAGCCACATTTTGTTAGGTGGTGAACTGTTTTTTAGTTATCAAGAAATTTTTCCAGGCAACCCTTTGTTTTTGTTTTCCCTAACTTGTTGCAGTTTGTATACCTGTGATATACTGTCAGGTCGTATTCTAATTTTGTCATCATATGTATGTACTATTGTAAACTTCTTGTTATCGGATATCGATTTCATATATGAAAACTTGTGCAGGTCTATGACTCATTTACCAGAGGAGATCCCATTATTGATTCATCAGCATCGAGCCAATATGATATGGCGTCAGTCAGTATGAATTATTTACTTATAATCGATATTTGAATACTACACAAACATTGTAGTTTTTACATAATATAATGAATGGACTGTAAATGTTAGTCCATGGATCATCCTATTTGGACATTTCAATGGTTTAGACAAATTTCCCCAAGTGTAAACGTTAGTCCATAGAGAGAGAACGAAGAAGATTATATTAAATGGACCGCTAGCTTAACCAAAAAAACAAATGGTTAAAAAGTTGATAATCATCAAGTTTAACAATTACCCCAAGTTCACGCTTACGATGAAATAAAGGACTTTCAAATACAATTCCTAAAATAAAAGAAGAAATAAATATCACAAACAAAATTCTTTTTTTATAGAGGCTGAATTCATAATCTTATAGCACAAAATATTATTATATAATCATCAAATCAGAAGTCCTAGTTCATCACCCATTACCTACTCAAAAAATTATTAAATAATCCAATTTCAGCGACTCATACTACCATCGCAGTGTGGAAAACTAGATTTGTCTACTTCCTTACTTGAACAACATTATTTCAATTGATAAATTTTGAAAAATCTAGAAACCTCCTAGATGTTGATTTGTGATTATGTATCAATTTTAAGCAGAATATAAAAATCCCAATCAAACAATCAAGAGAAAGAGACACAAAGATGTTACGTGGAAAAACCACAATTGGACACCTTCCAATTGTGATAAAAAAACCACGGGCCACAGCCACCAGAACAATCCACTAAGAAGATATAAAGGAATTACACAGGTATCACTCTCAATTATCTAGCGAATCCACAACGCCTAATTGAACCAACCTCTATGTGCCTCTTCCAACCCCATCTTCACCACGGAATTGTCTTTCTGATGAGCCACTCCGGATTCCACCACCGAAGCTTCAGACCGAATTCTTCAGAATCCACAACTGAAGAATTTCCTCTCTCTTTTGTGAAACAAACACAAACCTTTGATGTAGTCTTTTTAGATCATGAGTTGAATACTCAATAAGACATCAAAGAAAAAAAATAAAATATCTCCAGATATAAACCTTTAAGAACCAAAAAGAAGATCTGGAAGACTTCAATCAACTACTTAGTTTTGGGAGAAAACCAAGTATTTATAGAGAACCAAAAGTAATCCAAGATTGGGAAGAAATCAAACTCCTTGAGAAATCCGGATTCTGAGGCTCGCTCGAGCGAGGCTTTCCTGGCTCGAGCGAGGAGAGTAAATTTCGTGATTTCTACTAGTGCCTTCGCTCGAGCGACGGATTCTTGGCTCGAGCGACCAATCACTTTCTTCAGGTTTTTGTATGGACGCAATCCTTGGCTCGAGCGAGCATTCCTTGGCTCGAGCGAGCAAGCCTTAGCTCGAGCGAGCACTCCTTGGCTCGAGCGAGAAACGGCTGACATGCAATTTTGAATGCAAATTTGAATTTTGCTTCGGCCGCGAGCTGACCGGGCAGCTCGACCCCCGTAATAATCAGCGAAATGGCAATCTTGAAAGCATTAACATCACAAACTTCTCTGCATGGCTCGATTCGGGTTGGATTCGCATCTAATAAACTCATAGCCTCCACTGAAATTAAAAAGCGAACAAAATTACAACTCAAAGGAGTTTTGTCAAACGGGGTTGCCAACAATAAAAACCTAACAAATTTGAATAAAATTTTTTAAAAATAAGTGGAGTTTGCCCTTTCAAAAATAGTTAAGTGTTGTAACAGCGGGAACCACCCGCTGGTTTTTGGAATTCATAGTACCAACTGTTTTCACACTATTAACCCACATTCACTTTTTCAATTTTTATGAGACGATTTTCAGTATAATCTACATCAATTGTTTGTAGTTTTTTTTTAAAATTATAATTTCAGAGTTGCGTATTGGCCTGTTGGTGCAACTTTTATTTTTAAATAAGTTGAAAAAGTTAATTACCATAATGTTAGAGAAATAATGCTTTCGGTGTCTTTTTTATTACTAACCTTTAACTTACAATAAACTATACCAAATAAACACATGAAGGGTTCGTTTGGGATGTGGGTTGACTTTTTAGCTTTTTAACTTTTTGCCTATTTTAGCCTGGGGCTAAAAAGCCTCACTTGGGATAGGCTTTTTGGCTTTTGTAAAAGAAAAAATGAAATGAATATTGTTTAGATGTAACATTTTGTTTTATTGGCTTTTTAGCCTATTTTGTCTTTTTGCCATGGCGAACAAAGGACCAGTTGTTCATTCCTTGTCTTCTACCTAGTTAATAAAGTGAGTCAACATTATTTCTTGTAAAAATTGTCATCACGTAAGTAGTTGGGAACATTAAAAAAATAACACCACATGATACTCTAGGATGACTCAATAATTATCCTTGCTAGCTGGCTAATTATGTAGTACTTTAGGAGAAAAATATGTTGATTCACTTTTGTTAGATAATTAAGAAATAATAAATAATTCACTTAATACGTTATGATTTCTCATTTGTTGATTCATCAGTGAAGCATTTTTCCAATTCCGAATAACATATGTATGTTTTGCCAATTCCATGTATGTCTGTATGTATGTATTTATAATCTTCACTATAGGAGCCTTTTATTTCTATGTCATGACACTGCAAATCTGTGTCTGTATGTATTTATCTTTGTACATTTACACCACTTACGCACTATGCACCACTAAAATGTTGGTTATCTCACCCACTGTTTCAGTTAATAGAAGATGGGTTCATTATGAAAATTCAATTGTCATTTGTACAAGCATTATGTCTCTTACACACAACGTTGTCTTGTGCAGGCGAAAGATCAGCCGAAATTGAAATGCCGATGATCTGATTCGGGCATATGGGGCACTACCTTGGACCATAGAGTCCTACGTTGCTGTAGACACCCCATTTTTGACCGTCCTCAAGACTCAGACGTCACCGATTGAGCGCTTGGTGATGTTGCATACTGTGCTCGTTCAGAAGTCTCAGAGTCGCGGCCGCGCGCCTTGCCTCCGAACTTCTGAACTCTCTTCTGTGCCTTGTCTCGGTTTGCGAACCAGGCTCGGTTTTCTCTGTTTTCTTTCCTGCGGGAAGAGAGTGGTCCCGTAGACTATCTCCCGGTGGCCGTGAGCTACGTTTCGTGGCCGTAGGCCATTTCGCCCATTTCGGAACCCGGTTCCCGGTTTTCGGGACCGTCAGGCCGTGTGCCTCGGCTCGGGACCGCCCAACCATCTCCGATTTCTCCGGTCTTTGGCATGCACCTCTGTTTTATCATTCCGAGGAACACTGGGGCCTCTGATGCCCACTTCGTCGCCGAACACCACTTTCGGTGCCTACAGCCGGTTTTCGGGACCCCGAATCGCGCGGTTTGGGCCCCGAGCATTCATTTTGCATCGGTTTTCTCTGATTTTTGGCAGGAACCTCTGTTTTGTCATTCCGAGGGACACTGGGGTCGCAGATGCCCACTTCGCTGCTGAACACCACTTCCGGCACCTGCAGCCCATTTTCGGGATCCCGAATTGCCCGGTTTTGGCTCCGAGTGTTCATTTCTCATTAGTTTTTGTTCAAATTTGGCAGGTACCTCTGTTTCAACACCAGGAAGATCACTGGGGGGTGGGAGGCCAGCAATTATCCCAGATAACCAGTTTCGCTTCTCCGGCGCCCGTTTTGCTCACTTCCGAGCCAATGTTGAACACCCTGGGCATATTTTCTTCCAACCAAAGCTACATATTTGTGATCAGGGGACATGGGAGGACCCTAAAAGTGCATGGTCGGCCAGCAATTCAGAGTTTCATTTTTGAGCCTCTCCTTCAAGCTCTATGTTGTGACCCTTGCTTCAATGTTGCCAAATTCCAACCTTGGAACCTTGTTCTACACACATGGGAGGACCCTAAAAAGTGGTGGTCGGCCAGTAATTCTTGTTTTCATTTTTGAGCCTCTCCTTCAAGTTGAGTGTTGTCTCTCCTGGTTCACAGTTGCCAATTTTCAACTACATGGTTGTGTTGAGGACACATGGGAGGACCCTAATCTCCTATGGTCGGCCACTAATTCAACATTTCTTTTTTTGCCCTTGGCTGGCCAGCCATAGGAGGTGGCTGGCCGGCCATGAGGGGTGGCTGGCCGGCCACTTGCAGCAAAACCACCTGGCCGGCCTGCTTCCTGCTTTTGAGTACTTTACAGCTGTCCGGCTGTTTTTCCAAATATCTTCTGCCTCCGGGGGATATTTTGGGAGGGAAAGCTTGGGTGCATTTCCCTCCCTTTTACACCCCTTTCTTGCCCATTTAAGGGGCTGACCCTCTTCTTTGTCAAGGTTAGAACATTTGATCTCAAGAGCCTCTCTTCCAAAAGCTCCATTTCCATAGCCAAAAATCCTAAAAAGTTTCAAGTCCCTAGCTAATTCCTTCATCAACCCTAAGCCTCACCATCACCACTACCATTCCAGCAGCAAAGGAAGGTTCTTCAAGGGCTAAGAAGCAACAAATTCAAGCCAAGAGGTAGCAAAAGTTGGATCTTCAAGGGTAAGTCTCAAATTCCATCTTTTGTGACATTTTCTTGCTTCCTATTTCTACCCTACTTGCCTACTGTTTTGGGCTCCGACCCCTACTGGTTTTAGGCTCATTTTGAGCCCCTCTACAACATTGTAGAAGGGCTCAACCTTGTTTGATGCTTCTATATACCACTTGTTTCAATATCCACCTTGTATATCATAATCTTGCATGCTATTTTTGGCTTATATACACTTGTTTTTTGGGCTCCAACCCCTACTGGTTTTAGGATTATTTTGAGCCCCTCTACAACATTGTAGAAGGGCTCAACCTCATTTGGTGCTTCCATGCATGACCTATCATTATAGCCTTCTTTTGATCCATATATTGCATGCTATTTTGAGCATATCAACATACTGATTTTGGAGTTGTCATTCACTGTAAATATGCATATTTTGGGCTCCTCTTCAAAGTTTTAGAAGGAAATTTTGTGGTTTGAATTTTCTATATACTACTTGCTTAATAAATCCCTTCTTTTCCCCCATTTTTGCATGCCATTGTTGCCATATCTATGCTCACAATTTGGCCATGTTTTATACTGAAAAGATGCTATTTTTGGGACTGCCTTGCTACTGTTTTTGCTTTCATGTGCCAATTTTGCATGTTTAGCATAGCCGTAGGCCATTTCGGGTACTTAAAATCACATTTCGGGATGATTTCATGCATTGATTGTCATTTCGTATCATTTCGGGGCTGTTTTCCCCTTTATTTAGCTGCTGAAATTTGGTTTGCATGGTTGCATATCATTTCCTATGTCATTTCATGCCTTAGTGCATTGCCTCGGTTTGCGTGCCCGTGTGCACGCATTTCGAGGCACCTCATTTTTATCATTTCGGCAGCTTATGTGAGTGTGGCCGAGGCCCTCTCATATTAGCGTAAGCCCAATTCGCATTCCGTATGCCATTTCATTCCATTTTGTCATCGCCTCGGTTTGCGTGCCCGTGTGCACGCATTTCGAGGCACTTCGATTTTATCCGATTTGCATTTCACATCATCACCTTGGTTTGCGTGCCCGTGTGCACGCATTTCGAGGCACTTCGGTTTTATCCGATTTGTATTTCGTATCATCGCCTCGGTTTGCGTGTCCGTGAGCACGCATTTCGAGGCACTTCGGTTTTATCCGATTTGTATTTCGCATCACCGCCTCGGTTTGCGTGCCCGTGTGCACGCATTTCGAGGCAGCTCACTTTCGTCTCTCGACAGCTTATGTGAGTGCGGCTGAGGCTCCCTCATGTTAGCGTAAGCCCAATTCGCATTCCGCATGTCATTTTTGCGCCTTAGGGCCATGCCTCGGTTTGCGTACCCGTGTGCACGCATTTCGAGGCACTTCACTTTTGTCTCTTGGCTTCCTATGTGAGTAGGCTAAGGCTCTCTCATGTTGGTATAAGCCCATTATTGCATTTCTGTACCATTTCATACATTCCTCGGTATGCGTGCCCACGGGCACGCATTTCAAGGCACCTCATTTTTATCATTCCGGCATCCTATGTGAGTGTGGCTGAGGCTCCCTCATGTTGGTATAAGCCCATCATTGCATTTTGTATGTCATTCTGCATGCCTCGGTTTGCGTGCCAGTGGGCACGCATTTCGAGGCACCTCATTTTTATCATTTCGGCATCCCGTGTGAGTGTGGCTGAGGCCCTCTCATGTTGGTATAAGCCCATCGTTGCATTTCGCAGGTCATTTCGCATTCCTCGATTTGCGTGCCCGGGGGCACATCTCGATTTGCGTGCCCGTGTGCACGCATTTCGAGGCACTTCATTTTCATAGCATAGTGCATGCTAGGGTGTGTCTTAGATTGCATTCATGCATTTTCTCGATTTGCGTGCCCGTCGGCACGCATTTCGAGGCACCTCATTTTCATAATATTGTGCATGCTATATCACATGTTAGCTGCATTTCATGCATACCATGCATATTGCATCGTGTTCGGGATAGGAGTTAGCCCAGGCACGGGAAACGAGGCACGTTCCGTACTCCGAGTGACGGAACGGGTCTCAATTCCCAGGTCACCGACACTCCGGATTACCCATGATGGAGTTAGGTTTTGTTGTAGAATTCATCCGCATGCATCCTATATTGAGTTGTGCAATCTGATTCCTCAGCCATCATGCATCGGTATGCGTGATTGATGGCACGAGGATCGAGGCATGCATATATTTGTGAAATACATTGCTATGCCCTTTTCCTGCTCTCTGTTGCAGCAAAATGAAGAATCAGCAAATTTCCAGAGTCTGGCACGCATTTCGAGACACAGTGCAAACAGAGGCTAATTGGGGCATCCCAGTGGATTTTCGCGCCGAAGCAGCCCGGCATACATCATTCATCAACAGCGAGGCAGTCCCTGGCTTGCACGCCATTTTACAATTTTCTTGTTTAATTTGTCAATTAATTAGGAATTTGTATATTATTTCAGACTGTATATTTCGGACTGTAATATTCTTTTATTCGGACTGTATTATTTATTCGGACCCTCTGCGCGAGGGCAAAATTGTAATAAGGGTGCGTGAGTATGATGTATGTCTTCCAACCCCCATTTCTTTATCCATTTTATTTATCCGCTTACAATGGTTAGATATAGGGCATATTTCAATTAGCATACAGCATGACAGCATGTTTGCATCATTCATCTGTTTTGCACGCACCGGGCTCGGCGCATCATACAAACTGCATCTGTATTTCAATTCCAAGTTGAGTACTTGATAGCTGTTGCATCTCATATGCCATATTTAGAATAGCCGAGCCTGCTATAGTTGCATTTTGCATGTGTTGCATTAGGCATCTCTGCATTCTTAGGATCATGCATGGATTTCTAATCAGTTTTCTGTTTTGGCTTGGAGTACTCGGTGAGTTTTATGCTTTAGCATCCTTGCATGCGTGTGAGTGTTGCCATGATAGCATGCTTACCATGAGGCTAAATGCTTATGTGATATAACTGCCTTGAATGCCTGTGGGTGGAGGTTGAGTTATTTGAATTGGGACAATGCGTTGACTGTTTTAAGCCCACTAGATAGTGGCAACATCACTGTTTTCTAAGCCCACTTGAGGGTGGCAAATCCACATTTTAGCCTACCTGCGGGTAGCACCTTCACACCATTTTCAAACAAACAAACATGAAATGTTTTGTTCCAATTCAGACGGCCCAGTCTATACTTGTTTGCTGCGAGCATCACATAGTAACCTAGGCTAATAACCGGATTAAGAACTCACAAAGTTTTCAAAAACAGATATCATGGTTAGTAGAGGCCAGTCTTTGACCGGGCGAGCGGGGGTGCTCACGATGTGACCTTCCCCAATCGTACCCAAGTTCCCGAGCCAACTTTGGTGATGACGGACACGTGGCCTTTCGGCACCGAGTCAGGGTTTCCTAAATTTCCCATTTTAAAATATTTAGGTGGCGACTCTATTATCTGGCAAAGCAGTCCATGTTTGGCACTTCTTTCAAAAAATCTGTTTTTCTTCAAAACGATTTGCCGGATTTGGACTCTTTGGTTCAAGATTTGGAACCGCAACAAAATCGAGTCCGAACTGTAGCGAGGTCCCTCGCGGGCGTTGTTACAGTTGCCTACTCCGTGCAGGGTTCTATGGGGTGTATCGGATTGGACCTATTCGATTGGACCACCATCTCGTTACAACTCTCGTAGAAAGGTGGCGCATAGAGACGCACACATTTCATTTTCCTGTTGGAGAGTCCACAGTTACATTACAAGATGTGGCTATTCTATTTGGCCTACCGGTTGACGGACACGCAGTCACTGGAAATGACCCAGGAAATAAGTTGGATGATTTGATAGCGCTATGTGTGGAGTTGTTAGGAGCAGCACCTACACAAGAAAACTTCATAGGATCATCGCTTAAGTTGAAATGGATATCAGAGCATTTCCGTCACCTTCCACATGATGCATCCGATGAGACGGTTCATCATTATGCTCGAGCCTATATTATGTGGCTTATTGGAGGGGTGCTCGTCCCCGATAAGTCACAAAATATAGTGAAGATGATGTTTTTGCCACTACTTAGAGACTTTGACCGTATCCAGGTGTACAGCTGGGGTGGTGCCACATTGGCATGTTTGTACAGGATGTTGTGTCGGGCAACTAAGGCTGATACAAAGGAGATAGCTGGCCCACTTGTGCTATTACAAGTGAGTTGCAATGACTTGTAGTTTTATCTCATATTCTCAATTGCCATGTTTTCTAAAGTGCCTACTGTAATAAATTAATAATGGCATCATTCATTGTAGGTTTGGGCGTGGGAGAGATTGAGTAGGATCGCCCCCAGTCGGAAGTCGAACATTGCTGCTGGCGAGCGTGCCATAGGGGAGGGCGACCAGCTGTTACCACCTGGCCCGCGAGCTTGCAGGTGGAGGGTTTCCTTCAGCCATGAGGTGATATCGACTAATGTCAGTGTCATCTTCCGGGACCAGTTCGACCGCATGATGGAGGGGGAGGTTTGTAATTTGTTCATGTGAATTTACCCATTTTTTTGTTTGTCAACCTTCGTTATACGAATAGATCTCTAAATTATTGCATTGCTATTGCAGTTCATATGGGAGCCTTATGGGACGGAGGATGACATCATGACCAGCTTTCCATCGTATTATACCGTTGGTCGAGACATATGGATGGCACAAGTGCCACTTATATGCTTCGATATCATTGACTGGCATCTCCCCGACCGGGTGCTTAGACAATTTGGACGAGTTCAGAGTGTGCCTGATCGTTTTGATGCCCACTTGGCTATGCATTTTAGAGATAGGCATGGCAAAATGGCCATTGATTGGGCAAAGGAATACCAGACATTTATTGGTGAGTGGAACAACTGACGCAACACCATTGTCTATGCTGAGAGGAGCAATGAAGTGCTTACATCTTCGGACCCATACATGTTATGGTTTCGCCGTCATACACGTCTAGTACTTAGTAATCCGAGTGACATTGTTGCCTTTGGATACCAAGGCGTCGGGGGCAGTTTAGAGGGATTGGTAAGTTCTTTATATTCTCCAAAACAACGTTTGCTTAAGTTTGTGTATGTTTGTTATTTGGCATTGATGGTTATGTAACACAGCTTCCATTACATTATAGGTTCGTAGAGTTGCGAGGGCATATCACATGGTAGACGCTGCCCATATTACACGCGATGGTAGAGAGGGATTGGATGCCATTGCCGAGATACGTGAGTTATTGTACGATGGTTTGCAACAGGCACACCGACGTGACCGACTAGATTTCGGCCACTTTGGCGAGGATCCTTATATGGGGGTAGATATTACAGTGACATCAATGCCGCACCCGAATATGCCATCCACTGAGCCATCGACATCAATGCCTCCACCGCATCCTACCGCACGTCATGCACATCAATCGGACTATTTTGATATGGAACACTTTGGTGAGGGGCCTTCCATGGGCCCGTCCCCTTATGGTCCATCTACAGCAATGCATACACCGCAAACTTCTCCACCTGAATGTACCAATTACACATCCCAGTTTGCCCCTCAGGTAGATCCTCTAATGTCTAAACATACTTCCACACACCATGGCCATATATTGGACCCCTCCTGGTCACCACCCCCATATAGGACAGCGGTTGGTACCCCGGTGACTCCCTTAGCACCACTGTCTACTACCTGTCTGTCTACTATGATTCCCTCTACGTCGACATTGACCGCACCCGACCCTTTCATAGTACCATCATCTCCTACCCTACCATCATCTCCTACACCACCTATAACCTTCACCTACCATGTTGATCCACTCATTACCCATGACCTCCACATTGACGGGGAGGGGGAGGGGGAGGGCCAGGTCCATGCACCTACCAGAGAGACAGGTAGGGGTAGAGGTTGTGACGGCCGTCGTGGTGTAAATAGAGGCCGAGGGCGAGGGCGAGGGTGACACCAAGCAATAGACCATGACAATAATGCAGCGAATGATGGCGTTTCACAGCTTAGTGCCGTATGTGAAGGTGTGCCGGAGGTGGTATCAAATGAATGTACTGCAGCCATTGGTGATGTGCAGCCAGCTTCTACAGAAGTGGGCGAGGGAGTCGTACGTGCAGCAGCGCAAGATATACAGAGAGTATATAGTAAGAGACCTAAGAGACAAACCCATAGAAGGGGTTGTGGAACAGGGGGAAAATTAGGACATTAGGAACAACCAACATTGGTAAGTCTATTCAAACATTATTTTCAGGTGGTGTTTTCACTTGGATTAGTCTACATTGTTTAAGTTGTGGCTTATTATATAGTTCTGGCTTTTGGCTTATCTTATCTTGTAATTGTGGCTTATTTTATAAGATTCTAGATGCTGCTGCTGCTGCTGCTATTTTCGTTACTGTTTTGAAGGAAGGGGTAGCTGGTTGCTGTGTTGCTGGTTGCTGGTTGGTTGCTGTTTCTTGATTCTGGTTGCTGCAGGCTGTGGGTTGCTGCTGCTGGCTTCATGCTGTTGTGGATGCGTCGTGATGGTGTTCATACAGTTGGAACATTTACTTTGTTATTATGTTTGAAATAGTTATTGTGATACTATATGTATTTCCTGGACCAAATTTTCGCCTTCCATGTGGGATGTACATGGTTTATTCTGTAAGTAGGTCTTGTTTATATTTGGGTGTACTTAGTGTTGGGTTTGTTCTTGCTCCCCATCTGCTTCTGTGCTTACACTACAAGAAATCGCACCTTTGGCGAGCATTTTTGGCGACTATAGTGCTTGCTTTTTGACGACCTAATTTTAGCATTTTTGGCGACTATAGTTCTTGGGTAGGAAAAATGCTTTTTGCTCGGCAAGGGAAGAAATTTGATTATGATCTAAAATGGGTGAAATTGCTCTCAAATATAGTTATTCTCGCAGTTAATTTTCAGTGGATGTAGTTCTTATTTCTAACAAGACTTTTATGTAAAAAATTATGATGTCTTTCAGCTTCGCTTTTCTGGTGATCTTCTAATGGAACTGGGTGCTGGGATAGAATTGGCAAGTGCAGCTGTGCCACACCTTTTTCTGCCTTTAGCTTGTGTTGCCAATGTAGCCAAGGTTTAACTTCTCTCTCTCTCTCTCTCTCTCTCTCTCTCTCTCTCTCTCTCATCCCATTTTATAAATGTGGTCAATGTGTTGAATTAGCTTTGTAGCTTTACATTTATATTTTATTTCTTGTAGAATGTGGGTGCTGTTACATCAACATCTACTCACACTCCAATCTACAAAGCCTTTGCTAAAGGGGAAAACATTGGGGATGTTACTGCAAAGGGAGAATGTGTGGGCAATATTGCCGATCTGGTATGATTCTCCAACTTCTTTTGCAATTTCCAGAAGCTTGTGTTTGCTGTGAGGACGTTGGGAATGAATTTTGGTCACTGCTCAATATCATGAAAATGTTATGAATAGTGGTTAGGATGTTGGTACCCTCTGTTTGGGACCCCCACGTATTACTTTGTTTGAGATGGAGGAAAATGGTAAAATAGGAATGTCCTAGTTACATAAGGATATATATGTTGTATTCCTATCTCTTTTATGTGGTTTCCTTTACTTGACACATATCCTCCAATCCTTTTAAATTCTTGGTGTATAGAAATGTAAATAATGGATTTGATCTGTGTTTCCTGTTTTCAAGATAGAATTAATAGCATGCAAAACGGGAAAATTGTAGGCTCGTTGACTTCATGTCTTTCAATCGACATATTGACCTTGTGACACTTGTGTTGAGTGTAGATACCATGAGCTGGATGTTTAAGCCTTTTGAATTGAGTGTTTTAATTTATCTATACTTGAAACTCCAAAATTCTTTTCAAGAGATTGAAATAAATGCATGAGCTATTGTAACCATGCTGCATCCATTGAATTTTATATGAATTTCAATTCTGGAGAAAACATAATCAAGTGCTTGCAAATACAATTGATAATGTGAGGGGCCACTAACTAAGGTTTATAGGACAAATGACATTTATATTAATGCAAATTTGACAGTTATTTGGACATTTACCACACAGGCCACTCTTTATTAGATAGAAGAACTCACCAAGGAGTCTTGGTTATCAAAAATAAGTAAAATTAAAATAATTAAAAGAAGAAAGAAAAGAAATACACAATTAAGAGTAATTTTGTCATTCTTTTGTTATTTTGGAGATCATTAACAAAATTCTTATGTTCCATTTGGATAAAACTTGCAAATGACTAAACAAACAAAAATAAATAGTATTTTTTGCTAAGTTAAGTTTCTATTTACTCTTCACTCTGTTACTACCAAATTCAAAGTGCTTGATCTCTGAGGCTAGCATAAAGGGTACTATACAAAGAAGTAATCTCTACAATTAGTCCAATATGAGCCCCTTATCTTTAAATCTAGGTGCAACAATGTGCCTTGTTTGACATCTTCAAATCTTATCTCCTCCTGTCAAAAGACTATTGTCCAAATATGCTGCCTTTCTTATAAAAAAATCACCAAGGGTGCACAAGCCACACACACACAAATGTTATATCACTATTTTTTTTTTTTTGAAGAAGTAATACACTAGTGAAGCCAATTGAGTTTCTACTTTTGAACTTCTGCGTATTGTGAGAGTAATGACACATTGATGGGCATCACACCTTTTCATGGCAATATGTTATTTCATGTTAAATAAAAGGAAAAAATGAACTACTGCAGCATTATGTTGTGACATTTCTACTTTGGCACTTGATGGTTCTTGGATCAGTGAGCTGAGAATTGGGTATGAATTTTATGGTCTTTTGCAGCGTGCATGGTGCACATACTTATGCATTGAACATTTTTACTCAGAGCTAATGTCGCTGAACCCTTGTTTTTTGAAGCTTGGAACTGGGTTGAGCATCATTATGGCAAAAACAAATCCCTCCGTAGTCACAACATTTACCTTCCTTTCCTGTGGATACCTTTGTAGCTCCTACCAAGAGGTTGTCTGTTGTATATTAGTAATAATTTTTTGCCCTTTATATACTTTTGTGCCATATGGAACAAAGTGTGTCATTTTTACCTACGAAGTATTCAATTTTTTTTGTTTTTGTTTTTGCGTAGGTTAAATCTGTTGTGTTGCGTACGCTGAATCGAGCCAGGTTAAATGTGGCTATAGATTCCTTCCTTAAGACAGGTTAGGACAAGTGCCCCACTCACCTGTGCTGATGGGGTTCTGTTGTTTGATCATCTCACTTAATCATCAAGTCCCATATGCACATAAAATGAAGGCCCTTTTCTGATATCTTGTGGCTTAATTGTGTTGTGTATTTATTTTGCAGGGAGAGTTCCAACACTGGAGGAGGGTAATATGATGGAAAAAATATTCAGTTTTCCCTGGTCAAAAGAGAGGCCTGTTGTTCTCGGTATGCAACATGTATATAACAGCACCTGCTGCACATTTTTTGGCGAGTAAAATTCTAATTTGTAGGCGTTGGTTCAAGATACCAGTACGAAAATTTATTAGTCAATAAATATTACTAATTTGGATGCTTTGTTTTTTCCTCAGATGCTATGTGACTTTGTGCAGCGATGCAGTGATGTATCTGACTTTGTGCAGTGATACAGTGATGCATGTGACTTTGTGCAGTGATGCATAGATGCATGTCACTTGATGCATATGATTTTATCTGATAACCACGTCCGTGACTACATCACAGGTACACGTCATCACGGGTACTCAGGATTGCATGAAATGAATAACATAAAATAATATCACGGGTATCACTTCTTTCATAGTGACCTAGCATGCATTATTGTCACCAGATCATCTCTAGTTAACCCTCACTATGATGTCTATAAATACCGATACCCCCAGTATGATATTTGTTCAAGTCATAACAATAGTAATATATCTACAATTACTATTATTATTTGTTTGTTCATTTTATGAATAATTTCTTCAAGAGGTGTAGGAAGTTCACGCCGGCAAAGAAATTCGAAAGTGTGGCTACTACCTCCATTTACTTATGACTACAAGAGCGAAAAGTACTTGAGTCCGAAGGATTATTATGCTGGTATCCGAGCAGAATGGGCGTTCAGGGTAACGGAGCAAGAAGGATTGTTTAATGATCTGCGTAACTTTGGGTCATCGGTACCTCATCGTCGTTCATTGACCATGGCTAGGCGAAATGTGAGTGACTATGAAAAAGCAGTTAGCAGAACTAAGAAGGAGAACAACAAAATGTTGATGCGGAGATGTCGACATTTCATGCTTCAGCTAGCCACCGAAATGGCAGAAGCAAGCAACAAAGATTTGATAGTGATTGAGCGAAATAATGTCTTAAACAATAAAAAATATCTCTCTGACTACTACATGTCAGATGAGGAATGAGAAATCAAACACCTTTATCTTTCATATATGTTTGTATGTTGTCTCGTATCTTCGTTATTGGAGTGTAAGACAATGTTGTTGTTCATCTAACGTACGGATGTATTTCAAGTATTTGTTTTATGAACCTGAAGTTTATGAAATAACTTCATTTATAACTGCACATTTATTAGTTCATGACTTTCTTTATTAAATTGCAATGAGTTAATGAATGTTCTGGATTAATGTATGTTAAATTATGTGAATATTTAAAACACTTAAAACAGAACAGGTAGTTCGGTGAAAAGCTTCCCTTAACTGGGGCTCGTGAAATAGGGATCCTCTACATAAAGAATTTCAATCTCCATCAGGAAAGAAGAAAGAGTTGCCTTCCAATTCCTAGAAGTTCAGTCAAAATGATGACTCTGGTAAGGAATGTGGGGTTGACAGAAAACTAAACTTGGAGGGCTGGACAAACAAGCTCAAAGCCAAGTGGTTGGTCTAGTTGGGAGACTAATAAAGTTCAGACAAACGAACTACCGCCTTCAACAACACATAAAACAGAACAGGTAGCTCGGTGAAAAGCTTCCCTTAACTGGGGCTCGTGAAATAGGGATCCTCTACGTAAAGAATTTCAATCTCTATCAGGAAAGAAGAAAGAGTCGCCTTCCAATTCTTGGAAGTCCAGTCAAGTACTCCTACGTAACCCACGTTTCACTCACAAGATCCACCATTATTTTAAAGTTTATTTCAAAAGTTGAGATTGTAAATGTTTCGCAAAATATTACAAATTCAATATTCAAAAGTTGATTTTAAAATAATTCCAAATGACCACCAAAATTCAAATAGGCATACTTTTCAATGAAATACAAATAGTTGGTTGTAACAACGAATGATGCATAGCTAAGTGAAACACAACATTGCCTACATAAGCTTTCTTTTCTATTACAGTGACAATTCAGAAAGTCACATGGCAACAGTGAATTCACTGATTTTCCTTACAGTGAGCATGTCCTTATTTTGTCCGTATATGCAGATGGATTGTTAAGTCATGTGACTTGGTGCACAGGCTTTGGTTTTCTCGATTTTTTGATTACAGTGACAACTCATCTCTTATTGATATATGTGAGATTCTCAATTCAGAAAGTCACATGGCAACAGTGAATTCACTGATTTACCTTACAGTGAGCATGCCCTTATTTTGTCCGTATATGCAGATGGATTGTCAAGTCATGTGACTTGGTGCACAGGCTTTGGTTTTCTCGATTTTTTGATTACAGTGACAACTCATCTCTTATTGATATATGTGAGATTCTCAATTCAGAAAGTCACATGGCAACAGTGAATTCACTGATTTACCTTACAGTGAGCATGCTCTTATTTTGTCCGTATATGCAGATGGATTGTCAAGTCATGTGACTTGGTGCACAGGCTTTGGTTTTCTCGATTTTTTGCTCGATTTTTTTTATTACAGTGACAACTCATCTCTTATTGATATATGTGGAATTCTCAATTCAGAAAGTCACATGGCAACAGTGAATTCACTGATTTATCTTACAGTGAGCATGCCCTTATTTTGTCCGTATATGCAGATGGATTGTCAAGTCATGTGACTTGGTGCATAGGCTTTGGTTTTCTCAATTTTTTGATCGATTTTTTTATTACAGTGACAACTCATCTCTTATTGATATATATGGGATTCTCAATTCAGAAAGTCACATGGCAACAGTGAATTCACTAATTTACCTTACAGTGAGCATGCCCTTATTTTGTCTGTATATGCAGATGGATTGTCAAGTCATGTGACTTGGTGCACATGCTTTGGTTTGCTCGATTTTTTGATTACAGTGACAATTCATCTCTTATTGATATATGTGAGATTCTCAATTCAGAAAGTCACACGGCAACAGTGAATTCACTGATTTACCTTATAGTGAGCGTGCCCTTATTTTGTCCGTATATGCAGATGGATTGTCAAGTCACGTGACTTGGTGCACAGGTTTTGGTTTTCTCGATTTTTTGATCAATTTTTTTTATTATAGTGGCAACTCATCTCTTATTGATATATGTGGGATTCTTAATTCAGAAAGTCACATGGCAACAATGAATTCACTGATTTACCTTACAGTGAACATGCCCTTATTTTGTCGGTATATGCAGATGGATTGTCAAGTCACGTGACTTGGTACACAGTATTTGCTTTACTCTGTTTTTTCATTCTAATGACAACTCATACCTTGTTCATATATGTGGGATTGTCATGCAGAGGCATCTTTCTAAAGCCGTTCATAACCAACTATATAAACGACTAAAGGTGAAGACACAACCTTACAACTCATTTCGCCCAACGAAATTATCATTCATTTGTTTTAAAAAATTAGCATGGCTACATGGTTCATGGAAGGGAGTGGGAATCGTAAAGGTGGTAGGAACCTGCAAAGGGGTGACAGTTCACGACGAGGAGGGGGAAGGGGAAGTGGCGATGCTGAAGATGAAACACCATTTACTTTGTTAGATGCCTCTTGTGCTTATCATGATAGGTTTGGGAAGCGACATTTTGTCATGCCCAAGTACTATCGAGATCCGTGTGGTTTGGTGGAGGATCCATCAGATAATCAAACAGGATATGGTTTAGCAAACGCTAGACTTCTGAAGTGGCCCGCACTATTTATAGAGCGAGTGCAAATGGAAAGATTATGTCGGGAAAATCGACTGAAGGTGCCAAAAGCACATTTTGTTGAGATCCAAAAGGAAGATCCTAATAATGTTGATCGACTATGTGAAAGACTACAACGTGAGATTTCTCAAATGCGCCGTAGGTTAGTTCGCGATATGTAGCTACACATAGTTAAAAAGGATGCCCAGAAGAATAGAACAGAACCAAATGTTGCGGCTATCAAGGGTATCATGGAGGATCCTAAACTTGTCTCTGACACTGAGCTTTCGGATTATTCAGACTCTGAGCCACCTGCCGATTTAAGCGCGAATTAGGTGTTAATGTCTACACTTCGGCAATATAACAACTTGCATTAATATGTAATGTTTGTGTTAGACTAAGTGTTTCCGTAATGAGTTTGTCAGATTGTCTGTCTAATATTTGTCTATCTAACTATTATGTTTATGTATTGTGTGTTCAGTTCAGGGTGTCTAGGATGTATGTATTGTGTGTTCAGTTCATGGTGTCCAGAATGTATTTTTGTGGGAGACTTATGTCTGTACTACCTATGTAACTGAAAACTGTTACATTTGCAACTTCAGTCATGTTGTTTTCATGCCTGTATGAGTATTTAGTAAATTAGTGACTTCTTATATTATGTATTAAGTTTTATTACAAAAATGTTGACAAAATTTATTTTAGGAGAAATATACATTCTCTTAACTTGTTCATCTTCTCAATCGTGAGAACTCAATAATGTAACCATTATTCATTGAATATAACAAATAACGTTCTCATTCTGACAAAAAACTACACTACCAATAATGCTTTCTTAATTTAAAAAAACATTATGGTAAAAGCGTGGTTTGCAACCACGCTTTCTTGATTAAAAGTGTAGTTTCTAATAGCACTTTCAATGTTCATCAAATTTTCGGCCCCAAACAGTGAAAGCATGTTTTGTAATAGAGCTTTAGCCTAGTTTGGGAATTCCGTCCAAACTAGGCCTAGTTTGGGAATTAAGATGATAAATTGGCTTAATATGAGAAAAGCCCTGAAAGATAGTGCACATTAAAAAAATAAATAAATATTTAAAACATAAAATATTTATTCCCACTCTAGGGTGGGTTTTGTAAACACTTTGAAATTTTGCAAATTTTTGAAAAGTGATTTTGGAAATTTTTTTTCAAAAAATTTGAACTATAAAAAATTCTAAAAAAATTTCTCAAAAATTATATCTTGAGATACAAACCAAACAAGCCCTAGGTTTGAGTTTTCTAAATTAAGTTTTTTGAAAACTGAGTTTTTTTGTTTTTAGTGAATATTTTTAAAATTTTAAGCATTTTTTTTTTTACTTTTTTAGATGCAATTTACTTAGATATGTTTAAAAAGTAAAATATTTGTAAAAAAATATTTTCAAAAATTAATAAATACACAAAAATATGAAAAATGTACTAAATTTTCATTTTTTTTTTGTTTGTATTTTTGGTATTTAGTGTATTTATGTTAGGTATGTTTAAAAACTTAAAATATTAAAAAATTCAACAAAAACAAAAAAATACGAAAAATAAGAAAATAGAATTTTCTAAAAAATGTTTTAGAAAACTCAAAGCAAGCATTATGTTTTAATTTTAATTTTTATTTGTGCTGTAATTTTCTAAAGAAACCCATCTTTTAATGCATTGAAATTGCTGCTCTCTTACTCATTTTTTGATTCCCAAGTCCAACCTTCCCACATGAGAAAAAATAATTAAAAAAAAAATTTCTAAAACCATTTTTTATTAAAAATATTTTTGGGCAAAAAATATTTATGTTGAAAATATAAATTTTAAAAAATTAATGTAAAAACGACTTTTTTAAAACCGTTTTTTATTAAAAATATTTTTGGTAAAAAATATTTAAGTTGAAAATATAAATTAAAAAAATTAAAAATTAATGTAAAACCGGTTTTACCAAAACTGTTTTCTAAAATGACTTTTCTAACAATGTTTTTTATTAAAAATATTTTTGGTCAAAAAATATTTATGTTGAAAATATAAATTAAAAAAAATTAAAAATTAATGTATAACCGGTTTTACCAAAACCGTTTTCTAAAATGACTTTTGTAACACCGTTTTTTATTAAAAATATTTTTGGTCAAAAAATATTTATGTTTCAAATATAAATTAAAAAAAATTAAAAATTAATGTAAAATTGGTTTTACCAAAACCATTTTCTAAAACGACTTTTCTAACACCGTTTTTTATTAAAAATATTTTTGGTCAAAAAATATTTATGTTGAAAATCTAAATTAAAAATTAATATAAAACCGATTTTACCAAAATCGTTTTTAATTAATTTAAAATTAATTAAAAACTTAATTAAAACTGATTTTTCTAAAACCATTTTCTATGTTTAAATTTTATTATTATTTTAATCACAAAACATGACTTTTCAGAAGTCGTTTTTCAAAAAACGACATTTCTAAAACCGTTTTACAGAATAAAGATAAAAACACAGTGGGTCTAAAATTTTGAAAATGGAATAGTCAGGGAAATCGGCCACAGGAGGGAGGGAGAGAGAGAGAGAACATATCGATAATAGAGAAAACAGATCGGGGAGAGAGAGAGAGAAGAAGAAGAGATGGATCGACTGAGAGAGAGAAGAGGAGATCGACAGAGAAGATCGATTGAAAGACGAGGTCGAAGAATCAATTGGCGCGAGACAGAGACGAGGTTGATCGAGAGGTGAGATCAAGAGTGAAGGATCGATTGGGGTGAGATCGAAGCCTGCGACTAGAGAGAAGTCGGTGACCAGGTTCTTGCTCTCTCATCTTTCCATTCTTTTGTACTTAGGGCTATTTCGTTGCTTCTATATTTAGGGCCAAACATAGCCGTATCCATTTGTAATGAGCCGTATCCCGGCCTTATCCCGCACCCGTACCCGTGTCGTGTCGTGTCGACACGGGTACCTCCGAAATTTCAAAGAGTCTGTAACATCCCACCATCTCATTATCCCCTTGATCACAGCCCAAAACACATGGCTTGCTCCTTAAAATTATCTTTACCCACTTCCTAATCAACATTATTTTAACAGTCATGTTACATGAGAAAAAAGTAAAGAAAATTAAACAATTTGTTCATGTAGATTTGTTTTTTTTGCTTCTTAAACTAATTTTAGAAGGAATACAAAATACAATTTGAATGCATAATTAGTCCAGACATAAAAGATCACTAGCATACCAAATATAATAAAAATTGTATTTCAATTTTTCTTATTTTAATTACACACACATCATGCTAATTATTATATAAATTTAATGATTAAATAGTGTCTCAATAAGAGGCTTGTAAGTAGAATTAACCAAAAGAATAATTAACCTTGGGCCATTGGAGAAAAGTTTCAGAAATTGGCCCAAGAAAAAACACCATCTTCTAAAATTAGACACGCACCTTGTACTCAGCTGCTGCCATTTGACCTGCCGGCTGCTCAAATGGCTTCTTCTTCATCAATCAACACTTTCTCATTCAACTCCCAACCAGACTTTCACAATCCCAAACCCCTAAAACACACTACTATGTTCAAAGCCCTCAGACCATATAACCCAATACACACACCCAAACCACTCTCTCTCTTCTCCAACCTCCAACCCATATCCCACCTTCACATGTCTCTCAAACCTCATCATCATCTCCCCAATTTTTACTCTCAACTTCCCATTCTTCCAAAACCCACTTAAATTCTCTCACTCCTCAAAACATTTTCCACCTTTTGCACTGAAAATATCGCAGTTTTGCTTGTATATATAAATGAAAAGCACACACATTTATCAAAACAAATAGAAACAGGCAGGTGAACACATTCACAGCACTTTGAATCAACCAATCAACCCTTCACACCCTCTCTCCTCTCTCTCAATCTCCAATCTCTGTACCACTTTATAGGGTTCCAATCCCCACACTCATACTTGCATAGAAAAAAATGGAATATCACTTTTCACAGATTAAACACGAGATTTAATTGTGAAACTGTTGCATAATACATTGGATTAAAACTGGTGTCTAGGGTTGATTTATTTATTTTTATTTAATTAAATCCAATGAAGAGGGTTTGATTCCAATGAAGGAAAAAGAAGAGAAAAAGAGGAGAGGACAGGCTAGGAGAGCAAAGGATAGCAGAGGAGAGATATACCTGGATGCCGGAGGGAGAATCGGTGGGAAGTCGTCGCCACCGCTGCTGCTACAAACAGTCTGTAAGGGTAACGCGAGAGCAAGAGCGAGAGATTGTTAGGGTCTGTGCGAGCGAGTGTGAGGGGAAAGAAAAGGAGAGGAGAGGAGGGTTACCTAGAACTCTTCCCATGATGGTGCTGTTGGGGCTGCGAGGGGTGATATCCATGTACTGAGCGAGATCGAGAGAGAGTGGGCGGCGATGTCGGCTTGGTGAAGGTGGATCAACAAACTGATGCCGGCGGGAGTGAACTCGTAGATGAGAGAGAGAGAGAGAGAGAGAGAGAGAGAGAAGGAAAAACAAAACTATTAAGGCACCAAGGTGCTGTTTGGTAACACTTACATTTTCAGTTTTCTGTTTATATTTACAAAAATTTTAAAAACCCAAATAAAAACTTGTTTGGTAAATTTTTTGATTTATAAATCAGTAGTCTCAGTTTATAAATTTGGCCAAAAAATGAAAACACAAAAAAGGTGTTTCCGTTTTGAGTTTTGAGTTTTTTTTTTTTTACCACCCAACACTAGCCACCACCCGCCACCATTTCCCACCACCGTCTTCCGCCACCACCACCCACCCCTCACCACTAGCTGCCACCACCACTCACCCCCACTTGCCACCACCACCCACCACCCACCAGCCACCACCACTTACCACCCACCTACCACCCACTCGCTGCCACCACCACCCACCCGCCACCACCGATCACTCGCCACTACCATTCACTGCCCGCCACCACCACCCGCTACCTACTTGCCACCACCATTCACCACCCACTTGCCACCACCACCCACCACCTACCACCACCACCACCACCATCACCCACCACCACCACTACCACCACCCACTCTCTACCACCTATCACCCGCCACCGTCAACCACCCACCCACCCACCACCACCACCACCCACCACCATCCGCCATCCGCCATCCGCCACCCACCACTGTTACCCACCTACCCACCATCACCACCCACCACCCACCGCCACCCACCTGCCACCACCACCCACCACCACCCACTCGCTACCACCTACCACGCACCACCCGCCACTCAGCACCACCACCACCACCTCCCACTCGCTACCACCTACCAACCGCTACCGTCACCCACCCACCCACCCACCACCACCACCACCACCAGCACCTACCCGCCACCACCACCCACCTGCCACCACTTGCCATCTGCCACCTACCTGCCACCACCACCCGCCGCTGCCACCACCACCACTACCCACCCGCCACCGTCACCCACCTACCCACCATCACCACCCACCACACGCCACTACCCGTCATCCGCTACCCACCTGCTGCCACCACCACCTACCACTCACCACCACCACCACCACCACCCACTCGCTACCACCCACCACCCGCCACCGTCACCCACCCACCCACCACCACCACCCGCCGTCGCCACCACCACCACCACCACCACCACCACCACCCACTCGCTATCACCTACCACCCGCCACCGTCACCCACCCACCCACCACCACCACCCACCCGGCACCACCCGCCACCACCAGCTACCCACCACCCACCGTCACCACTTTCCACCACCGTCTTCTGCCACCACTTGCCATTTCTCACTCTTTTTTATATTTTTAAATTTTTTAAAATATTTTGTCAATTACCAAACGCGTTTGTAATTTATGTTTTTCTAAAAATAAACAAAAACTAGTTTATAAAATTTTTGTAAATATAAACTGAAAACGTAAACGTTACCAAACACACAAGTTAATGACCACAATGACACAAGCTCAAAATTATAAGGACCATTAGTGTAATTCGTTCAAATATAGTAGATACACTTTGCAATATTATTTAATTCCAAAACGCAAATTAAGCAATGGAAACACATTTATGTTTGGTTTGATTTTCAAAAACTTGTTTCAGAATTTTTTTTTTAAAACTCTCACCATCTTGATCCCTCCAACTTCCCTACTTACACCACAACCTTTTAGAACCGCAATCCCATCAATACCATGACCGCTCTATAGTACTTGTACTGCAAGATTCTCTCAAGTGTAGAAAAGAAGTAGATTGTAGCCCTAATATCAATACTTATCTAACAGGATACCTTGGTGATCTCTGCAAGGGGGGTTGCCTTGGACCTGCGGGAGGGTAGGGAGGATTTTCCTGTCAAAAAATAAAATAAAAAAAATATCAAGACTTATCATAGATCTAAGTTTTTCATATTTATAATAGGGATAAGAAGAACGTGAAAAACAAATGAAAATTAATTGCTGAAGGAGAAAGTGACAGCAAAGAGGGGTTAGAACGAGTACCAAAGGAGGGTGGTGCGTCGGGGAAGGAGAGGTCGGTTTAGGATTTATGTAATTTTAGAATTTGAAGAAGTAACCATATGTAGACATAAAATTGTAGTGACAAAAAAATTAAAGGGTTTAGATTCTTTGCAATCCAACTATTGACTATATCCAGTCTCATAAGGCCCAGCACACTAAAAATAAATTGCCTCTCTTTTTTTTCAACAAATATAATAAAATCATGAATTATGATTATTAAATTAGTTTAATTTTTTTTTTTATGAATAATTTATCTAAATAGTCGAATAAAATAATAAATAATTTAAATAATTAAAGTGGGACAATGATAGGGCCACGAGTCCCAACCACACCTCATAAGTCCATTCCAAAATGAAAAAATGGGTGTAATGAAATATTTTTGGCGGTGTTTGGAAAGTGAATGCAGGGGTGAAAATAGCCAACCCAGCCAATTTGAATGTTAAAATAACCAAAAATGTTTGATAACTCGAATTTATTTGGTTCGAATGACTCGAATGTATCAAAATGGCGTCATTTTACTTCCAAAATGATATCATTTTAAGACATTCAAGCCATAAAAATTTAAGCTACCAAACATTATTGTAAAATAATGGGAAATGTTTGGGATCTCTTTTGGGAATGACCTCCACACCCTCAAAGTGATCCTTGCCTTCCATGTTTGTGTGGAGTCCATATCATGAGTGATCCAGATTTGTAGGGTCTTGTGGAGGTCTTGTGGAGGTTGAGTCTCAATCATTACTCTTCAATTATTGATTGGTTTGGAGTATGGCTATGTGATGTTCCGGGAGTATTGAATAATTTCCCCTTAAAAAGTTAGGAAATATCTATTTGTCATTTATAATTTGCCTCCATCTTTATTATTGATGTCGCATTCTATAAAATGAGTAGTATTTGAATAAATAAAAAAATAAATTAAAATAAATATATTAAAAAATGAATAAATTAGATAAAATATAGGAGAACTTACACCCAATGGAATTTTTATAAAATATTTACAAAATAATAAATTTTTTTATAAATTTAATTATTAATATGTATAAATTTTTTCATTGATTTATTTATTTTTTTTAAAAGTACACTGATAAGCAATTTTTCTTAAAATATATACATCATATTAATTTTATTAGATCCAAGAGACTCTATAAATGAGACTTGTTAGCCATAATAGCTAGTATTATTATATTTTAGTCATTCAAACAGGTTAGCTATTATAACAGTTATTTTAACAAAATTCTTCAAATCTAGTTACATTTCAAAAGCCTTAAGTGACTCTTTAAACAATCTGTGTCTATAAATAGATAAAATAAAGAATAACATGTACAAAGATAAAAAACGAATTAGGCAAAATAAAGAATTACCTTTTTGATATTTTAACTGGTAAAAAAATAAAAGAGACAATCACAAAAAAAAAAAAAAAAAAAACTAGAGTTCAAGACTTGTAACAAAATAAAGCATGAGTTTTTAATTTTATCAATTTAAACCCCAATCTCTTGATTTTCTTTCAATTTGAACAATTCGTCTATTTTTGTTAAGTAAAATTGACCAAAAAGAAAAAAAAAAAAAACAGAGAATATTTTAATTATTAAACTCAATGTATAAAAACATAAAATGTCTAAAATATTATTAGCCTAAAAGTCAAAAAGTTACTTTTAGCCTAAAACAAAGGCATCGTTTTGCATGCAATACTTTTAGCCTAAAAGTCAAAAAGTTACTAAAGAGTTCGTTTGGCAATTTGGGTTGAGTTGGGTTTGGAGCTACTTTAGCCAGAAAAAGACAAAATAGATTTTTTAGCCTAATAAGACAAAATATCATATCCAATTCATAATCATTACATTCTTTCTTGTAACGCCCTCAAAATTAACCCATAATAAATAATATTAACATGCACCAATATATAAAAACAAGAAATATAATTCCATTCATCAGAGTCTTAAGAAATAAAACATTAAAATAAATGCCCTACGGGCTTACATCTTGCCAAGCCAATACTTGGACACAAATCCATGAGTTCTAACTCAGAAACAAATAAAGCCCTAGGCTTGAGTGTTTACATATAAAAGCAAATAAACTAAAAACAAATCTTCGAGTTCCAATTCCTCACAAGCTAAGTCCTTGGAGGTAGTGAACCATCTGCACCTGAAAAATGAAGTTCCCATATAGGGTGAGCCACAGCCCAGTAGAGAAATACTAAACCAAGTATAAGAATTAACTAAAGCATTAGCATCTGATACATGGTTAACACACAATATTCCAATTACAATTTTTATGACACGAATATCTATATTGCCTATGACACATTGTCTATGGCACATCTTACCTTCCATCTATGGCTCAAAACCTAGCCAAAAACTCAACGGGAATCCCATCTCTCAATGCTTTAACAGGGATAACAAATAAAGTTAAACCTCTCTATAACATAACAACTATACATGCTGGTATTGTATCAATCACAACCACATTCACTTCCATACTTCCCAACTGATACACCTAGTGGTGATGTATCATATCAACAATAAATAGAAATACTTCTATTAACAAATAGCGCACATATATGTGATGCTAGTGGAGTCCATCCCCTTTCTCCTCCCAACAAATCTGGTTTAGAGGTCCATCCCCTTTCTTCCCCTAAACCCCCCAACAAATTCGGTTTAGAAGTCCATCCCCTTTCTTCCCCTAAACCGGGAGTCCATCCCCTATCTCCTCCAAAACCAAATGCAACATAATCAATACTTGCAATATACAACACATAATCAATACAAGTAATGTTCTGTATTAATTCAACAGCCAAATAGTTGACTCAATTCCAGTTATACCTAAGCCACATGCAAGTTCTACAACAATCACTGGCCATCCTCCACCGATAGCCCAAACAATTATTTCTAAGCAGAAATAATTATACAATATATACAATCCTAATTCCATAAGTAATTAAATATCCAACTACATCAATTTATCCCATAATCCCTCAATTTCATGAATTAAACTCAATTCTACATACTTCCCTTAAATTAATTACACAAATTAATCTAAGTCAAAACCTAGGGTTTCTCCCAAAATCACCAAACTACCCCCCCATATACCAAAATACCAACACTTATGATTAAAGCGTATAAATGGAGTAGGAAATCCCTACCTTAAACAGAAGAACCCAAAAGATGAAGAAGAAGATGATGCTCAAAACCCCAAGTGCTCCAAATCAACAATTTCTCCGATTAAATGAGAGCCCTCACTCTCCTCTACCTTTTTAATGAAGGAACTAGGTTAGAAACGCCCTCTAGATAGATCAAACCCAAGGAAAAGATGAGTTGAGAGAGAAGAAACTCGGAACTAGGGTTTCTGGATCAAAAATTGTGAAAAAGGACGTTTTAAAACTGCTGCTGCGTTTAAATACTGGACAGGCTCGCTCGAGCGAAGACATGGTCGCTCGAGCGACCAGACACAATAAACACTCGCTCGAGCAAAGAAAAGCTCGCTCGAGCCAAGAACTCGATGCTTCAGGTCTGCAACCCAGAAGCATGCTCGAGCGACAGAATGCTCGCTCGAGCGAAGAACTCGAAAACATACACCTAGCTCGCTCGAGCGAAGGAAAGATCGCTCGAGCGAAGACACTCTGCTCTCAGGTCTGTACTAGACGCAATCGCTCGCTCGAGCGAAGAAATTCTGGCTCGAACCACTAGAGACAAAACTCAACCCTCGCTCGAGCGACCAAGCCCTCGCTCGAGCGACGAACTCAAAAACTGGACAGCAAGATTTGGTTTCCGAACCCAACCAACTTGAAACAGACCTGCCCAAAACATCCTATAATTCCAAATGAGAAATTAAAGAACGACAACAACAATTAAACCATGCTAGGATCTACGGAACCTAAGTCCGGATACAATAATCAAATGGGAAAAGACCGGGGTCGCTATAACCTCCCCCCCTTAAAAGAATTTCGTCCCCGAAATTAAGCATGAGTTTGTAAAACAAGTTTTTCTTCATTCCCAATGATATATAAAACAACAATAAACAACTTGACCCAATACCGGTCACTTCATCTCTTTATCAAGAGGCATCTCACAATATAAACAAAAACAGTATATCTTTCAGCCTGCATTAACAGTATGCAATTTCCTTTCAAATTTAACATTTTTGAAATACAAGATTCCCATTTTCATATCATATTCAATTCCATGATATTCAATAATAAACCAACATATGCAATGTTCCACTAAACTTCCAAAACAAATTTTTTTTTAAATTAATCTCACAAAACCAAAACATTCTCAATGTTTTCCAACTTAAGACATATATAAAATGCTCAAGTTCCACAATATTATATAATCTAGATACAAGATTACAAATCAATAAACATATCCGGATATTTCTCACGGACTTCTAACTCACGTTCCCAAGTGGCTTCCTCCACTCCGTGATGCTTCCACAAAACCTTCACTAAAGGGATAGTCTTGCCACGCAGGACTTGATCCCGCCTATCCAAGACTCGAACTGGTCTCTCCTCATATGAGACATCCTCATCAACAACTAAATCAGTCCAATCCAGTACATGTGACGGATCTGGCTCATACTTCCGAAGCATACTCACATGAAACACGTCATGAACTCCGGACAATTGCGGTGGCAAAGCTAAACGATAAGCAACTTCGCCAATCCTCTCAAGGATCTCAAAGGGACCAATAAACCGAGGGGACAACTTCCCACTCTTCCCGAACCTCATTAAACCTCGCCTAGGTGAGATTTTCAGAAAGACATGATCCCCTACCTCAAACACCAAAGGTCTCCTCCTACGGTCGGCATAAGATTTCTGACGACTCTGGGCTGTAGCAAGTCTCCTACGGATAAGCTCAACTTTCTCCGTCGTCTCCCTCACTAACTCCGGACCTATCAAAGGTGCATCACCCACCTCGGCCCAACAAACTGGAGATCTACACGGTCGGCCATACAAGGCCTCAAATGGTGCCATACCGATACTAGACTGAAAACTGTTATTGTAGGCAAACTCCACTAATGGCAAGTGCCTCTCCCACGACCCACTAAAGTCGAGAACACAACCCCGAAGCATATCCTCAAGGATCTGAATAGTACGCTCGGACTGCCCGTCAGTCTGAGGATGATAAGCCGTGCTAAAAGTCAACTTAGTACCTAAAGCACTCTGCAAACTCTGCCACAACCTGGCGGTGAAACGAGGATCTCTATCTGAAACGATCGTCACTGGGACCCCGTGCAACCTCACTATATCCCGGATATACAAATCGGCAAGATGATCTACCGAATCTCTAACACGCATCGGAATGAAGTGCGCTGACTTCGTCAACCGGTCTACCACCACCCAAATGGCATCACTACCCCGCTGAGTCCTCGGAAGACCCACAACGAAGTCCATAGTGACATGCTCCCACTTCCACTCGGCAATAGGCAAGGGTTGCAACAAACCCGCTGGCCTCTGATGCTCGGCCTTCACTTGCTGACAAATAAGGCACTTAGATACGAAAGCTGCCACATCTCTCTTCATACCCCGCCACCAAAACTGGCGACCCAAATCCCGATACATCTTGGTGCTTCCCGGATGCACCGCAAGGCGCGAATGATGAAACTCCTGGAGTACTTCCTCTCGACACGACTCTGGCACAAACAGACGGTCTTGGTATCTCACACTCAGGTCAGGATACACCGTCAAGCCCTTCTCAATCTTACCATTGGAAATCTTCTCTCGGAGAGATTCTACCTCAAGATCACCCCTCTGAGCCTCTAACACTCGAGTCACAAGGGTGGGCTGCGCAACAATAGAAAACAAGGCCGCAGCCTCAACGGATTCACCCAGAAGCAAATCAAACTCCCCAATTGCACCCAACATCTCCCACTCTCGGATGGCTATACTAGCAACGTCACCAACAGATTTCCTACTAAGGGCATCGGCCACAACATTGGCCTTTCCCGGATGATAATGCAACTCGAAATCATAATCCTCCATAAATTCCATCCACCTCCTCTGCCTCAGATTCAAGTCTCTCTGTGTGAACAAATATTTCAGACTCTTATGATCGGAGAATACTTCAAATTTCTCACCAAACAGATAATGCCTCCAAATCTTCAAGGCAAATATCACAGCTGCTAACTCTAGATCATGCGTAGGGTAATTCTTCTCATGAATCTTCAACTGACGTGAGCCATAGGCAACCACCTTTCCCTCTTGCATCAACACACAACCCAGACCCTCTCGTGAGGCGTCACAGTAAACTGCATAACCCAACCCTCTCTCCGGAATAATCAAGACCGGAGCGGTGGTCAATCTAACCTTCAACTCCTGAAACGACTTTTCACAAGTCTCACTCCATACAAATTTGACTCCCTTCCGAGTCAATCTAGTCAACGGTGAAGCTAACCTGGAGAAATCCTTCACAAACCGACGGTAATACCCAGCCAATCCCAGAAAACTGCGGATCTCAAATACACTCTTAGGTTGTGCCCAATCTTGCACTGCCTCAGTCTTGGATGTATCAACAGACACTCCTTTCCCAGAAACTACATGGCCTAAGAATTTCACCTCTTCTAGCCAGAATTCACACTTCCCAAACTTAGCATACAGCTTATGGGCTCTAAGTAACTCAAGCACCACTCTCAAATGCTCCTCGTGCTTTTCCTCTGAAGGTGAGTAAATCAGAATGTCGTCCACGAAGACGACCACAAAACGGTCTAAGAATTCCCGGAAGATCCGGTTCATCAAATCCATAAACACTGCCGGTGCATTGGTGAGCCCAAACGGCATCACCAGAAACTCATAGTGGCCATACCGCGTACGGAATGCCGTCTTTGGAATATCCTCTTCCCTGACTCTCAACTGATGATAACCCGATCTCAAGTCTATCTTAGAGAAACAACGGGAACCCTTCAACTGATCAAACAAATCATCTATACGAGGCATAGGATACTTGTTCTTAACCGTAACCCGATTCAACTTCCGATAATCTATACACAGCCTCAAAGCACCACCTTTCTTTTTAACGAAAAGGGCTGGCGCTCCCCACGGTGAAACACTAGGACGGATATAACCTTTATCTAACAACTCCTGGAGCTGAACCTTCAACTCAACTAACTCGGCAGGGGCAAAACGGTAAGGTGCCATAGAAATCGGCGCCGTGCCGGGCACTAAGTCAATAGAGAACTCAATCTCTCGATGAGGTGGCAAACTAACAAGATCCTCGGGAAAGACGTCCGAGTACTCACAAACTACTCTCGGCAACACAATCTGGGTCTCAACATCCTCATTAATCGAAAGGTTCGCAAGTAGACTACTAAGCTCACTTCGCCCTCGCGGATCATACCCTGGTGGCAAAACACTACCAACCCTATCCCCCAGAAAATGAAAGCGTTCTCCGTTAACAGTACAACAAGTGACCCTCTGACGGTAGCAATCAATAAATGCCCGGTATGACGATAACCAGTCCATACCCAAAATAACATCGAAGCCCTTCATGGGCATAACCACGAAAGAAAAAGGGATTCTATGATCATCGACCTCTATATCACAACCCCTAACACCTTGTTTCAAAATCAATTCACCCCCAAGTGGTGACACTACACAAATAGGAGACGCTAACTGAGCTAACTCTAACTCCAAAATGGATGCAAATGTAGCAGACACAAAAGAATGAGATGCTCCCGTATCGATCAAAACACTAGCAACTGAATTGCAAAACAAGAAGGTACCTCTCACAACCGACGGAGCTGGTACAAGATTCTGCGCGGTAACAGCATACACGCGCCCAGATGACCTCTGATCAACCTGCTCACCCCTAGGAGCATAAGACTGCTGCACCGAATGGGACGATGAAGCCCCCTGATTAGCCCTCGAGGCCTGAACGGACTGAACTGGCTGACTCTGAGTCTGCCTCAAACCAGATGCACTAGATGTGCCACTCAGCTGTGGGCAAAACCTCTTCAGGTGCCCCGGATGACCGCACTGGAAACAAGAGAGCGACTGGCCTCTACCCTGACTCTGGCTCTGAGATCGAGCCGAAGAAGATGCTGCCCTCTGCACTCCTCCCTTCTGAGGACAAACTGAAGACTTGTGGCCCAGCTGGCCACACTTGAAGCAAGTGATATCTCCCTGACTGCCTTTCCCAGAACTAGCACTGGGCACAGGAAATGTGGATCTAGAAAAACTACTCTGAGGCTGCTGAGGAGTGAAACCTCTCTGCCTCCTGCCATCACTCTGACCCTCCTGACTCCTCTTGGAGCCTTTCTGCCCTTCCCCCTCTTCCTGCATCATAACCTCGGTATGGGCTGCTGCATCAACCAAACGTCCAAAATCCCGAATCATAGACCCGACAACTCTCAGCTTGAGGCCACGCCTCAACTTCTTCTCAAACTCAATACAACGACGCTCCTCAGTCGCTACTAACTCCGGTGCAAACCTGGACAAACTAGTGAATGCCGCCTCAAACTCGGCCACTGATAAACTGTTCTGCTCAAGATGGCAGAACTGATCTCTCAGCTTCTCCTGGACAGCTGAAGACAAATACTTCTCCTGAAAAGCGTCAACAAACGCCTTCCACGTACCTCCAATACGCCCTTTAGTGAACTTCCACCATTGACCCGCATCCCCCTTTAGCTGGAAAGATGCCAAGGTCACCTTCAGTGTCTCGTCTTCGATGCCTAGCATCTCAAACGTTTTCGTTGTCTGTTCGAGCCATTCGTCTGCCTTAAGCGGCTCGCTAGGGTCACCTACAAACACTTCCGGTTGAGACCGGAAAAATTCCCTCTTCAGAAAAGAAGGCCCTGCATCTGCAGCAACTACCGGGGCTGGAACTGCCTGGGCTGGATTCGCAGCCCTCAGAATGTCCACTGACGCCTGAAATGCCCCTGCTATCTCTTGGGCCAAAGCGCCCATACCCTGCTGCCCTACTGGCTCGGCCACATTGGCCTGGCCAACACCCTCCTGAACCGCCGGAATTTCCTCCGGTATAGGCACTTCTTGCCTGGCCTGCCCACCACGCCTACCACGACCTCGTCCTCGTCCTGACATCCTAATAAAGGAAACAAAGACGTTAGCACTCTAAATAATATGCCAAAACTATGACACTCGCGTCCTAACACATTGGATAACAATAAATCACACCACGTAAGCACATAATCACATAAGCACCTACGAATTTCATTTCTGGATAGTGATAGTCCCGAGACGTCACTAAAGTTCCGGTTGGAAACAACATTGATCAAGTGCCTTTCCAACAAGACTTTCAGAGACTCAAGGGTCCAATCAATATCCCAGAAACTACATTCCATACCCACATAATCACATAAACATGTTATCATATAAGCATGCAATCATTACACTAAGTCTCTATCAAACGAGACGAACCCATTGTGATACTAATCACTTCCCACGTACCCAAAGTATTCGAACCCGGTACGCTCTGATACCAAGTTGTAACGCCCTCAAAATTAACCCATAATAAATAATATTAACATGCACCAATATATAAAAACAAGAAATATAATTCCATTCATCAGAGTCTTAAGAAATAAAACATTAAAATAAATGCCCTACGGGCTTACATCTTGCCAAGCCAATACTTGGACACAAATCCATGAGTTCTAACTCAGAAACAAATAAAGCCCTAGGCTTGAGTGTTTACATATAAAAGCAAATAAACTAAAAACAAATCTTCGAGTTCCAATTCCTCACAAGCTAAGTCCTTGGAGGTAGTGAACCATCTGCACCTGAAAAATGAAGTTCCCATATAGGGTGAGCCACAGCCCAGTAGAGAAATACTAAACCAAGTATAAGAATTAACTAAAGCATTAGCATCTGATACATGGTTAACACACAATATTCCAATTACAATTTTTATGACACGAATATCTATATTGCCTATGACACATTGTCTATGGCACATCTTACCTTCCATCTATGGCTCAAAACCTAGCCAAAAACTCAACGGGAATCCCATCTCTCAATGCTTTAACAGGGATAACAAATAAAGTTAAACCTCTCTATAACATAACAACTATACATGCTGGTATTGTATCAATCACAACCACATTCACTTCCATACTTCCCAACTGATACACCTAGTGGTGATGTATCATATCAACAATAAATAGAAATACTTCTATTAACAAATAGCGCACATATATGTGATGCTAGTGGAGTCCATCCCCTTTCTCCTCCCAACAAATCTGGTTTAGAGGTCCATCCCCTTTCTTCCCCTAAACCCCCCAACAAATTCGGTTTAGAAGTCCATCCCCTTTCTTCCCCTAAACCGGGAGTCCATCCCCTATCTCCTCCAAAACCAAATGCAACATAATCAATACTTGCAATATACAACACATAATCAATACAAGTAATGTTCTGTATTAATTCAACAGCCAAATAGTTGACTCAATTCCAGTTATACCTAAGCCACATGCAAGTTCTACAACAATCACTGGCCATCCTCCACCGATAGCCCAAACAATTATTTCTAAGCAGAAATAATTATACAATATATACAATCCTAATTCCATAAGTAATTAAATATCCAACTACATCAATTTATCCCATAATCCCTCAATTTCATGAATTAAACTCAATTCTACATACTTCCCTTAAATTAATTACACAAATTAATCTAAGTCAAAACCTAGGGTTTCTCCCAAAATCACCAAACTACCCCCCCATATACCAAAATACCAACACTTATGATTAAAGCGTATAAATGGAGTAGGAAATCCCTACCTTAAACAGAAGAACCCAAAAGATGAAGAAGAAGATGATGCTCAAAACCCCAAGTGCTCCAAATCAACAATTTCTCCGATTAAATGAGAGCCCTCACTCTCCTCTACCTTTTTAATGAAGGAACTAGGTTAGAAACGCCCTCTAGATAGATCAAACCCAAGGAAAAGATGAGTTGAGAGAGAAGAAACTCGGAACTAGGGTTTCTGGATCAAAAATTGTGAAAAAAGGACGTTTTAAAACTGCTGCTGCGTTTAAATACTGGACAGGCTCGCTCGAGCGAAGACATGGTCGCTCGAGCGACCAGACACAATAAACACTCGCTCGAGCAAAGAAAAGCTCGCTCGAGCCAAGAACTCGATGCTTCAGGTCTGCAACCCAGAAGCATGCTCGAGCGACAGAATGCTCGCTCGAGCGAAGAACTCGAAAACATACACCTAGCTCGCTCGAGCGAAGGAAAGATCGCTCGAGCGAAGACACTCTGCTCTCAGGTCTGTACTAGACGCAATCGCTCGCTCGAGCGAAGAAATTCTGGCTCGAACCACTAGAGACAAAACTCAACCCTCGCTCGAGCGACCAAGCCCTCGCTCGAGCGACGAACTCAAAAACTGGACAGCAAGATTTGGTTTCCGAACCCAACCAACTTGAAACAGACCTGCCCAAAACATCCTATAATTCCAAATGAGAAATTAAAGAACGACAACAACAATTAAACCATGCTAGGATCTACGGAACCTAAGTCCGGATACAATAATCAAATGGGAAAAGACCGGGGTCGCTATATTTCTTTTACAAAAAGCCAAAAAAATTCCAAAAAGTCAAAAACCAACCCACTTCCCAAACGAACCCTAAGCCTCAGTTTGGGAAGACGGTTTTGGGGCTTTTTTGGCTAAAATAACCAAAAAAAACAAAACAAGCTTTTTAGCTCAATAAGACAAAACATCACATCCAACCAATAATCATTACATTCTTTCTCTCACAAAAAAAGTTAAAAAAGCCAAAAGCCCTTTCTAAACCAGGCTTTTTAGCCCCACGCTAAAATCACCAAAAAAGCCAAAAAGCCAACCCACTTCCCAAACAACACCTAAAAAATAAAAAAGCCTCTAACTTATACCAAAACGTCAAAGATTTTTTTTCTCTGCTTTTTGCCTAACTTTTCGTAAAAAATCAAAAAGTTATTGCAAACATACTAATTATTGGTGAACAACATGGGGCTAAGTAATTGGTGATTGATTTGGAGTATGACCACGTGATGTTCTGGGAGTTGAATAATTTTCCCTTAAAAGGTTAGGAAATATCTATTTGTCGTTTATAATATTTTCCCTCCATCTTTATTATTGATGTGACATTGTATAAAATGAGTAGTATTTGAATAAATGGCTAAAATAAAAAATTAAAAATTAAAAAAATGAATAAATAAGATAAAATATAGGAGAAATTACACCCAAGAGAATTTTTATAAAATATTTACAAAATAATGAAAAATTTTATAAATTTAATTATTAATATGTATAAAAATTTTCATTGATTTTTTATTTTTATTTTAAAAGTACCCTGATAAGCATTTTTTCTTAAAATATATACATTATACTAATTTTATTAGATCCAAGAGACTCTATAAATGAGACTTGTTAGCCATAATAGCTAGTATTATTATATTTTAGTCATTCAAACAGGTTAGCTATTATTACAGTTATTTTAACAAAATTCTTCAAATCTAGTTACATTTCAAAAGCCTTAAGTGACTCTTTAATTATTAATATGTATAAAATTTTTCATTGATTTTTTATTTTTATTTTAAAAGTACCCTGATAAGCATTTTTTCTTAAAATATATACATTATACTAATTTTATTAGATCCAAGAGACTCTATAAATGAAACTTGTTAGCCATAATAGCTAGTATTATTATATTTTAGTCATTCAAACAGGTTAGCTATTATTACAATTATTTTAACAAAATTCTTCAAATCTAGTTACATTTCAAAAGCCTTAAGTGACTCTTTAAACAATCTTTGTCTATAAATAGGTAAAATAAAGAATAACGAATACAAAGATAAAAAATGAATTAGGCAAAATAAAGAATTACCTTTTTGATATTTTAACTAGTAAAAAAATAAAAGAGACAATTACAAAAAAGAAAAAGAAAAAGAAAAAAAAGAACTAGAGTTTAAGGCTTGTAACAAAATAAAGCATGAGTTTTTAATTGTATTAATTTAAACCCCAATCTCTTGATTTTCTTTCAATTTAAACAATTCGTCTATTTTTGTTAAGTAAAATCGACAAAAAAAAAAAGAAAAAAAGAAGAGAGAGAATATTTTAATTATTAAACTCAATGTATATAAACATAAAATGTCTAAACTACTATTTTTTATTGAGGAGTCATTTGGCATGCAATACTTTTAACCTAAAAGTAAAAAAATTACTAAAAAAATCAAAAAGGCTATAAGCTATACCAAAAAGTAAAAGATTTTTTTTCTCTCTACTTTTTGCATAACTCTTCCTCAAAAAGCAAAAAGTCATTCTAAACATACTAATTTTTTTTACCCTATATTATAGCCAAAAATCAAAAAGTTACTAAAATAGCTTATTTCCAAACGAGACATGAGTTTATTGACTAAAATATCACTTTTTTCGTTGATTTTACTTAAAAAAATAGACAAATAATTTAGATTAAAAACAAATAAAAAATTTAGAATTTAAATTAACAAAATTAAAAACTCAATATTTAATTTGTTAAAAGGGTCAAATCCTATAATTTTCTTTTATAATTCTCCCAAAATAAAAAGTGGTCTCGTTTGGCATCAGACTATTTTAGTAATTTTTTGATTTTTTGGCTAAAATATGATGTAAAAAAATTAGTATATTTAGAATGATTTTTTTGATATTTTACGAAAAGATGTGTAAAAAGTAGAAAGAAAATGAAAATTTTAACTTTTTGGTATAAATTGTTGGTTTCTTTAAATTTTTTTAGTGATTTTTTAATTTTTAGACTAAAATATTGAATTGCCAAATGAAAGCTAATAGGTGTAATTTGCTCCTCATTTCTTTCTATCCAACTAATAAGAAAAATAAGAAATAAATATATGCAAAAATAAATAAATAAAGGGCAAATTATACTAACAGTCCCTATAGTTTGGGGCTTTTGTTTGATCATTGACTTTTCAATTGTGACACATTTGATCTTGAATTTTGACTTGTTCCAAATAAGGACAATTGAAGATACTATTACTTAATTTCAAGGGCAAAATCATCAATTTGATAAAATATAAATTAATTTGACAAACATAAATGTCAAAAAAATATTTTTGAATTTTTAAAATTTATTTATACCCACCAAAGATAAAATTATGTAAAATTAATAAATCTTTTAGACATTTATTTATTTATACCAAATTAATTTTTATTATGTGGTTAGATAATGATCATGTAATAGGTGGTTGTTAGGATTTTATTGTATAATTGATATATTTAATATAAGAAATATTTTTAGTTTTAGATTTTTTGATTTAATGGATTGGTTTAATAATGATATCAAGTTGTCGCCATATTTGACTTTTGGAAAAGTAGAAACTAATTTAATGAAAATAAAAATAACCACTCATTACATGATCATCATCGAAACACAAAATAAAAATTAATTTGGTAAAATAAATAGATAAATAAATGGGCAAAGATTTATCAATTTTACATAATTTTATCTTTAGTGGGTGGAAATAATTTTTAGGAATAATTACATTTTACCCCCTTGTGGTTTCACGCGTTTTCACATTTCTTTCCTGACGTTGATAAATGTACTCATAAACATCCTGTGATTTTGATTGAAGTGCAAAAGTGACGGGATATGGTAGACTTAACAGCATGTGGAAGACGTGCCAGAGTAGCATGTCTGCATTGGAATTAAGTGTTTTGGCGCCAAAATTGGAAGTTTAAATGACCAAGTTGCCCTTCCACTTGCTTATATAACCATTAAGTCACCAAAACCACTTTTTCTAGCCAAAAAAAATTCTAAACCCACTTTTTGCAGCCAAAAAAAATTCCAAACCCACTTTTTCCAACCAAAAAAATTATGGGATAGTTTCCATTTTTGAAGATGTTATCCTCCCAAGGTTTCCTCTATAATGGACAAAGTTTAGCTCATACATTGAGAACAACTTGGACAAATGCAAATATGGAAAGAAGATTTATAGGATGTGCAAATTATGGGGTAATCACTTTCAATATTTAGTAATTATAAGTAACTAATTTATTTATTTGTTATGTTATATAATATTGAAATAAAAATCTAAACTTATTAAAATTTTCAGATTCATGCCACTTGTGAATATTTTGAGTGGATTGACCCACCATTGTGCCGCTGCTCACGTGATCTACTACCAAGACTCGTGCAATGAGTAAATCATATGGAGTTAGAAGTTGAAAAAGCTCAAAAAAAGGAAAAGTTGTATCGAATAATGTTACCAGGAGGCTGGATATTGTTTTTATGCTATATTGAATGTACTCTAAAATGAAAGCAAAAAAAAAAAGAAAGTGTTATGTAACCTAATATGAGGAAGGAATATATGTAATATTGAAGACTATTTTCCGATATAAATGAAATATATTTTTGAAGTGTTACAAAACCTGTTCAATTCCAACACCTGAAGCATGTTCATTAAGCATCAACATTTCACTCACAAAACTTGCTCCCTAAGACTAATATTTCAACATTTGAGTTATAAAACCTGTTTAATGTTCACTAACATTCCAACATTTCAATTACAAAAACTACTTAATGTTCATTAAACATCAACACTTGACTAAATGATTAGAACATGCCTTTGTAAATATTGTTATACCAATCTCAACTAAGTCTTACAAATATCAGCAACAACAATATTTTAATTACAAAACCATTAGACTGGCCTTACAAAAATGACAAAAAACAACTTTTCAATCATCAAATAGGCCATCTAAACCTAATCCCTCAAATCCTTTGCCCTGTCCTTTGCATTCATCACAAGTGCTGTAAATCCCCTTCCAGATTGGGGCACATGTCTAGCTGATGCACAACTAGCAACAACTTTAGCTGATGCATTTCCACTTGGTTTATCCCTTGCTAGCAAAATGTATTTGTTGAAAGACTCAATCAAATTATTCACTAGAATATTAAACTTGGATCTTGTGCTGAAGTAAGGCTTGGCCCCTGTTTCAGGATTTTTTGGCATCAACCACTCATTTGATTTGTTTTCTTTGTCCAATTCCCCTAACTTCTTCATGTGATAATCAAACTCCCTTTTTGTCTTAGCCTTTGTAGCTTTCCACATCAATTCCTTCAACTCTTTTCCCCTAAACTTTTGTTTGAAATTGGTGTAGAAGTATCTTAAGCAATACATATGCTCAACATTAGGCAAAACCTGTGTAAAGGTGTGCACCAATCCTTTTTGTCTGTCTGAAATGAATGTCCAACCAATGTCAGTGCCATCTCCTATGTTCTGTATTAATTGGGTTAGAAACCATATCCATGAATCCTTGCATTCAGCCTCTACTACAGCAATGGCAATGGAAAACATGTTGTCATTTCCATTAAGACCAATGGCTGCTAAAAGCTGGCCCCTATATATGCCCTTCAAAAAATAACTGTAGACACCCCATTTTTGACCGACCTTAAGACTCAGGCGTTGCCGATTGAGCGCTCGGCGATGATGCATATTGTGCTCGTTTTGAGGTCACAGAGTCTCGGCTGAGAGCCTTGCCTCCGGGCTTCGGGACTCTTTTGTGCTTTGCCTCGGTTTGTGAACCAGGTCCTATTTTCTCTGTTTTCTCTTCCCGAAGGGAGGGAGAGGTCTCGAAGATCATCTCTCAGTGGCCGTAGGCTACGTTTCGTGGTCGTAGGCCACTATTCTCGTTTGGAGACCAGTTTTCGATTTTCGGAGCCGTAGGTCGTGTGCCTTGGTTCAGGACCGCTTAACTTTCTCCGTTTGCTCCAGTTTTTGGCACACACCTTGTTACCTCTCCCTAGAGGGACATTGTGGCCTAGGAGACCACCTTTGTGGTCACACGCCACCTCCGGTGCTTAATAGTCAGTTTTCGGGGCCTCCGACCGCGCGTTTTGACCCCCGAGCCCTCGTTTTGCATCGGTGTGGGTTCATTTTTGGCATGGACCCTAGTTTCATTGTTAGGAAGGTGGTACTAGGGTGTGAGACCACCTTTTCTTCTTGGAGACCACCTTTCCCCGGTCGGCCGGTTTTCTTGTTAGGAAGCTGGTCTTCCTCACTTTTGGGCCACAATTTCTGGTCTCCCATACCACCATTGAGTTGCATTCACCTGGGAGACCACCAATATGAGTAGGATGACCACCTTTTCAACTTGACCCTTCTGAACCTAGTTGGCCGACCACTTGAACTGGTCAGCTAGCCTTCTGCTTTTTTGTCTCTTTGAGTGCTATCCAGCTGTGCCAGCTGGGAGTCATTTGCCCCATTCTCCAAGGATTGAACCTCTTGTTTTGGCTTCTTAAAGAAGCTTGGTCCCTTTTGCTTAGCTTCTAAGAGAAGCTTGACCTTTTGTTGAGCTTCTTGAGGAAGCTTGACCCCTTTGGTCTAGCTTCTTGACCCTTTTGGTTTAGCTTCCTTTAGAAACTTGGCCTCTTTGCTCCAAGCTTCTTAGAGAAGCTATGGACCTCCTCTTCTATAAGAGGGAGCCTCTCCCTCATGAGCCAAGGTTGAGAAATTTTGGTTGAGGCATACATCTCTCTCTTTCTCTCTTTATATCATTCTCTTTTGGTGTCCAAAACTCCTAGTTCTTGGCCCCATTGCACTACACCTCCAAGCACAACACCTCCATGGTCAACCTAAGCACCTAGGAGCTCATTTTTAGAGGTTGAAGAGTTCCTATTTTGGTCCAGAAGCTGTTGGCCTTCTTCTCTACAAAGGTAAGTCTCTATTTCCCTCTTTGTAGCCTTATTTTGCTTCATAGTTTAGCTTTATTTGAAAGCATATTTAGGCTTTGTCATAAACTGAAAAAAGCCTTTTTTTGAGCTTCTAAGAATGTTTGTTTAAGGCCATTTTTCTGTTGGGGGTCATCTACCCCCTTGCATGCTTCATTTCCTCTTGTTTTGAGCTATGCATTAGAGCATTTGTATTGGCCTTGGTTTGGCCTTTTAGCCACTGAAATCCAGCATATTTTTAGTGGCTAACATGTGTTTTTGAGCCTCAAAATCAGAGAGGGGTGACCCTCTCACCCCTTGTTTTGTTTACTAGCTTTGTTGGCCTTACAAAGGAGCCCCTATTTTCATGTTTCAAAGCCATGTTTCAGGCCACCTTTTGTGAGTTTTGTGACCTGCATAGGCTCTGTCTAGAGCCCTTTTTTCCATGTTGAATGTTTATTATGTATGTGTAGAGTAATCCTCTTCAAGGCCTTCCAAAGGGGCCTTTACTTGCATGCTTCCTAGACTCATTTCAGGCCCTTTTTAGTGAGTTTTAGGGCTCTCATAACCTCTATCCAGAGGTAATTTTTCCATTTTGTGTGTTCATCATACATGTGTAGAACAACCCTCTCATTGGCCTTTCAAAGGAACACTTCATTCTAACATGTGTTGACTGAGTTTCAATGGGTTTTTGGTCATATTTTGGCATGCCATGTTTTTGTTTTTGGCTGGTTTGGTGGCCCCTCATGTGCTTCATATACATGTAGTGTAAACCATGCTTACTAGCCTAGGTTGCATGTTGTTTTGGACCTTCATGTTAGCACTTTTTGGCCATGCCTTAAACTGATTTTGTACGTATTTTGGACTGCCTTAACTCTGTTTTTGGGTCTCATGGTTGAATGATGCTTGTTTTGCATGCTTGTAGTTCAATATCCATGCCTAGCTTTGAGATTTGAGGTCTATTGCATGCATATACTGAGGTGTTTTCATGCTTTGGGGTCATTATACATCATATTTCAAAGCTTATATGAATGCCATATTCCCATGATTTCCACTCTTTAAACGTATTTGAGAGTTGTGCATAAATGCCTCATTTTCAGACCATTGCATGAGCTTCGTTTCTTTGCATGTTGAGTCATCATTTTGGGCCATTTTCCCACTGTTTCAGACCTACCTAGGGTCTGTTTGGGGCTGGTTTTTCCATTTATACATTGCTTTGTGTACCTCTAGTGTAACCCGCTTCACTAGTTTCGGTATTCGAGCCATCTTGCATGCATTGTGTGACATATTTGCATGATTCAGGACCATTGTACATTATGTTTCAGAGCTGGAAAATGTGTGTTTGCATGCCATACTTCATCCTTTGCCATGCTTAGTTAGAGTTGCATGTTGTGCCTTAGGATCGATCCTTTGCATCCGTGCATGTTTGCATGTATTTCGGTTGTCTCATTTCCATCATATGGCCACTGATGTGAGTGTGGCTGAGGTCCATTCATATTGGTGTAAGTTCATCTTGCATTTGTATATGCCATTTAGTTCATGTGCGCATGATAGTCTTCGTAAGTGTATTGTGTATGCCATGTTATGTCACGTGCATTGTGTATGCCATTTTAGCCCATAGCATTGCGTATGCTAGGTTGCATGTTAGTCGCATTGTGTATGCCATCTCATTGCTTTGTGTTTGGAGAGGGATTAGTTCGAACACGGGAAACGAGGGACGTTTCGTACTCCAAGTGACGAAACGTGCCTCGATTCTCGGTCGCCGACACTCTTGACTGTCCATGATAGAGTTGTTGGCTTTACTTGCTTATATGTGCATTCATTTCACATCGAGTCGTGCAATTCGACTTCTCGGCCATCATGCATCGAGATGCGTGATTGGTGGCACAAGGATCAAGGACTACACTTCCTTGAGCTTGTGCAAGGACGGGGAGAGTGGTCATGCACACATTTGTTGAAAATACATTGCCTTTTCTCTCTCTTGCCTTTGTTGCAGAAAAACCAGAAACCAGAGGTAAAAACTGGTTGGCCGACCAGATTTTCTGGCAGGCCGACCACCCTCTTTGGTCTCCACCACAATGGGTGGTCAGTAGGTGGTCTCCTATGCTAATAACTGGTCGGTGGCCTTCCCAAGGTGGAGTTTCAGCCTTCTGGAGCTTTGTGCAAGTTTCTGAGATCAATTGCAAACAAAGGCGAGGCGAGGCGAGGCGTCGCGATGGAATTTCCCGACAAGGCAACCCGAGTATGCATGCATCCTTCATCATTCGGAATAGAGCTGAGGCAGTCCATTACACGTAGCATAGCATGCTAGTTTACTTTGCTTACCTAATTCATTTGTTAAGTAATTAGTATTGTGTAATAATTCGTTATTTATTTTGGTTGTGTAATATTCTTTTAGACCCTCCGAGAGAGGGCCAATTGTTGTAATAAGTGTGCGTGTGTGTGATGTATGTCTTCCAACCCCACGTCTTTCTCCCTTTTATTTACCAGCTTATGATGATTAGTTTAGGAAATGTTTCAATTAGCATACTTATGCTCGCATGTTTGCATCCATTCATCTGTCTTGCATGCACCGGGCTCAGCGCATCATACTAACTGCATTGTATTTCAATTTCAAGTTGAATACGTGTTAGCTGTAGCATCATCATATGCCATCTTAGAATAGCCGAGCCCATTGTAGTTGCATTTTTGCATGTGTTGCATTAGGCATTCTTAGCATAGTTAGGATTCATGCATGATTTCTAATTAGCTTTTTTCTTTGGCTCAGAGTACTAGGTAAGCTTTTATGCTTTAGCATCCTTGCATGTGCATGAGTGATTGCCATGATAGCATGCTTGCCATGAGGCTAACTGCTTATGTGATATACCTGCCTGAATGCCTGTGGGTGAAGGTTGGATTATCTGAATTGGAATAATGCATTGACTGTGAGTTTTAAGCCCACTTGAGAGTGGCAAACCATCACGTTTTCTAAGCCCACCCGAGGGTGGCAAATCCACGTCTTAGCTTACTTGTGGGTAGCACCAGCAAACCATTTTCAAAATAAACAAACATGAAATGTGTTGTTCCAATTCAGGCGATCCAGTCTATACTTGTATGTTGTGCGCATCACGTAGTAAATCTAGGCTAATAACCGGAATAAGAGCACATAATGTTTTCAAAACTCGATATCATGGTTAGTAGAGGCCGATCTTTGATCGGGTGAGCGGGGGTGCTCACGAAGTGACCTTCCCCAATCGTACCCAAGTTCCCGAGCCGAGGCAACTTTGGTGATGACGGACATGTGGCCTTAGGCAACGAGTCAGGGTTTCCTAAATTCTCCCAAAATAAATATTTAGGTGGCGACTTTGTATCTGGCAAAGCAGTCCATGTTTGGCCCTTCTTTCTAAAAATCTGTTTTTCAAAAACGATTTGCCGGATTTGGACTCTTTGATGATTCATCGGTCTTGCATTGCACTCTGCGAGATGAGATATAGGATCGTGACATTGAGTCCTGAACTGTAGTGAGCCCAAATGAACAAAACGGGATTCCCTCCTGGGACGTTCGGGGACGTCTATAATAACCATCTAACCCAACAACAGGTCTGCAACCTTGGAGAAAACCTTGCTCTTGTGGATCTAGTTTGACATACAACCTCTTAAAAACAGGTATAAGTTGTCTGTTAGGCCCTTCTACTTGATCATCATCGTCTTTAACTATAGGTTTGTCCCATTGGATCACTAAACAGCTATTTGGATTATGCTGTTTGACTATCTCACAGTAATCCCAAAGTCTAGCATACTGCTTCCTCAAATTCCCTTCACTTGTTTCCTTTGCTTTTCTTTTTGCTCTATACACTTGACTCTTACTTGCATCAACCATTAGTTCTCTATGAATGTCCTTTTGCATGGCTAAGATATATATATTAGGAGAATTCCTTAATCTTTCAAGGTATTTTTGTGATAAATACCTTGAGGTAACTAGATGGTTGTCATAAGTCCTACCACATGAATGAACTGGTTGTATGCTTTTGATCTGAAATGTGCTTTCATTTTGCATTGGGGATGCATGAATTCTAAAACCACACTCTTGTTTACACACTACAGTAATCCTCTTATTTTTATTTCTAACTGACTTCAAATCATTCCCCTGTTGCACTTGTCATTCCTGCAATGCATTCCTAAAAACTTGTGCATTCTTAAATCTCATCCCCACTTTTAGCTTAGGTTTCACCATATCCATATCTTCATTAAATTTTGTAAACCTATCATCTATTTCCTTCTCATCTGATAATCCATACAAAGTATGCATCTCAAAATCTTGATCTAAATACCATTCATTAGAACCTGAAGCATTTGGTTCATTTCCTACATTTGATTCAAACCCCAAGTTTGTCTCAACATCCACATTTGATTCTACCCTCACATCTTTATCAACATAAGCAAATATATCTTCATCTTCACTCTCCTTTAACTCGCCATTCCTCCACTCTGGATCTATGCTATCACCACTATCAGAGTCATTCATTTCCTTATCACCCCATCTTCTTCTTCAATTTCAATCTCATTTCCCTATTCATTTTCTTCCATTTCGGGCTCATTTATCCCATCGTCATGCAATTCTATTTGTGCTTCTATTTTTAGAATTTGTGGCCCTTTTATGACTTTCCCATTTGGACCTAAGACCTGAAGTGTCTCATGACCTTGCTCCACATATAAGGCAACCACATTCAAATGCATATAATGGAATAACATATCAACTAGATCCCTATTTGAATTCATCTCCCTAAGACCAAGGTCCAGTATTTTCCCTAGGAACTTTGTAATACAGTTGGCTAGTAGAGGGGTAACCTAGGCTTAAGTACAACTTCTGAAAATCAAAAAACCCAACTCTATCTGGATCAAAGTACTTAAAGTAATTAACTTTCCCTCCATTGTACACTATATTTGGAGGCTTAGTAAAGTAACCTCTATGATGTAACTCAACACTAAAATCTGTTGCCATCACCTCACCCTAATTAATACAAGACACAAAAGACAAAAATAATACATAAACAAATCAATGCCTGAACATTACAACACACAAAAGAAAAGAAAAAAAAAAGAATACATAAACAAATAAAAAACCTAATAATAACCAGACATATTGTCTCCCAATACATAACAAATAGTTAGGGGACCACTATCAACCCCACCTCCATGCACAAAAATCATAAAAACCCAAATATTTTATATCCTAGTCATGCATCAAAATCAACAAAACCCCAAATCTGTAGCAATTTTTGCATAAAAAATAAAAAATTCGTAATTTATTATTCCAGATATATCTATCTTCATGTACTTAAGTAAAAAAATTTGATGAAACACTTATACCCCACAACTTTATCGACACACACAATACAAACTCTACCAAAAAAAGCTAACAATAAGACAACAACCTTAACAAAAAGCTAACAAAAAGCCAACAAACATACATCGTAAAGAAAACCCTACCAATAAAGCCTTTTATATATATATATATATTCGCAAACATCAAACAAGTCATTTTCCAAACATATTATACAATAAATTAAAAAAATCATAATCAAATCGGCAAATAGTCATAGAAAATATCAAACATTCAATAAATTTAAGGTTCGTTGATTGTTACCTGGAGCAAAATTTCCAAAAGCAGATTCTTTGTAGTCTCAATCGATTGTTACTGATTTGATTTGGAAATCCTTTCAAAACCCTAACCCATGTGTACCTCTCTCTACCTCTCTTACTCTGAAAATCGTAATGAAGCAACTGAAGGAACTGCAACATATAAGCAATATAAATATCTAGGGGTATTCTAGTCTTTTTAATAATTCCGTCACATCCCGTCACTTTTGCACTTCAGTCAAAACCACAAGGTGTTTATGAGTATATTTATCAATGTCAGAAGGTAATGTGAAAATGCGTGAAACCACAAGGGGGTAAAATGTAATTATCTCTAACTTTTAAAAATTTAAAAATATTTTTTTGACATTTATTTTAGTCATTTATTTTTGTCAAATTAATTTATATTTTATCAAATTGACAATTTTGCCCTTGAAATTAAGCATGGTATCTTCAATTGTCCTTATTTGGAACAAGATTCAAAATTTAGGGTCAAATGTGTCACAATTGAAAAGTCAGAGACCAAAGTGACACAAGCCCCAAACCATAGGGATCGTTAGTGTAATTCGCCTGTAAATAAATAAAGGGTAAATTACACTGACATCCCCTGAGGTTTATGTTTATTACAGTTCTCTCCATCACATTTGGGAAATTACATTGACCTCCATTGTCAGTGTAATTATTTGACAGTGTTAACTTTTAAGTTAAAATGACATATTTACCCTTAACCTTTACATATATTTAAAGGGTAAATTACATTGACACGCCTTGAGGTTTCAATTTAATACGAATCCCTCCCTAACATTTCAGAAATTACACTTCCCTCCTTGTTAATGTTTGTTTAATAGAACAAATGGAAAAAGTGTAATGACATTAATACCCCCCCCACTAAAGATATTAATTTATGGAATTACCATAATTTCTTCCACTTTTATTTTTCTCTTTTACTCTTAATGCTACTAGCACAACAACTCTCTCACCGCCACACTATGGGTTTATATCGGTGACCCACCTTTGCAATCTCATAAAGAAAAAAAAAAGAAAAAAGAAAATATGCCAAATTTAATATCAGTGGTCTAGATTTATTTAAAGTATGGGCTCATAACACTTAGGTGGTGTTTGATAAAGCTGAAAGCTGAAAATTAAGTATTGAAAATTGAATGCTTAATTTGTTAAACTAAAAACTGTTTGATAAAAATTTAAGTGTTGAATTAAAAATAAGTTGTTTGATATGTATTAAATCAAATTTCAAATTTATTTTTTTCAAATTGTACATTTGAATTTTTATATTGTGATGGTGGTGGTGGTGGTGGTGGTGGCAATGACGGTGGCATAGTGGTGGTGGAGGTAGCGATGGTAGTGATAGTAAAATGATCATGGTGTTTATGGCAATAATGACAATAGTGATGAAAGTGATGGTAATAGTGGCGATGGTGGTAGTGGTAGTGGTGGCATGGCGATGATGGTGGTGGTAGCATGGTAGTGATGGTCGCAGTGGTATGGTAGTGATGGTGGTGGTGGTGGTGGTGGTGGTGACGGTGGGATGATTTGATATTCTTCATATATGTATATATATATATTTTTTTTTTCTGATTCCATTTATGGGACTGTAGATTTTTTTTTTTTTTTTTTAATTTTTGAATGCCTGTCAAGTCAACGTTGGGTGGAGTGCAATATTTTAGATTTTTCTTTCTTTTTTAAGGACCGTTAAATAGTTGGTATTGTTAAAGCACGGTAATTAAAGCATTGTAAGGCTATGGTTGGTTTATGTAATACAGAGTGGTGTGGAAGAAATAAAAAACAAAATGATGGATAAAAGATCAAGGGTAAATATGGCACTTTAAAAAGAATTATTGCTGACATAAGCAAACATTGTGTGTTGACTTAACAGTTAACTAACCAAAGGGGCAATTGGTAATGCTACTTTAAACCTTGGGAAGGGGATTGTATTTCCAAAATGTGAGGGGGGAAATTGTATTACTTGCAAACCTCAAGGCGTGTCAATGTAATTTACCCATGAGGAATAGAAGAGAAATACAGTGAGGGCAAAATTGGTATTTAAAAAAATTAAACGGTTGACATCAGCAAAATTGGTTAGTTGACTTAATAGTCAACTAACGTTAGTTGACTGAGGGGGCAATCTGTAATGAAACTTTAAACCTCAAGGAGAAGAATGTAATTTTCAAAAGGTCAAGGGTTTTAACATCATCAAAGCAAACCTCCAGGGGTGTTAGTGTAATTTACCTGTAAATAAATGAAATCAAGCAAAGCAACTTCTATGAAGTTTCCTAAAGGTGTTTTGCTCTTCTACTTTTGTTTTTGTTTGAACGGAAATTTGCTACTCCGACTTCTCTCTCTCTATTCTACTTGGCCTTTTGGATTTGTGCATTTCTCAAAGTCCGTCTTCTCTCTCTCTATTCTACTTTCCTTTTTGGATTTGTGCATTTCTCTAGGTCCATCTTTATAACAATCCCGGTTTTACCTCGACCTTCATTGTGTTTCGAACTCGGGTTCTGTGGTTGTATATTGTATCTGTGTCTTGTTTTCCTCCTTTAACTCTTTGAATTTGAGTTTTGGAACTTGTTGGGCGTGTTTGGAACCGGTTGGTTGTTATTTGGTCTTGATTGTTGTTCCCCAGATTTTGGCTTCTTCGCTCGAGCGAGCCTTGTGTAATTTGCTTATTCGCTCGAGTGAGGCTTCTTGCGCTCAAGCAAGGATTGTGAGTCCTTAGGTTTCTTTCCCAGACGCAACATTTCTGGGAAGGTTAAGTGCTTCACTCGAGCGAGGCTTCTTGCGCCCAAGTGAGCGTGTGCGTCTATGGCAGACTTGAAGCATTTCATTGTGCGCTCGAGTGACGCTTATTGCGCTCGAGCGAGGTCACTTGTTGTGTCTGGTCGCTCGAGCAAAGACCGCGTATATCAGTTCGTAGCAGAGATATTTTACATCACTTTTTGATTCCATTTCTTCTCCAAACTCTAATCCGATAGCCTCTCTCTCTCTATAAATACACCTTGATTTAAGCATCTCTCAACCCTAGTCCCTTTGTTAAAGAGGTAGAGCACCTTGGGAGCTCCGTATTGATCCGTGTAGATCGTGGTTTTGGCCTAGTTGAAATGTCTCCATCTTCTCCTTTGCTCTCCTAACTTCGAGGTAGGGATATTCTACTCTTTAATATGGGTTTTAACCTAGGTATTTTTTCATTTTGAATAAATGGTGGAATTTGGGAAGATTTGGGTGAAACTAGGGTTTGGGTTTGAATTTTTAAAGAGGGGTTTTCCTTATTTGGCTTCATATATGTAGATGAGGGCTTGATTATGATGTTATATGAAAATAAATGGTGAGATTGGGTCTTGGGATCAATATTTGAGAAAAGGGGGAAATTTGCCCTAATTTGAGTTAAATAAATTATTTTGTATAAATAATGAAATTGATATGGGAAATATGAAACTGAGAGGATGTGTAAATGAATGGTGTAGTTAGATTTGCTAAATCACTCACAGATGGAAAATTTGATAAATTATCTGTTTGAGAAAATATTCATATCTGTTTAGAAATATTTGTTTTGGGCTATCGGTGGAGGATAGCTATGATTGTTGTAGGAATTGCATGAGGATTAGGTGAATTGAAACTAATCATTTGAATTATGTCATTGAATATGACGGTTTAATTTAATTGTTGAATGTGTGACTTGGTTGGCCATTTTATAGCGATCCCGGGTTTACCCCTTATTGTGCAGTGATCCGGACATGTGTCCGTGGATGTTAATGGTTGAGTATTGTCTTGTTTACATCCTTTTCTACATTGTATTTGAGTTATAGGATGTGTTGGGCAGGTTTGTTTCAGGTCGGTTGTGTTTGGGAACCAAGGGTTGCTGCCCAGAATTTTTGTCCTTCGCTCGAGCGAGGAGTTGGTCGCTCGAGCGAGCGTTGAGTTTTGTGTCTGGTGGGTCGAGCCAGAGTGGCTTCGCTCGAGCGAGTGATTGCGTCTGGTACTGGACCTGAACACCATGATTTTTGGCTCGAGCGAGCTTTTCTTCGCTCGAGCGATCTGGTTCGGTCTTCGCTCGAGCGAGCAGTTTGTCGCTCGAGCGTGCGTCTAGTTGCAGACCTGAAGGGTCGAGTTCCTGGCTCGAGCGAGCTTTTCTTCGCTCGAGCGAGCTTCTGGGATGTTGGCTCGAGCGAGACGTTCTTAGCTCGAGCTAGGGTTTTCTGTGTCTGGTCGCTCGAGCGACCAAGTCTTCGCTCGAGCGAGCCTATTTATATCAGTTCGCAGCAGCGAGCTAAACTTCATTTTTTTTTAAACTTTTATATCTTTAAACCCTAAATCTGAGAGCCTCTCTCTCTAGACTTGCCTTCTCTCTAAGAAATCATCTCCCTAGAGTGTGAATCTACCCTAAGTGCTTTGTTAAAAAGGTAGAGGGTGACTTGGGCTTCGATCTAATCTGAAAATATTTGGCTTTGGAGCAAGTTGGGTGTTGGGTCTTCATCTCCTTTTGGGCTCAAACTTTGAGGTAGGGATATCCTACTCCTCTTTATGGATTCTATCTTTGAATTTTAGCATTTTGATGTGTTGGAAGTTGTAGTGTAATTTTGAGAAACTTTGGGCCTTTGTGTAATTTTACAAAAGTTGGGGTTTTATTTATAATGAACCTAGAGGCATGTTTGGTATAAAAACATGGGATTAATGTTAAAACATTGATGAAAATGGAACCTTAAGGGTTGTAATGACAATTATGGAAAAATGCCCTAATTACATTGATTAATTAATTGATATGATTAATTATAAGGAGTGAGGAATTGAAGTGAAAATGTTGATTTAAATATCCATTTTGTGCATTTATTTTCTGTTTAGAAATATCTGCTTTGGGCTATCGGTGGAGGATAGTCTTGATTGTTGTAGACAATGCATGATGATTAGGCAAACTAAAACCAATCATTGAAATGTGTCATTGAGAATGACAGTTGAAAAATACATTAACTGTATGTATTGATTCGTGATGTGTATAAGTATTGTTTATATGCATTGTGTTGTGTTGGAGGAGATAGGGGATGTACTCCACGGTTTAGGGGAAGATAGGGGATGTACCTCTAAACCGGATGTTGTTTGGGAGAAGATAGGGGATGGACTCCGTAGATAGAGCTCATATGCTTGTCTTGGTAATGTGATATAGCTAGTATGCATATCTGTGGAAATAATGAAATTGTAAGTGGTTAATATGAGTTATTGTCTCATATGAGTTGTGTGGCCAGGCTCTGAGCCATGAATTATAAATTGAGAATTGTAATGTGTTATGAAAGAATGTAAAAGTGTTGACCATCTATCAATCGTTAATCTTTTAGTCATTATTCATAACTGGTTTAGTATATTTCTACTGGGCTGTGGCTCACCCTATATGGGAACATCATTTTTAGGTACAGGTAGCACGCCACCTCCAAGGACATAGCTTGGGAGGCTTGAGGCTGATTGACTTTTTGGTCGTTTATTTTCTGTTGATGTATTACATGTAAATTCAAGCCAAGGGCTTAAGGTGTAATTGAGCTAGTGCTATCTTTTTGTAACCAAGTGTTAACTTGGAAAGCTGTAAGCCCTTAGGGCATTTGCTTTTGTTGTTAACATGTAATACTTTTTGTAATGAAACTGTGATAAATAGAAGGATATGGGACTTTTATATATATATCAATGCATGTCTATGTTGTTGGGTTTTATGTTGTTATTTTGAGGGCGTTACAACTTGGTATCAGAGCGTACCGGGTTCGAATACTTTGGGTACGTGGGAAGTGATTAGAATCACAACGGGTTTGTCTCGCTTGATAGAGACTTAGTGTAGTGTCATATGCCATGTGTTTAATTGATAACATGCTTATGTGATTATTTGGGTATGGGATTAAATTTCTAGAATGTTGATTGGATCCTTGGGTTTCTGGGAGTCTTGTTGGAGAGGCACTTGATCAATGCTGTTTCTCACAGGAACTCTAGTAACGCCTCAGGACTATCATTATCCAGAAATGAAATCCGTAAGTGCTTATGTGTTTATATGCTTACGTGGAGTGAATTATTGTGGTCCATGTTTTAGGACGCGAGTGTTTAGTTACGGCACGTTTATAAATGTGCTAACGTTCTGTGTTACTTTTATTAGGATGTCTGGACGAGGAAGAGGTGGAAGGCGTGGCAGGCCTAGGAGGCAGGAAATGCCTTTACCGGATGAGATTCCGGCAGCTCAGGAAGGGGTTGGTCAGGCCAATGTAGCCGAGCCAGTAGGCCAGCAGGCTATGGGCGCTCTAGCCCGAGAGATAGCAGGGGCATTCAGGGAGTCAGTAGGCATTCTCAGAGCTGAGAATCAGGCTCAGGTTGCTGTTGTGGATGCAGGACCTTCTTTTCTGAAGAGGGAGTTCTTTCGGTCTAATCCGGATGAATTTGTGGGTGATCCAAAAGAGCCGCTTAAGGCAGATGAATGGCTCGAACAGACAACGAAGACGTTTGAGATGCTAGGCATCGAAGACGAGGTACTGAAGGTGACCTTGGCATCTTTCCAGCTGAAGGGGGATGCAGGTCAGTGGTGGAAGTTCACCAAGAGTCGTATAGGAGGGACTTGGAAGGCTTTTGTTGACGCTTTTCAGGAGAAGTTCTTGTCTCCAGCTGTTCAGGAGAAATTGAGAGATCAGTTCTGCCAGCTCAAGCAGAACAGTTCATCAGTGGCTGAGTTTGAGGCCTCATTCACTAGTTTGTCCAGGTTTGCACCTGAGTTGGTGGCGTCTGAGGAACGCCGTTGCATTGAGTTTGAGAAGAAGTTGAGGCGCGGCCTCAAGTTGAGAATTGTGGGGTCTATGTTTCGGGATTATGGGCGACTGGTTGATGCTGCAGCTCATACCGAGATTATGATGCAGGAAAAGGAGGAAGGGCAGAAAGGCTCCAAGAGGAGTCAGGATGGACAGGGTGATAGTAGGAGACAGAGGGGTTATAACCCTCAGCAGTCTCAGGGTGGAGTTTCTAGGTCGACTTTCCCAGTACCGAGTGCAGGCTCCGGGAGGGGCAATCAAGGAGAGTTTACCTGTTACAAGTGTGGCCAGCCGGGTCACAAGGCTTCAGTTTGGCCGCAGAAGGGCGGAGGTCAGAGGGCTGCATCTTCTTCAGCCAGACCACAGAGTCAGAGTTTGGGCAGGGGGCAGCACTTGTCGTGTTATCAGTGTGGACAGCCTGGGCACCTGAAGAGGTTCGGCCCACAGTTGAGTGCCACTTCAGGAGCGTCTGGTTCTAGGCAGACGCAGGGATTTCAGCCAGCTCAGTCTGTGCAGGCCTCGAGGGCTAATCCGGGAGCTTCATCGTCCCAGTCAGTACAGCAGTCGTATGCTCCTAGGGGTGAGCAGGTGGACCAGGGTCCTACAGGGCGCGTGTATGCTGTTGTCGCGCAGGATCTAGTACCAGCTCCATCAGTAGTGAGAGGTACCTTTTTATTTTGCAACTCGGTTGCCAGAGTGTTGATTGATACGGGTGCATCTCATTCTTTTGTATCTGCTGCATTTGCATCTGTGTTGGAATTGGAGTTAGCACTATTAGCGTCTCCTATTTGTGTTGTGTCACCTATTGGGGGTGAGTTAATTTTGAAGCACGGATGTAGAGGTTGTGATATAGAGGTCGACGATCATCGACTTCCGTTTCCATTTGTAGTTATGCCCATGAAGGGCTTTGATGTTATTTTAGGTATGGACTGGTTATCGTCATACCGGGCTGTTATTGATTGCTACCGCCAGAGGGTTACGTGTTGTACCGTGAGCGGGGAGTGTTTCTATTTCTTGGGAGACCGGGTTGGTAGTGTTGTGCCACCGGGGTATGGTCCGCAAAGGCGGAATGAACTTAGTAGTCTACTTGCTAGCTTTGAGAATGGTGAGTGTGATGAGACCCAGATTGAGTTGCCAAGGGTAGTTTGTGAGTACTCGGACGTCTTTCCCGAGGATCTTGTTGATTTGCCACCTCACCGAGAGACAGAGTTCTCTATTGATTTAGTGCCCGGCACGGCGCCGATTTCTATGGCACCTTATCGTTTTGCCCCAGCAGAGTTGATTGAGTTGAAAGTTCAGCTCCAAGAATTGCTAGATAAGGGCTTCGTTCGCCCTAGTGTATCGCCGTGGGGAGCACCGGCCCTCTTTGCCAAAAAGAAAGACGGTGCTTTGAGATTGTGTATCGACTACCGGAAGTTAAATCGGGCTACGGTTAAGAATAAATACCCTATGCCCCGTATAGATGATTTGTTTGACCAGTTGAAGGGTTCCCGTTGTTTCTCTAAGATAGATTTGAGATCGGGTTACCACCAGTTGAGGGTCAGAGAGGAGGATATTCCGAAGACGGCATTCCGTACGCGGTATGGCCATTATGAGTTTCTGGTGATGCCATTTGGGCTTACCAATGCACCGGCAGTCTTTATGGACTTGATGAACCGGATCTTCCGGGAATTCTTGGATCGTTTTGTGGTCATTTTTGTGGACGACATTCTTATCTATTCACCTTCGAAGGAGGAGCACGAGGAACACTTGAGAGTGGTGCTCGAGTTACTTAGAGCCCATAGGCTATATGCCAAGTTTGGGAAGTTTGAGTTCTGGCTAGAGGAAGTCAAGTTCTTAGGCCATGTGGTTTCCGGGGAAGGGGTGTCTGTTGATACATCCAAGACTGAGGTAGTGCAAGATTGGGCACAGCCTAAGAGTGTGTTTGAGATCCGCAGTTTTCTGGGATTAGCTGGGTACTACCGTCGGTTTGTGAAAGATTTCTCCAGGTTAGCTTCACCGTTGACTAGGTTGACTCGGAAGGGAGTCAAATTTGTATGGAGTGAGACTTGTGAAAAGTCGTTTCAGGAGTTGAAAGTTAGATTGACCACCGCTCCGATCTTGATTATTCCGGAGAGAGGGTTGGGTTATGCAGTCTATTGTGATGCCTCACGAGAGGGTTTGGGTTGTGTGTTGATGCAGGAAGCGAAAGTGGTAGCTTATGGCTCACGTCAGTTGAAAATACACGAGAAAAATTACCCTTCGCATGACCTAGAGTTAGCGGCTGTGATCTTTGCCTTGAAAATCTGGAGGCACTACCTTTATGGTGAGAGATTCGAGGTATTCTCGGATCATAAGAGTCTGAAATATCTGTTTTCACAGGAGGACTTGAATTTGAGGCAGAGGAGGTGGATGGAGTTTATTGAGGATTACGACTTCAAGTTGCATTATCACCCAGGGAAGGCCAATGTTGTGGCCGATGCTCTTAGTAGGAAATCCATTAGTGATGTAGCTTGTGTAGCCATCCGAGAGTGGGAGATGTTGGGGGCACTTGGCGAGTTTGATTTGCTTCTGGGTGAATCCGTTGAGGCTGCGGCCTTGTTTTCTGTTATTGTGCAGCCTACACTTGTGACTCGAGTGTTAGAGGCACAGAGAGGTGACCTTGAGGTAGAATCCCTTAAAGAGAAGATCTCTAGTGGAAAGGTCGAGAAGGGTTTGACGGTGTATCCCGACCTGAGCGTGAGATACCGAGACCGTTTGTTTGTGCCGGAGTCTTGCCGAGAGGAGGTACTCCGAGAGTTTCATCATTCGCGCCTTGCGGTGCATCCGGGAGGTACTAAGATGTATCAGGATTTGAGTCGCCAGTTTTGGTGGCGAGGCATGAAGAGAGATGTGGCAGTCTTCGTGTCTAAGTGCCTTACTTGTCAGCAAGTGAAGGCCGAACATCAGAGACCAGTGGGTTTGTTGCAACCCTTGCCTATTGCCGAGTGGAAGTGGGAGCATGTTACTATGGACTTCGTTGTAGGCCTTCCAAGGACATGTGATCCGGACATGTGTCCCCCTCACGAGAGGGTTTGACGGTTTACCCCTTATTGTGCAGTGATCCGGACATGTGTCCGTGGATGTTAATGGTTGAGTATTGTCTTGTTTACATCCTTTTCTACATTGTATTTGAGTTATAGGATGTGTTGGGCAGGTTTGTTTCAGGTCGGTTGTGTTTGGGAACCAAGGGTTGCTGCCCATAATTTTTGTCCTTCGCTCGAGCGAGGAGTTGGTCGCTCGAGCGAGCGTTGAGTTTTGTGTCTGGTGGGTCGAGCCAGAGTGGCTTCGCTCGAGCGAGCGATTGCGTCTGGTACTGGACCTGAACACCATGATTTTTGGCTCGAGCGAGCTTTTCTTCGCTCGAGCGATCTGGTTCGGTCTTCGCTCGAGCGAGCAGTTTGTCGCTCGAGCGTGCGTCTAGTTGCAGACCTGAAGGGTCGAGTTCCTGGCTCGAGCGAGCTTTTCTTCGCTCGAGCGAGCTTCTGGGATGTTGGCTCGAGCGAGACGTTCTTGGCTCGAGCTAGGGTTTTCTGTGTCTGGTCGCTCGAGCGACCAAGTCTTCGCTCGAGCGAGCCTATTTATATCAGTTCGCAGCAGCGAGCTAAACTTCATTTTTTTTTAAACTTTTATATCTTTAAACCCTAAATCTGAGAGCCTCTCTCTCTAGACTTGCCTTCTCTCTAAGAAATCATCTCCCTAGAGTGTGAATCTACCCTAAGTGCTTTGTTAAAAAGGTAGAGGGTGACTTGGGCTTCGATCTAATCTGAAAATATTTGGCTTTGGAGCAAGTTGGGTGTTGGGTCTTCATCTCCTTTTGGGCTCAAACTTTGAGGTAGGGATATCCTACTCCTCTTTATGGATTATGTCTTTGAATTTTAGCATTTTGATGTGTTGGAAGTTGTAGTGTAATTTTGAGAAACTTTGGGCCTTTGTGTAATTTTACAAAAGTTGGGGTTTTATTTATAATGAACCTAGAGGCATGTTTGGTATAAAAACATAGGATTAATGTTAAAACATTGATGAAAATGGAACCTTAAGGGTTGTAATGACAATTATGGAAAAATGCCCTAATTACATTGATTAATTAATTGATATGATTAATTATAAGGAGTGAGGAATTGAAGTGAAAATGTTGATTTAAATATCCATTTTGTGCATTTATTTTCTGTTTAGAAATATCTGCTTTGGGCTATCGGTGGAGGATAGTCTTGATTGTTGTAGACAATGCATGATGATTAGGCAAACTAAAACCAATCATTGAAATGTGTCATTGAGAATGACAGTTGAAAAATACATTAACTGTATGTATTGATTCGTGATGTGTATAAGTATTGTTTATATGCATTGTGTTGTGTTGGAGGAGATAGGGGATGTACTCCACGGTTTAGGGGAAGATAGGGGATGTACCTCTAAACCGGATGTTGTTTGGGAGAAGATAGGGGATGGACTCCGTAGATAGAGCTCATATGCTTGTCTTGGGAATGTGATATAGCTAGTATGCATATCTGTGGAAATAATGAAATTGTAAGTGGTTAATATGAGTTATTGTCTCATATGAGTTGTGTGGCCAGGCTCTGAGCCATGAATTATAAATTGAGAATTGTAATGTGTTATGAAAGAATGTAAAAGTGTTGACCATCTATCAATCGTTAATCTTTTAGTCATTATTCATAACTGGTTTAGTATATTTCTACTGGGCTGTGGCTCACCCTATATGGGAATCATTTTCAGGTACAGGTAGCATGCCACCTCCAAGGACATAGCTTGGGAGGCTTGAGGCTGATTGACTTTTTGGTCGTTTATTTTTTGTTGATGTATTACATGTAAATTCAAGCCAAGGGCTTAAGGTGTAATTGAGCTAGTGCTATCTTTTTGTAACCAAGTGTTAACTTGGAAAGCTGTAAGCCCTTAGGGCATTTGCTTTTGTTGTTAACATGTAATACTTTTTGTAATGAAACTGTGATAAATAGAAGGATATGGGACTTTTATATATATATCAATGCATGTCTATGTTGTTGGGTTTTATGTTGTTATTTTGAGGGCGTTACACATTTTATATGACATCACGTTTAAATACATTGCATATGTATCATAGTTTGGGAGGAGATAGGAGATGTACTTCGTTGTGTGGGAGGAGATAGGGGATGGACTCTATTGAAAACTAAGTTGGCCGGAGTGTCCAAGGTAAAAGTCCCGAAATCTGCCAGTTCCCTTGGATGTGAATTTCGTAAAATGGCAAGAAAATAGAAGTGTTGGATTGATGAATGTATTAAATTGTGAACCATTGAGTTGTAATCTCATTTTGGTTGATTAGATGATAATGAACTTGGTTAGTAGATTTACCCGAAATGGATGATCGAAAATGAATTGAGATATGGTTATTTACATTGAATGGTCTTGGAAAGAATATATGTTGGTTAAGAATATTGCACATTTATCTGATGCTTATGCCTTAATTAAATCTCATATATTGTTTTAGCATATCTCTACTGGGCTTTGGCTCACCCTACTTGGGAAATCATTTTTAAGTACAGGTGACATCTCGCCTCCAAGGACATAGCTTGGGAGATTTAGGGGCTGAAGGCTCCATTTTGTTATTTCATTTTGTGTTAAATTTTTATTTGTTTTCTTATTAAGCTAAGGGCTTTAAGTGTAAAGAGTTTATGACTCTCTTTTGTTGTAACCAAGTTATCTCTTGGAAAGATGTAAGCTTGTAGGGCATTTATTTTGTTGTTATCAATTAGGGTTACATGCTATAGTTTCAAGATGAACATTTATGAAAGTGTAATGCATGTAATCTCTTTTGTAATATAAACTCTGATGAATGAAAAATCTAACATTTCTATTATATTTATAGATCTTATGAATGGTTAATTTATATCATATTTTGAGGGCATTACAATCTTCTCCCCCTCTCTTTAAATCCATGGATACAAAGGTCACCTCTACCGGAATCCCGTATATCCAGCCTGAGTCAGAGACCCAAACTCTCTCTCTCTCTTTCCGAATCCATGGATCCAAAGGACATCTCCCCCTGAATCCCGTGTGTACTGTTGGAAGTGGAAGGCATCTCTCTTTCTCTCTGTCGCTCTCTCTGAACCCATGGATCCAAAGACATCTCCACCAGAATCCCGTATGTCCGGCCTGAGTCAGAGAGACCAAAACTGTCCGAAGTGGAAGACTGCAAAGACATTCCCACAACTGACTTGTGTTGTGCTGACATAACCTTACTAGCCCAGATATTAGAAGATGCTATTCTGGAAAAGGTATTCTATGAGGTGTTTAAATTTAATGAATCCCTATTATTTCTATTCTTTATTACCAGTTTTAGCAACCAAGTTTTGAATATTAGTAACATTCACAGTTAGTTTTGTAATTTCAGGTAACAAATCACTGAGTCAATTGTGGGAAGATGAAGCTGTACTTTGATGACCCATCGAACACCATGTTGCCATCCATGAGATACTATCTCCGGCTTGGTTGTAACCCTGTGGAGCAGCAGTTCGAGCCCCAGAGGCCTTCCATTCGCTTTGAATTTGAGTAAGAACTCTCACACTTATTTTAAATTGACAAATTAATATTGAGTAAATTACACTTAGCTCCCTAAGCTTCCTAACAAATACAGGGCCTCACCTATAGTTTCAATAATTAAAGTAACCTTCCTACTCTTGTCTGACAATGTTAAGATTTTTTCGTTATTTGACTACCGTTTACACACTTCACAGAATTTGCTGATGTCATCAAAACTGAATACTAAAATGCCCATAATGTCCTCAACTGTTCTCAACCCATCTATATGTACCAATACCAAATGTTGGCTGGTCGTCCACCTAGACGTCCGGAATAGTGCTCTTTTTTTTTGGTTTGGTTTTGTTTTGTTTGTTGGTTTGGCAATTACACCCTTTTATTTTATAATATTACTCCAATCAAAATTTTAGTTTACAGTGAGGTGAACACTAGAAGCATAAACAATTAATTAGCCAAACAATAACAAAAAAAACATGTTTAGTTCTCTTTTTTTTTTTTTTTTTTTTTTTTTAGAGAGGATGTTTAGTTCTCTTTTAGAATCACAATTCCAATTAAAAAATTTCAAAAATCTTTTCAAAATTCATAATCAAATACACAATTCAAAACTCAATTTAAAAATTATTTTCAAAACTCATAACCAAACACACAACTCAAAACTCAATTTAAAATTCTTTTTAAAACTTAAAACCAAACTTTTTTAAAAACTCTATTTTAAAAGAAAAAATTTTAAAAATTATTTTATTATTTAAAATTATTATTTGATTGTGGAGTCATATTTTGAGTTATGAGTTTGAATTTGGTTTTGAAAAAAGAAAATTTGTTTGGTTATAAGTTTTGAAAAATTTTGAGCTGTATTTTGAAATTTTTTGGATTTATTTTTTTATGGTAAATATTTTATATTTTAAATATTTATTTATTTATTTTAATGTGCACCATATTTCATACATTTATGTGCTGTATTTTTTTAAAATATTTAAAATATTTAAAATTTATTTTTTTATTTTAAATATATACTTTTTATTTTTTATTTTATAAATATATTTTTAAATATTTTAATTTTTTTTGTTATGTGTCTTGTTTAGTTACAATTTAAGTGTAGAGTTTTGAAAGTAGTGTGAAGTTTTGAATTATTTGTTTGGTTATGAGGTTTGAAAATAATTTTTGAATTGAGTTTTGAGTTATGTATTTGGTTACATTTGAGTGTGGAGTTACATTTTGTGTTTAAAATACTAAAATTAAAATATTTACAAAATAAACTAAAATATTGAAAATAAAAAAATTTAAAAATTTTGAAATAAAAGTTATATATTTAAAATGAAAAAATAAAATTTTCTTAAACATTTTTTAATATTTGTAAAAAATAAATCCAAAAAAGCAAGGGTAATAAGAGTAATAAATCCTAAAAAATAATTTATAATTTAATTGCTGTATAATACAAACAGAGGGGATAAGGGTATTATCATCTTTTTGTGCTCAAAAGGAAGGGTAATAAGGTCATTTACTATATGCAAGTAACACCGTTTGTTCTAATTTAACAAAATATGGGAATCTAGACAATGTTAGTTAAAGTAAGGGAGGTTTGTGTAATTATTCAAACCACAGGGGAGGTCCTTGTATTTGTCAGAAATCTCAGGGGAGGTGAGTATAATTTACCCATTGATATTTGGTACCTCGTTTGGAACATATTATTTTAATAATTTTTTACAAAAAGATATATAAAAAAAGTAGAAATAGTGATATGATAACTTATAGTGACTTTTTAATTTGACGATAGTGATGTGACAATTTATAGTGATTTTTTAACTTTTTTTTGTTAAAATATCTGGTTGTCAAACGAGGCCTAACTAATGGATAGAGTCTATCAACCAAGTTCATTAAATATGCCTTTACCACGATAGTTTTCAAACTAGTGATCCATGGCAAGTATTTGTAACATTGATCAAGTGCTGAACCAAGAATTTGACTCCAACGAGCTACCAATCTTTGCCTTTTTCTTTCACATATTATTTTGATTTATAACAAAACGATTTTCTCCTAAAACCTCCCAAATCTCATCCAAACTGATTATTCCAATACATACTTGTGGTTTGACATTTGAGCAAATTTCATTTGTGAAACCAAATGCATTCCTCTAATAAACTGGAGTTATTTCAATGCAATGGTAGTTACATTGGTTATCCATTGATTGACAAGTGAGTTGTTGTAAGCTGTTGCGGACTTGGAGGACCTGGACACCCTCGGACACAGATGCCACTTAGGCGAGCACAAAATCCACAACCAACACAAACTGGGGCACAGTCCCTTGTGGTTATGCTACGTGGCAGCTTTGGCCTTTACCCATTGGCTCCTGTGATGAACAAACCTACCACCATGACTTGTTTTTATTACAAGAAAGTCTAAGAACTCAAAGATTTACCAAAAATTTTAATTAAAAAAATGATATGTGGGTTAAATTTAACCACAATATTATGAACTCGGAAAAAAAATACCCAAAATATTATTTAGAAAAATGAATCAACAGATTATATTCGTTGTGAGTGTAACCTATATTTTACTAACTTTAAATTTACATTACACGTTCACTTTCAGAATAAAATTTGAGAGAAGTTTTCATAGTACATGATATTTTTGTAGATTTAATTATTGTGCTATATATAGAATCCACATATAAAATTAATCTCAATCATCTTATATGTTTTCTGAATACTTTTCTTTAGATGATTTTTTTTTTTTGAATAACTAATAGAGCTTTGTTCCATTACACAAGTCAATATTTTATGCCAAACTTTGTTACGATAAATTATATGAAAAATTATTTTATATTACATGCCACAATGTTACTCAAATGTGAGAGAGAGAGAGAGAGAGAGAGTGATCATCCTGATGCAACAATGGCTACAAGCACTATTAGCAAAGTGAAGTTTGTTGTTCAAATTGTGAAATTAAATAAATAGATTCACGAATAAATTTAAAAAAAAAATATACCAAGAACACATGCTGAGAATTACAACTAAATTACAACAAAAATACACAATACAATAAGATGGTAAAGAAAGCAAACCGAAGCCTACACAGTAGCAGTTTCCTTAAAACAGATTTTGCCGCCTCACGGGTCGAGTGCTTGAGGAATCCCAATGTCTGTCTCCCAGGATACGACGGTCAAAAACCAGCTACGGCAGAAGCACTTTCTGTCTAGCTTAGCGAACAAAATCATGGCAGCACTCTCTCACTGTAGGAACTTTCTAGCAAATTGACTTGTAAAATGGAAGCAAAAATTTCTATATAGAGACTTGACAGGAGGGTCTCAATTTATACATGTATATGGGAGAGAAGAAGAACCTCCAGCCTTTAAGGTTGGTCATTAAAACACCATTAACCAGCATCTATAGCCCCTTTTAAAAAAAATGAAAAGTTTGGATGCCCAAAAGATTCACACCCTTTAGCCAAGAAAAATGATTTAAATACCCTTTAAAATCCCATTCATGAATCTAACATGATGAGGCAATTTAGAGGCAATTTCTTATTCAAATCTCAATGGTTTTTGGCCCACTTGGACCCAACACAATAGATGGTTGGGACCTACTTTAATATTAAATTAAAGTCACCAAAAAATCATTTTTTCCAACAATCCCCCACATGAATAAAAATTGACCGAATGACTCAACAAACGGACACTGTTCAACAATAATGACTTGGAGAGAGAGTACAACGAACTAACCCCGACATCAGAGAAGGTAGCTTTTGGCTTTGAACCTCTCCTAGCGAAAACCTATCGAGTTTACTGGCTGATCAGTGAATATGAAATCTTGAACTGCTCTGCCGTTTATGTAAACTGAGACAATAGATCTCACATGGGAATTACTCCTACCACCATTATGTTCTCACTGGTGTGCCCTGTATGGCCCTAGGCACTAGCCTGGTTCAGCGACTGGTTTCAAAGAATCTTGGCCTACCCAATTCTTCTAGAAGCGGCCCCACTTCAAACTCACATAGGTAACTCTACTTTATTATCCTGCTATACTTAGCTCAACAGCTTAACACACTAGAGTCATTAAAAGCTCAGCTTAACCTCTACACTTGCAAGTATCACTGATAAAAAGAATGGCTCGAGGTTTAACCTCCTCAGTGACATACCACCGTTACACGCAATTAAGTTGTCCCATTGAACCTAGATCTTGGGATCTCCAGTCAACTAGGTTGGGCTTCCATTTCGGTAACTTCCAAATGCCTCAACCCCATTCCTTTTGACGACGTTTCGACTAACACTCGATTTAACCCTTTGGTTAGTGGATCCGCAATGTTGTCCTTAGACTTTACATAGTCTATAGAGACAACTCCATTCGAAAGTAGTTGTCGCATGGAATTATGTCTATGACGAATATGTCTAGACTTTCCATTATACATATTACTCTGTGCCCTACTAATTGCAGATTGACTATCACAATGAATACAAATAGTTGGCACAGGTTTAGACCAACATGGAATATCTTCAATGAAATGGCGAAGCCATTCAGCTTCTTCCGTTGCTTTATCAAAAGCAATAAACTCTGATTCCATCGTTGATCTAGATATACGCGTTTGCTTGGAAGATTTCCAAGACACGGCTGCCCCACCAAGAGTGAACACAAATCCACTAGTGGACTTAGAGTCTTTTATATTTGATATCCAAATCGTGTCACTATAGCCTTCTAGCACCGCTGGATATCGAGTGTAATGCAGCCCATAATCCCGAGTGTAGCATAAATACCTTAACACCCACACAATGACTGTCCAATGAGAAGCATCAGGATTACTTGTGTATCTACTAAGCCTGCTAACCGAGTAAGCTATATCCGGCCTAGTACAACTCATCAGATACATTAAACTTCCAATTACTCGAGAATATTCTAACTGCGAGACACTCTCTTTATTATTCTTGGTAAAATGTAGACTTAAGTCTACAGGTGTCGATCACACACTCGTATCTGATCCACTAAACTTCTCAAGTATCTTATCAACATAATGAGACCGAGAAAGTACAATTCCACCAGATATTCTAGCAATCTTAATTCCCAGAATAACATCTGCAATGCCCATATCCTTCATGTCAAACTTAGAATTTAACAACTTCTTGGTAGTTTTGATCATTTCATCATTACTACCTATAATGAGCATATCATCAACATATAGACACAAAATGACATAACCTTTGTCAGTGTCTTTGACATAAACACACTTGTCACATTCGTTGATTCTAAACCCACTTGACAACATTACGTTGTCAAACTTCTCATGCCATTGTTTAGGCGCTTGCTTCAAACCATACAATGATTTGACAAGTTTATAGACTTTCTTGCTTTTCAGGTTGCTTCATGTAGATTTCTTCATTCAAATCCCTATTTAAGAAAGCTGTCTTTACATTTATCTGGTGTATCTCTAGATTGCGCAAAGCTGCTATCGCAATCACCATGCGAATGGATGTTATCCTAGTTACAGGTGAGTACGTATTAAAATAATCCATGCCTTCTCGTTGCCTGTACCCTTTGATAACGAGCCTCGCCTAATACTTGTCAATTGACCCATCAGCCTTCATCTTTCTTTTAAAAATCCATTTGCAGGCAAAAGGCTTACAACCTGTAGGTAAATCTACCAACTCCCAGGTGTGGTTCTGTAAGATGGAGTCAATCTCACTTTTGATCGCTTCTTTCCATAAAGGACTCTCAAGAGAAGTCACAGCTTCGTGAAAATTTTGAGGTTCGTTCTCAACCATATAAGTCAAGAAGTCTGGACCAAAAGATTTGGACATCCTAGCCCTTTTACTCATTCTAGGCTCATCTAAAACCTCAATTTGATCATCACCTTGATCATCAACATGATCATCATCACTAGCAAGCTCATCAAATTGCTCTAAAGACCTCGGAACCCCTTCATGGGTTTGGAAAGGAAAAATGTCTTCAAAGAAACATGTATTCCTTGACTCCATGATGGTATTCCTGTGTATGTCTGGAATTTCAGATTTATGTACAAGAAACCGATATGCACTACTTTTATGTGCATAACTAATGAATATACAATCCACGGATTTCGGGTCTATCCTAACCCATTTGGGTGTAGAAATCGCCACTTTTGCAAGACACCCCCACATTCGCAAGAATTTATACAAAGGCTTAATGCCTTTCCATAACTCATACGGCGTCTTGTCCACCTTCTTCCGGGATACTTTATTCAGAATGTAATTTGCAGAGAGAATTGCTTCCCCCCCACATGTTCTGTGCCAATCCAGAACTTATCCACATTGCATTCATCATTTCCTTTAGCGTCCTATTCTTCCGCTTAGCAATCCCATTTGATTGAGGAGAATAAGGCGTCGTGGTTTGGTGGATAATCCCGAATTTAGCACAAATCTCAATAAACAGAGATTCATACTCACCACACGATCACTTCTTAAAGCTTTAATCTTGCGGCCTACTTGATTCTCAACTTCATTCTTATAAAGAACAAACTTATCAATAGCCTCATCTTTGCTTTTGAGCAAATAGACATAACAATACTTAGTGCAATCATCAACAAAAGTGATGAAGTACTTATTGCCACCACGTGATTGTATAAATTTTAAGTCACACACATCATTATGCACTAAATCCAACGGTTCTGAACTTCTTTCAATAGAATGAAACGAAGGTCTTGTCAACTTCGCTTCAACACAAGTTTCACACTTGTGTTTTGGATTAAGATGTGGCATGTAGCCCCAGTATCAATCCACTATTCTTTTGGATTTAAACCTACCATATTCACCTCAAAGACAACAGTAGACAAGTGCATGTCATCCTTATCATGGGAGTGCTCTTGCATATCTGCCATATGAGCACAAGGTTTAGTCTTGTATGGCTTCTTCTGTTTGCGGCAATCACTAGCCCGATGCCCCTCACTACCACCACTCCTTGGCTCCAGCTTAGAGCCCTTGTTCACAGGGGGCTTCTTCTTTACCCCAGAAGATTTTCCATGCTCAATGACATTGGCCTTTACTGAGGAGGTACTCCCTCATTTCTTTCTATTATCCTCCTCAATTCGGAGTCAGACAATCAGGTCTTCAACTGACATTTCTTTGCGCTTATGCTTCAAGTAGTTCATGAAATCCTTCCAACCATTGGGAAGTTTCTCAATGATCACAGCAACTTGGAATGACTCGTTCAAAGGCATTCCCTCCGCATGTTTTTCATGCAAGATCACTTGGAACTCCTGGACTTGGCTTATCACAGTTTTTGAATCTACCATTTTAAAATCTAGGAACCGGCCAACCACAAAATTCTTTGCCCCAGCATCCTCAGTCCTGTACTTTTTGTCCAGAGATTCCCGTAACTCTTTTGCTGAGCTCTTAGAACAAAACACACTATAGAGTGAGTCTGCCAAGCTGTTGAACACATAGGCCCTGTTTGGTAGAGCTTATTTCCAGCTTATTTAAGCTTTTAGCTTAATTTAAGCTATTTTGATGTGTTTGGTTCAACTTAACAATACAGCTTATAGCTTTTTGTAAGTCAAAAATCAACTTATTCTTTGAGTGAGGGAGGAGAAGCTTAATTTATAAGTGAAAAATCAGCTTATGTTCACAGCTATAAGCTATAAGCTATAAGCTGTTAGGCTATAAGTTATAATCAATTTCCCACAGCTCTACCAAACGGGGCCATAGTTCTGGCAAAGATAGTCTGTCTGCTTCCATGTGTCAAGCGCCATGACTTTTTTCCTGTTTGGCTCATTCTCTGCCACGGCTAGAGGATCCTCGCTCAAAACCTTTGCAAGGTTTAGCATGGTCAAGTAAAACAACATCTTTTACTGCTATCTCTTAAAGTTTACCCCAGCAAATTTTTCTGGGCGCTCATGGTGACTAAGCGGTCCTCCCGGAACAGCTGGAGTAATGCCAGGGTTGACCACAGAGGTCATAGCAGTAGTGGTTGGCAACCCAGTTGCCCCGGGGTACAGATCCCCACCAACATTAGCAGTAGCAGCAGCATCAGTGATAGTTGCCATTTCGAAAATTACACCAAAATATCACTTCTGTGTTTCCAAAAATTAAACTTAACCCTTAGATGAAAAGTTAATTCAAAATTAGTCTCACCACAAAACCTAGAATCGAACATGGTCAAGAAAGTTTCCAAGAAGATTGGAGGGGTCACATCAGACCCACTTAAAACCCAGTTAACCATTTGACAAAACTTTCAAGAGCATGTTGACTCTTAGTTCGTGATAAGCAATTTTAAGAATTAAATTTTCTTAGGGATGAACTAGGTTAAAACAAACCAAGGTCCAAAACTTTTACAAGCAATGTAAAATAATTGCTACAACAATATAAGCAAATAAAACTTGCTACTACAAATTGGTAAACAAACTAACTAAATCTCAAGCAAACATGCTTCAAACATTTAAATAAAATAGCCAATCTATAAGGATTCTATAGTTTAAAAGCCTTTCCACGCTTAGGTATTCTTATTCAACACAAAGGTTAGTAGTCCAAATATTTTTGTTTTTACATCCCAAATACTATTCATTTGGTTTTGTATTTGTTTTTCCATTTCCTTTCGCATTGGTATGCCTACAAAGAAAGTTAGTAGCAAACTACAACAAAATACAAAAAATAATCTAAGAAAAAAGTAAATTTAATAAATTAAATGAAACCATCTAGCCAATTATTAATTATATAAGTAACCAATTAATATAAGGTACCAAAACAAAATACAATTTGTAACTTCAAAATTAAATTACAACTTTAAAATAAAATTTAATAGTCATGAGTTATTAATTCACAACAACCATGTACACAATTCATAAAACTCTATAACTCCAAAATACATTAAACTAAAATTAATAGGCAAGAGTTATAAATAATTGTTAGAAACCAATAACCATTTAGCAATTAACATGCAAAAAATTCTAAAGATTAAATAATGTAAGAAAAACTAAAAGCTAAAAACTAAATAACATATCAAAATTTGCATAATTTACAAATATTGAATTTCTAGGAAAAACCAATGGACTAAAAACCATCAAATTGAAAGTCTATGAGCATGAGTAAATTTATAAAAAAAAAAATTTGCAATAGTGGGCAAGGTTGTAATAGGCAACAAGCACATCTGTTCTATTGTTTATTTATTATTATAATACCAAACATGCAACTAAAATCAGAACATGACAAACTCAAAAGTCATGCAAATCATATTAAAAAAAAAAACTAGAAGCAATCAACCATAAATCATCTAATAAACATAAACTAGTTATCTAATAAATTGGATTGCAACCATAGACAATGAGTAGTAAAACAGTAGCATGCAATGTAACGCCCCACTTTTTATTTCTCGAAGTCATTACCAATTTCATTACTTAATTCAATTTCAGAGATAACATGCGGAAATAAACTCAAAAGTCCTACTAGTAGGAATAAATAACAATTCTCTCATCCGAATGCAAATTTAATATAACATGAGCATTCTAAATAAAATGCCCGAAGGCTTACATCATTAAAGAATCAAGAAGAAGGGTGTAACCCTTTTACATATATTGCGTTCCGCCAACACAAAAGAGGCCCCGTGGCCAACAAATAATAAGATCCACATCTTGTAGCATATCCTGCTTAACACCTGAAAAAAATTCAACAACGTGGGATGAACATATAGTCCAGTAGGGATCTCAACATGGCCCTCAACAATAACAACTTACATATAGCTATGATCATGAATGCTCAATCTCATACTAGAATAGTAATGTGGCAGTTTATACAAAATATACATAAGTATGAACTTTTCTCGAAAACAGCCATATCATTCAACGCTATAAGCGATTCATCTTTCTTTTCTTTTCATTACCCCTTGTTCCCAAACTTTCATAACAATAACAACTTCTTAGAAAAACAATTTCTCTAAGCCCATTACTTTTCTCCCATTTTCCATACTTACAATAGATTTTCCTTTTTTCAAAACATACTTTCAAATACCTAATTTTTCCTTCACACTTTCCCAAAATCTCATAATGGCATTTTGGTTTATTCCCAATACATTCATATCTATACATGCATGCCTTTAATAGAAAGGGAGATAACAAATCATCAACATGTATATAATCAACAAATGAGGCAACTCAGCCCTTCAACACAATCCATGATATACTCAGATGCATTGAGACAAAAACAATAAAACTCTGCTCTACCAGCTATATGCATAGTAAGCCAAGGATACAACTCTCACAACGATATGCCATTTTACCAGGCGCTAGCTGGAAGGGTGTTGTAGACACCCCATTTTTGACCGACCTTAAGACTCAGACGTCACCGATTGAGCGCTCGGTGATGTTGCATGCTGTGCTCGTTCAGAAGTCTCAGAGTCGCGGCCGTGCGCCCTGCCTCCGGACTTCCGAACCTTCTTCGTGTCTTGTCTCGGTTTGCGAACTAGACTCGGTTGTCCCTGTTTTCTTTCCCGCGGGAAGGGAGTGGTCCTGTAGACTATCTCCCAGTGGCCGTGGGCTACGTTTCTTGCCCGTAGGCCATTTTGCCCATTTCGGAGCCCGGTTCCCGGTTTTCGGAGCCGTCAGGCCGTGTGCCTCGGTTCGGGACCGCCTAACCATCTCCGATTTCTCCGGTTCTTGGCTGGTACCTCTGTTTTATCATTTTGAGGAACACTGGTGCCCCTGATGCCCACTTCGTGGCCGTATGCCACTTTCGGTGCCTGCAGCCGGTTTTCGGGACCCCGAACTGCGTGTTTTAGGCCCCGAGCATTCATTTTGCATCGGTTTTCTCTGATTTTTGGCAGGAACCTCTATTTTGTCATTACGAGGGACACTGGGGTCGCAGATACCCACTTCACTGCTGAACACCACTTCCGGCACCTGCAGCCCATTTTCGGGATCCCGAATTGCCCGGTTTTGGCCCCGAGCGTTCATTTCTCATTAGTTTTTGTTCAAATTTGACAGGTACCTCTGTTTCAACACCAGGAAGATCACTGGGGGGTGGGAGGCCAGCAATTATCCCAGATAACCAGTTTCGCTCCTCCGGCGCCCGTTTTGCTCACTTCCGGGCCAATGTTGAACACCCTGGGGATATTTTCTTCCAACCAAAGCTACATATCTGTGATCAGGGGACATGGGAGGACCCTAAAAACTACTGGTCGGCCAGCAATTGTTGATTTCATTTTTGAGCCCCTCCTTCAAGCTCTATGTTGTGGCTCCTGCTTCAGTGTTGCCAATTTCCGACCTTGGAACCTTATTCTACACACATGGGAGGACACCAAGGAGTGGTGGTCGGCCAGCAAATTTGCACTTCATTTTTGGGCCATGGCCGGCCGGCCAGGGTGAGTGGCTGGCCGACCAGGTGGGGTGGCCGGCCGGCCACCTCCCAGAAATCTACCTGGCCGGCCAGCTTTCTGCTTTCCAGCTCTTTCCAGCTGTCCGGATATTTTTCAAAATATCCCGGGCATCCGGGGGATATTTTGGGAGGGAAAGCTTGGGTGCTTTTCCCTCCCCTTTTACACTCTTTTTGGCCTATTTAAAGGGCTGCCCTCCTCCTTTGCTAGGGTTGGAATTTTTGACCTTAAGACTTCATCTTCCAAAACCTCCATTTTCCTATTCAAAAACCCTAAAAAGTTTGAAGCTTCCTAGTTCAATCCTTCATCAACCCTAAGCTCTACCATCCCCACTTCCATTACAGCAGCAAGGAAGTGTTCTTCAGAGGCTAAGAGTCAACAAATTGAAGCCAAGAAGCAACCAAAGTTAGGTCTTCAAAGGTAAGCCTCTAATTCCCTTTTTTGAGCATAATTTTGAGTTATTTCTTAGCCCTATTTGCTTTCAGTTTTGGGCTCCGACCCCTACTGTTTTTAGGCTTATTTTGAGCCCCCCTACAACATTGTAGAAGGGCTCAACCTCATTTGGTGTCTCCATGATATACTTCTTTCAATACCACCTTTTATGCCAATAAATTGCATGCTTTGTTTAGCTTTTGAGTGATCTGATTTTGAGTATACTATATACTGTGAGTGGGCTTATTTTGAGCACCTCTTCAACATTGAAGAAGGGCTAAACCATGTTTGGTGATTCTAGAATGCACTTCCTTTGTAATTCCTCCATTTTACCGTAAAATTGCATGATTGTTTTGGCCCATTTGTGATCTGAGTTGGAGCATGCAACATACTGATATTGTGATTATTTTGAGCCCCTCTTCAACATTGAAAAAGGGCTCAACCTGGTTTTCTTGCTCTACATATCACTTGCTTTGAATTCTTGTTCCAATCCCATTTTGCATGCCTTTTTAAGCTCATCATGATTCTGTTTTTGTCCTTCATCAGGCCTATAGAGTGCCTTATTTTGGTCCATTCTTCATGATTTGTTAAGGGTCTTAGGCCATTTGATGATTGGTTTTGGTACTTGTTTTGTAATCCTCCATATTTCCCGTAAAATTGCATGCTTTGTTAGGCTTGCTTAGCTTCGGATTTCAGCCTTCATCAGGCTTATAAAATGTCTTATTTTGGTCCATTATTCAAGTTTTATTAAAGGTCTTAAGTTGTTTGGTCATTTCTTATGATACCTCTCTTTATAGCCCTCTTTTGGCCCAAATTTTGCATGCTATATTTAGTATATCTACACACTGAATTGGAGGCTGTCATCTATTGTAAATGTACATATTTTTGGTCCCTCTTTAGTTTTGTAGAACTGATTTTTTTGGTTTGAGCATTGTATATACTACTTGCTTTGTAATTCCCCTCTTTTCCCCCATTTTTGCATGCCATTATTGCCATATCAATGCTCACAATTTGGCCATGTTTTGTACTGAAAAGATTCTATTTTTGGGGCTGCCTTGCTATTGTTTTTGCTTTCATGTACCAATTTTGCATGTTTAGCATAGCCGTAGGCCATTTCGGGTACTTAAAATCATATTTCGGGATGATTTCATGCGTTGATTGTCATTTCGTATCATTTCGGGGCTGTTTTCCCCTTTGTTTAGCTGCTGAAATTTGGTTTGCATGCTTGCATCTCAATCGCATGTCATTTCTGTGCCTATATATCATTGCCTCGGTTTGCGTGCCCGTGTGCACGCATTTCGAGGCACTTCATTTTCATCTCCCGGCAGCCTACGTGAGTGCGGCTGAGGCTCTCTCATGTTGGCGTAAGCCCATCATTGCATTCTGTATGCCATTCCATACATTCCTCGGTTTGCGTGCCCGTGTGCGCACATTTTGAGGTGCATCTTTTTTATCCGACGGCAGCCTATGTGAGTGAGCTGAGGCTCTCCCATGTTGGTGTAAGCCCATCGTGGCATTCCGTATGCCATTTCATTCTTTTTCATATCATCGCCTCGGTTTACGTGCCTGTGGGCACGCATTTCGAGACACTTCGATTTTATCCGATTTCCATTTCATATCATCGCCTCGATTTGCGTGCCTGTGGGCACGTATTTCGAGGCACCTCGGTTTTATCCGATTTGCATCTCGCATCATGGCCTTGATTTGCGTGCCCGCGTGCACGCTTTTCGAGGCATCTCATTTTCATCTCACGGCAGCTCGTGTGAGTGCGGCTGAGGTCCTCTCACATTAGCGTAAGCCCAATTTGCCATTTTCATGCTTCTATGCCATTGCCTCGATTTGCGTGCCCTTGTGCACGCATTTCGAGGCACTTCTTTTTTATCTGACGGCCTCTTATGTGAGTACGGCTGAGGCTCTCTCATGTTAGTGTAAGTCCAATGTGCATTCCGTACGCCATTTCATGCCTGTATGTCACCGCCTCGGTTTGCGTGCTCGTGGGCATGCATTTCGAGGTATCTCATTTTCGTCCCATTGTACATCTTTTTTTTCATGCCATTTCATGTTTTTATGCTATCACCTCGGCTTGCGTGCCCGTGGGCACGCATTTCGAGACATCTCATTTGCATAGCATTGTGCATGCTAGGATGGTATTTTATTTGCATTCATGCACATCATGCGTATTGCATCGTGTTCGGGATAGGCGTTAGCCCGGGCACGGGAAACGAGGCACGTTTCATACTCCGAGTGACGGAACGGGTCTCAATTCCCAAGTCACCGACACTCCGGATTATCCATGATGGAGTTAGGTTTTGTTGTAGCATTCATATACATTCATCCTATATTGAGTTGTGCAATCCGATTCCTCGGCCATCATGCATCGAGATGCGTAATTGGTGGCACGAGGATCGAGGCATGCATATATTTGTGAAATACATTGCTATGCCCTTTTCCTGCTCTCTGTTACAGCAAAACCGAGGACCAACAACTTTTCGGAGTCCGGCGCGCATTTCGAGAAATACTGCAAACAGAGGCTAATTGGGGCATCCCAGTGGATTTCCGCCCGAGGCAGTCCAACATACACCATTCATCAGAAGCAAGGCAGTCCCTGGCTCGCATGCCGGTTTTACTTTTTTGTAATTAATTTGTCAATTAATTAGGAAATTGTATATTTATTCGGACTGTAATATTCGAACTGTATTATTCTTTCATTTGGGACTGTATTATTTATTCGGACCCTCTGCGCGAGGGCATAATTGTAATAAGTGTGCGTGCGTGTGATGTATGTCTTCCAACCCCACGTCTTTCTTCCCTTTTATTTATCCGCTTACGATGGTTAGATATAGGGCATATTTCAATTAGCATACAGTATGACAGCATGTTTGCATCATTCATATGTTTTGCACGCACCGGGCTCGGCGCATCATACTAACTGCATTGGTATTTCGATTCTAAAATGGATACTTGATAATTGTAGCATTTCATATACCATGTTTAGGATAGCCGAGCCTGCTATAGTTTGCATCTTTGCATGTGTTGCATTAGGCAATTCTGTGTATTTAGGATCATGCATGATTCCTAATCAGTTTTTTTGTTTTGGCTTGGAGTACTCGGTGAGTTTTATGCTTTAGCATCCTTGCATGCGTGTGAGTGTTGCCATGATAGCATGCTTGCCATGAGGCTAACTGCTTATATGATATAACTGCCTTGAATGCCTGTGGGTGGAGGTTGGGTTATCTAAATTGGGACAATACATTGACTGTTTGTTTTAAGCCCACTAGATAGTGGCAAAATCATGTTTTCTAAGCCCACCCGAGGGTGGCAAATCCGCGTTTTAGCCTACCTGCGGGTAGCACCTTCACACCATTTTCAAACAAACAAACATGAAATGTTTTGTTCCAATTCAGACGGCCCAGTCTATACTTGTTTGCTGCAAGCATCACATAGTAACCTAGGCTAATAACCAGAATAAGAACTCACAAAGTTTTCAAAAACAGATATCATGGTTAGTAGAGGCCGGTCTTTGACCGGGCGAGAGGGGGTGCTCACGATGTGACCTTCCCTAATCGTACCCAAGTTCCCGAGCCAACTTTGGTGATGACGGACACGTAGCCTTTGGCACCGAGTTAGGGTTTCCTAAATTTCCCATTTTAAAAAATATTTAGGTGGCGACTCTGTTATCTGGCAAAGCAGTCCATGTTTGGCACTTCTTTCAAAAAAATCTGTTTTTCTTCAAAACGATTTACCGGATTTGGACTCTTTGGTTCAAGATTTGGAACCGCAACAAAATCGAGTCCGAACTGTAGCGAGGTCCCTCGCGGGCTTGTTACAGGTGTGGTACCTTAGATTCTCAGCGCAGTCAGTTCTCCAGGCGCTAGCTGGAAGATAACGGTACCTCTGATTATAAGCACAGGGGATAACTCCAATAATCACAATACAATAGAGTATAACCAACAAGTGTAATACACACACATAAACTATCAAGATACATAAGCAATGTGTTAAAGTATATGAACACATAGGTGTGTATGGAGTATATCCCCTATCTTCTCCCACACACTGGAGTACATCCCCTATCTCCTCCCTAACAATTATACATATATGATGTATCATAGCACTTCATTACATACCATGTTCAATCAACACCGGTATAATACAAACACAACAATTCAATACAACAATGTCATCCTCCACCGATGACCAAGGACAAAACCTCTAGATGTATGTATTCAGTACACCTCTTATAAAGACTCAACTCTCATGAGATCTTAAACCCAACAACGACACTAGTATGATTGGTAAGGTAAAACCCCTAAATGTGTGTATTCAACACTCATGATACAATAATTCAATTCTCATATTTATTTTTTGAAACTCACATAGAGTTAACATTTCATTTCCCATTTCTAAGATCAACTTCCAGGATTTTCCAATTTCAAAACCCTTTTTTCATTTCACAAAACCAATTCCGTTCATTATAAAGCCATAACCCGACTCGATTCAATACATTCATTTCAAAACAACCCCAAAGCCATAGTTAATCCCTTAGGCATTAACACCTTCACCCAACTCATATTAACAATAGAGACTTACAAACATTGATCAACTACCCTCCATTTTAATTTACCAAATCAAAACATAATTTAGGGCTTTTTCTTCTGTCCACAATAACATGCTAATTTACACTCCAATTAGCCCAAAGAACTATCAATGATAAAATAATCATTCTCAAACAACCAACCCTAGGTTCCCTCACATGGTCTTTCAAAGAAATTCAACATGATATGATTTTCATGCAATACAAAACTACCACATGTCTATCTATAGACGGAGTATTGAAAAAGAACAAGGAGAATCCCTACCTCAAATGGAGAACCCAAGGGGAAGAAGAGCCAAACTTGGAAGTGCTCCAATCCCAAAGTTTTTCGGATCAAAACGAAGCCCTCAACAAGCTCCACACTTTTTACAAAGGCTCAAGGATAGAAGATCACTCCTACTAGATCAAACCCTAGAGAGAAGTTGGAGTTTTAGAGTGAGGTGCTCTCTAATGGAGGTTTTGAAAAGTAAGAGAGAGAAAGAAAGTGTGAAAAATGATTTAAAATCACCCAGCTGCCATCTGATATACGACTAGTCCGCTCGAGCGGAGAATAGGACGCTCGAGTGCAAGAATACCCGCTCGAGCGCCAAGACACAACCGCAATACACACCTGCTCGAGCACAAAGGGAAACCCGCTCGAGTGTAGATTACCCTCTTCCAGTATTTTTACAAACATTGAACACCCGCTCGAGCGCGAAAGGGCCCACTCAAGTGCGACCCACTTGAGCGTGAAAAACAAACCTGCAGTACATTTGTAGACGCACAAGATGCTGAAAGGATGCAAACTCTGCTCGAGCGCGAAGGGATCCGCTCGAGCGGATCACTAAAAATCTGGGCAACAAGAATTGGGACAAAAGCTCAACCAACCTGTTCGAAAACACGCCCAACACAACCTAAAACTCAAATAACAACAGTAAAGGATGGAAATGAGAATAAGACAATAACACATCCGCGGAACCAAGTCCAGAATACAATAAACAATGAAGGGAAAACCGAGATCGCTATATGCAATCTTATGAATCTAATTATATAATTTATGAAAACATCAAAAATTTGTTTTAAGCTTGTTGTTCAAATTGTGAAATTAAATAAATAAATTCATGAATAAATTAAAATATATATATATATATATATGCCAAGAACACATGCTGAGAATTACAACTAAATTACAACAAAAATACACAATACAATAAAATGGTAAAGAAAGCAAATCGAAGCCTGCACGGTAGTAGTTTCCTTAAAATAGATTTCGCCGCCTCACGGGTCGAGTGCTTGAGGAATCCCGATGTCTGTCTCCCAGGATATGACGGTCAAAAACCAGCTACGGCAGAAGCACTTTCTGTCTAGCTTAGCGAACAAAACCATGGCAACACTCTCTCACTGTAGGAACTTTCTAGCAAACTGACTTGTAAAACGGAAGCAAAAATTTCTATATAGAGACCTGACAGGAAGGTCAATTTATACATGTATAAGGGAGAGAAGAAGAGCCTCCAGCCTTTAAGGCTGGTCATCAAAACACCATTAACCAGCATCCATAGCCCCTTTTCAAAAAATTAAAAAGTTTGGATGCCCAAAAGATTCACACCCTTTAGCCAAGAAAAATGATTTAAATACCCTTTAAAATGCCATTCATGAATCTAACATCATGAAGCAATTTCTTATTCAAATCTCAATGGTTTTTGGCCCACTTGGACCCAACACAATAGATGGTTGGGATCCACTTTAATATTAAACTAAACTCACCAAAAAATCATTTTTTCCAACAAAGTTGAATGTGGTTTTCTTCCCCATGTCTTTGTTTTTAATATGGTAGAGCTATGATATATAGTATATAGCTTGAAATTAAAATGCTCCTCCAAGCTCTCTATTTACATTAGGGGAAACACTGAAAAAATCTAGTAAACAAGTAAAAACGGTAACAAATATCTGGCAAAAATCTTGTTGTTAACAAATTATTTATGTTATACCTACTATATATGTGTTATTTAATTTGATATGGCCATTCTTTATAAAGAGAGACAAACAATTGAATAAGTAATCCAAATTTAAATTTTGTAAATCAAATTAATTTTAAATGTGACACACCATTTCTATTTATATTGTTAGAAGAAAAAAATCATAATTTTATTGTACTTTTATTGATTTGAACTTTTGTCGTTGATTAGAAATACCTTTCACTTAATTTGTTTGGTAGGAGTCAATTAAGAATATCAAGGATATGACTTATTATCCATATGCAAAAAATGTCTATTGGTTAGAATTGGAAAGAAAATAGATTATTTTCAAAATAATATATATACATGCTTGTATGAGATTTCCTCAATTAAATTAGAGATTTTCCTCAATCAAAGCATATCTAGCTTCCCAGCAACAGTTTTCTTTCTCTCGGACTTGCCATTCCAACAACAAGGTGGCTTATTGGGTAGCCAGGGCCTAATCCTCTAATTCACTTCCTTCCTTATAGGCTGTATTTCCCCCATTTCTTTTGGCATCTTGTCAAGTTTTGATGTAATTGCTCCTTCTGTTTAATTGTTATATATCTGCTAAAAGAAATAACATTCGATTAGTACACATTAATGTGTGTTTGGGTAACCTTTAGCATAGTGTACAAAGTAATTGCCCCGAGATCTGAATCCATAACCTTAAGGTACAAATTTGTAAAATCATTATATAGCCTTTTTTGTATACTTTTTCCATTTGTATATTATTAGTCTCATTTGCTACTAACTGTGCACCATGGCTCGTTTATTCTCCCATTCCACAAAACACTAAAAGGTATGTCCAACGCTGAAATACAATTGCGAACAGTATGACAACATAGTTTAGGAACATTAGCCGCATGTAATCTTTCATTTCCCTATTACAAGGAACATTAAATGTACATGATCGATGTTTCAATTCCTTAATTTCATGGTGTTAGAAAGTACAAAAGAAATTTTAGTATTAAATAGTTTCAAGACTCGCAGGGAAAAAAACAACCCATGTTCGGCAAATGTAAATCCCATTTGATGCAGAGCATCATTTTCCAGAACAAAGCTCCCCGCACAGGCCCAATCCATAGCATGCTATGCATTATCTTGTGACTATTACCGTAACAATATCAAGAAAAGCAATTATATAATAGCAAGCCAGCAACAAGAACAGATTCTTCTTCTCATGAGATAATCACTACCATGGTTTTTTTTAAGAATAAAAATTTTATTAAAAGAAAAGGGAGGTATAGCGAGAAGACAAGAAGTCCTCCAAGGAAACAACAAAAGAAACAAAACAATCACAAAATCCTCAATCTAAACATTGGAAACTGCCCTCCAATTGTTGGCAAGTGCTATCCCTCTTTCAACATGTGCTCCATCTAGAGTCATATTCTTGCCAAGGCACTGGTCATCATATCTTTCATCTCACTTCAACATTCAATGTAATTGCTTGATGTCATTTGCCTGTGTTGCAGCTTCAACTTCAACAAGAGCACACCTTAAAGATGCTATGATCTTCAATGCTTCATCACGAAACACCATTTTGGCCAACCTTGATTCTGTTTTCCCTATCAACACTGCCTCTCTTAACTGTTTGCATTCACAATTCGCTGCTTTTGTTGGAGTAGAGATTCAATATTGGAAGAATTACAACACAAATCATGGGCAAAATGAGAAACTTATCAAGGTCACAACAACCAATCTTAAGTGGTTCAAACAATATATTGCAAGACACAAGTTGCACATTGACATGAAAGGTTTTGTAGTGGCAAAACAATGAGAACTGTTAAAGGATCAAAATCAAGGAGATGATTTCCTGTTAAACAACTATGATGACTGCCAGAAAAACATACATCTGAAACATCAATATCAAAATTCTAACTGTTTGGGATACCTCAAAACTCCATATATTAGGTTCTTATGTTTTTGTGGCAATATCAGAGGGAATGTAAAGTTAAAAAGCAGTAAACACTGGATCTGATGACAGCTTAGGATTAAGTTATTTCATGGCTACATTCCTGGTGAAATATAACTAGCAATTATAGTTGATAATTGAGAAGACACACAGGAATAGTTTGTTTGTTCACCATGGTATTGCCTTACAATTTTTTTGACGTCAACAGCAAAAAGATTTGCAAAACCCTGTCTTCAAAAATATTTTGATGAGTTGACTGCTTTAATTACAAAGAAACTATCAATCTAAACATAGATTACTACAACGCAACAACAAAAATAAATTCCAAAATATCAAATACAAAAAAACAAAAACAAAAAAAGGAGATAAAATAGTTGTTTTGAAACAATATACTTCTTTTCTACAGATAAAAACCAAAAATAAAGAAAATTAATGAACAAATGAAGAGCCCAAAAAGATTAAACAAACAGGGTTGGCAAAAACAGAGAATTCAACAAACTGTCAACTACAGAGCCAAAATGGAGAAAATATAGAAATAACTCTGGACAAACAGTAATAATGTGATATGAAACAGGATACAAAACAAGATTATTATTGTTATCTATGGGAGTTTAGAACCATGAGATTCTGGATTCAATTGGAAATTAAGTGATTCATGTGATTCAATTTGCAATTCCCTACAATTAATTGCTATTCACATCAATTCAATCAATTATGTTTTTATTTTTGTTTACATAGTGGATGGAACAACATTGTTTTCGCCTCTCTAGCAAGAAATATAATAGAGATTAATTAGTCATATTACTATATATGGCTTTATATGTATACATATTCATTTTAAACATAATCTGTGTATTTTATTTTATATGTATATATTAATATGCATATAAAAAATTATATATTATTTTAACAAAAGTGAATCTTACTCTTCAAGATTCAATTCACAATTTCATAACAATGTCATTAGAGTCTAAGAGAGGTAGTGGGGAGCATATGGAGCCGTTAGTACTTGTCATCACTCTTAAGTCGCAACCTTTATTCCCTCTCCACATACATAAAAATAAATAAATTAAAATATATTACAGAATTAAAAACTACCCAAAAAAATAACTCAAGTATTCAAGTCTCCAACTCCAATGCAAATGACTCCACCAGCTAGCTAATACTGATAAACTAATCTTTATAAAACAGTTTACCATAACCATATAGCATTGAAAAATCAGCAATTGCAACAGTCCACTTGCCCCTTAAAAATTGAATTAGTAAATCATTTTGTAGCAGCAACAAAGCGGGAATTAACATAAATTACATTGTTCTTGGATCACTGATAACTGCACATGGCATATCTGTATTGGGCCAACCATTTACAGAAAATTCTATATATGCCAGTAGGTATAATCACCACAACAGACTTGCCAAGCATTTACAATAATTTGAGAACAAGTCTAATAGGATTCAGAGACAAGCTACTTCTACATGTGACTTGAATGTAGTTCAACAATCTAACAAGCAAATTAACATGACAATTAAGCAACATGTTCTTTTGTCAATTCTTATAGCGATCCTGGTTTTCCCTTCCTTGTTTATTGTATTCCGGACTCGGTTTCGTGGATGTGTCGTTGTCTTATTCTCGTTCCCATACGTTACTCTTTTATTCAAGTTTTGGGTTGTGTTGGGCAGGTTTGAAATAGGTTGGTTGTGTTTAGAAACAAAGAGTTGATGCCCAGATTTTGGCCTTTACGCTCGAGCGGGGCTTTTGACGCTCGAGTGGGCCTTTTGCTTTTGCTCCTCCGCTCGAGCTGGTATTTCGACGCTCTAGCGGGATTTTTCAACCTTCAGTATTTTTCCCTGCAGGTCGTTGGACGCTCGAGCGTCCACTTTCACGCTCGGGCGGGGACCTTCGTCTGCAGAACTTCTGGAAGTATGCATTTGACGCTCGAGCGGCGCTTTTCACGCTCGAGCGTGAGTCTGTGTCTGACGCTTGAGCGGGGCGTTCCACGCTTGAGCGGACTGTGTATTATATCAGTCCGAATTTTAGCATTTTGAATAACTTTTTCGGGCCATTCTTTCTCTCTAGCTTTTCAAAACCCTAATTTGAGAGCTCCTCTCTCTAAAACTCTCTCTCTCTCTCTCTCTCTCTCTCTCTCTCTACATTTTGATCTTGGTTTAATGAGATCCAACCCTTGTGCCTTCATTAAAGTGGTAGAACTTTGCAAGACCTCCATTTTGATCTGAAAATCTTGGGGTTTGGAACACTTTCGAGTTTGTTCATCATCTCCTTTGGGTTCTGAAATTTGAGGTAGGGATTACTACTCATATTCATGATCTTTGACATAAACTTGTGGTCATTTTGATTTAATGTTGAAGTTGGGAAGTTTTGGGTGTTAGGGTTTCAAAATGTATAAAGAGGGGTTTTGTTATTTTGACCAATACATGTGTATATTGGGTCTTAAAATAAGGTTATTGATGTTTATTGATGGTATTTGGACCTTTGGGTCAATGTTGAGAAAATGAGAAGAAAAGCCCTAATTTATTGTGATGAATTAATTTGTATAATTAAATTGGAAAAAGTTATGGAAATATGAAATTGAGTTGGAAATAATGAAATTGGGTAATTATGAGAGTTAATGGTGGAGTTAGATTGATTGATCACTCACCTTTGAAATTATAGATAGTTTATCTGTTTGATAATTTTATTATCTATTTAGAAATAATTGCTTTGGGCTATCGTTGGAGGATAGTCTCGATTGTTGTAGACACTGCATGATGATTAAGTAAATTAAAACTAATCAATTGAATATGTCATTGAATATGACGGATGGGATAATGCATTGAATATGTGCTTGGCTTGATCATTGTATATGATAAGTGTTTAAATACATTGTATATGTATGTTGTTTGGGAGAAGATATGGGATGTACTCCACGGTTTGGGAGGAGATAGGGGATGGACTCCAGTGATAACTAAGTTGGCCAGAGTGTCCAGGGTGAAAGTCCCGAAATTCTAATTGTGTTTGTATAACCTAGATAAATTGAAGTGTTGAAGTGATAATTATGTGAGTTGTAGTCTCATGTTAATTGATCTTAACCGAAGTATTATTGATATGAGCAGTAGTCTCATTGGAATTGTTTGGATGAATAAGGAATCATATCTATGAATTGGTTTGGATAATGAAATGGAAGGAGGTGCATGTTTGTTTATATGAGTTAAACATTTATCAAATGCCAATGTTTTAGTTATTGCTCATATTATCTTTAGCATATCTCTACTAGGCGTTGGCTCACCCTATATGGGACATCATTTTCAGGTTCAGGTGTTATGCCACCTCCAAGGACGTAGCTTGGAAGGTTTTGGGAGTTGAAGACTCTTTTGGTTATTTTAATATTTTGGTGATACATGTAAATTCAGGCCAAGGGCTTATTTGTGTAGAGAGTTAGAACTCTTCTTTTGTTGTAACCAAGTGTTGACTTGAAAAGTTTGTAAGCCTACATGGCATTTACTTTTGTTATCAACATGTATTACTATTTTGTAAGAATACTCTGATGAATGGAAATATGTTTTATTCTCTTGTCTATGTATATCATGAATGTTGGATTTATATGTATTATTTTGAGGGCGTTACAATTCTCATAGAACTTTCCATTTGACATGGATGAGCCAAGCAACAATAAGTGAAGAAAAATTATTAACGTTGCACCATGCTCGTAAAGCCTAAAATATAAGTAAACAACAGGCTATGTATTTTGGTGCACAAAATTCTTAATCTATTTACTTAGTAAATGAAGATTGGAATAATATCCCAACCTAGTAGGCTAATCATGTAGGAGTAAAGGACTCCCAGAAAAGAAAAAAAAAACAAAGGATCTGTGATCTTTTGGCTATACCAATCTTCCTTGACCTCCTACCTGACCCACCTTCTTGTTGTTTAACACCTGCATCGGAGGCTGATGCATAACTTTATTCCCTACATATTCTTTACTGTACTCCACCATCTTTACTTCCAGCGCTTTATCACCCACCCATAATCCATTAGCTTGATGAACTGCCACATCCGCAGCCACTGGGCAATCATACCTGACAAATCCAAATCATACCAGTCGCAGTACATTTTCCAAATGTCTCCAACATATATTAATGTGATCTGAAAATGTATGACATAATTTATTACCAATGTTGTCAAAAGTTTTTACCTGACAAAACTAGAATTTTAACTCCAGAGGGGAAAAGATTTGAAAAGCAAAAAATAATCTTTTATATATCAATGGTTATGTAGTGTCATATTTAATTCAAGCATGAGAAATAACTAATCTGCTATTAAAATAATACACAAAAACTATTAGCTATTTAGTCTTAACACGATCAAAAAAAAGTTACATCTAATCAACTCTAACGTATAAATAAAAGAGAAATTATAAGTTAATCGATTCTTTGTGTATGCCAACTCAATTATTTACTGAAGTGGAAGTCTGTATTTTTTTTTTTCAAATTTCAAAAGTTTACAATAGTTCGTAATGTGAATCTCATTAATATGGCATTAGCATTATGAGAACCTCTGTCTCATTAGCTGACAAACAAATTGTAAAAAGAAATATAATTAATGTATTACTAATGTAAATTATGCTTTTATTAAATAAATTAAAAAAAGAAAAAAAAAAGTTTAGATGTCTAATTTTTTGGGTGTTCCAATACTGTACGTAGAAGCTTGGATTATTAAGAACTATGAAATTTCTAGTATTCCTATAGAGAATATCATTACAGTAGCATTATTTACTTTGAACGGGAGGGCTAATAGTTCAGTCTGCGGAAAAATTGAAAAGAGATTTGCATGCTAATGAATAAATAAAAAGTAAAAAAAAAAAGAAAGAAATATGAAATTTCTAATATTCTTGCAGAGCATATCATTACAGTAGCATTATTTACTTTGAGTAGGAGGGCTAATAGTTTAGTCCGGGGAAAAGTTGAAAAGAGATCTGCACGCTAATGAATAAATAAAAAGTAAAAAAGAGGCAAAATCGCAACAATGATAGAGAGCTCTAAATCCCATATTCAGGAATATTAGAGCTCTCAATCTTTATTCGGCAAAATCCCATATTCAGGCGAGACGTTTGGTGAATACCATCGCAGCTATGATGATAAAAATTGCCGCAGTCATGGTCCCCATGAACAAGGGCAGGGGGAGATCCTTCCCTATAGCTGCAAGCACTCTAACTTCACAAGCAACAATGCCAGCCTTTTGCCAGAATGGGGGTTGCTGCTTTCCAGTAGGTGTCAGCAAGAAGAATTCCAGCCCCACTATCAGCCAAACCTATTGCCTAAGAAGCCTTAGCAAAATTGGATGTCGTAGTACGCCTAGCTGCAACAGAGACTCTAAAGACTGTCCTTGCCACATTTACCCCATACTCTCCTGATCGATCTGCAGTGTGGGCAACACATGGTACCACTGATGAAGGGATATCCCCTGGAGCCGGAGGATCTCCATTATTATTGACACGTCCCATCTCCAAGTCTCCTTCATGAGGGGCATTCATACTACAGTGGCAATAATAATGGAGATCCTTCGGCTCCAGGGGATGTCCCTTCATCAGTGGTACCACGTGTTGCCCACACTGCAGATCGATCAGGCGAGTACGGGGTAAATATGGCAAGGACAGTCTTTAGAGTCTCTACTGCAGCTAGTCGTATCCAATTTTGCTAAGGCTACTTATGCAATAGGTTTGGCTGATAGTGGGGCTGCAATTCTTCTTGTTGACACCCACTGGAAAGCAGCAACCCCCATTCTGGCAAAGGCTGGCATTGTTGCTTGTGCAGTTGGAGTGCTTGCAGGATCTCCCCCTGCCCTTGTTCATGGGGGCCATGACTGCTGCAATTTTTATCATCATAGCTGCAATGGTATTCGCCAAACGTCTCGCCTGAATATGGGATTTTGCCGAATAAAGATTGTGAGCTCTAATATTCCTGAATATGGGATTTAGAGCTCTCTATCATTGTTGCAAGTTTGCCTCTTTTTTACTTTTTATTTATTCATTAGCGTGCAGATCTCTTTTCAACTTTTCCCCGGACTAAACTATTAGCCCTCCTGCTCAAAGTAAATAATGCAACTGTAATGATATGCTCTGCAGGAATATTAGAAATTTTATATTTCTTTCTTTTTTACTTTTTATTTATTCAGTATTGTGCATATCTCTTTTCAATTTTTCCGCGAACTGAACTGTTAGCCCTCCTACTCAAAGTAAATAATGCTACTGTAATGATATGCTCTGCAGGAATACTATGAAAATTTCTTAATAATCCAAGCTTCTACGTAAAGTATTGGAACACCCAAAAAAATACACTTCTAAACTTTTTTTTTTCTTTTTTTAATTTATTTAATAAAAGCATAATTTAACATTAGTAATACATTAATTATATTTCTTTTTACAATTTGTTTATCAGTTGATGAGAAAGAGGTTCTCATAATGCTGATGCCATATTAATGAGATTCACATTACGAACTATTGAAAACTTTTGAAATTTGAAAAAAAAAATAAATGCAGACTTCCACTTCAATAGATAATTGAGTTGGCATATACAAAGAATCGATTAACTTATAATTTCTCTTTTATTTATATGTTAGAGTTGAGTAGATTTAACTTTTTTTTTATCATGTTAAGACTAAATAGCTAATAGTTTTTGTGTATTATTTTAATAGTTGATTAGTTATTTCTCATGCTTGAATTAACATATGACACTACATAACCGTTGATATATAAAAGATTATTTTTTGCTTTTCAGATCTTTTCCCCTCTGGAGTTAAAATTCTGGTTTCGTCAGGTGAAAACGTTTGACAACATTGGTAATATATTATGTCTTACATTTTCAAATCACACTCCAGCTAGTCACATTTTCTAGTCTAGCTCTTGTAGCTATTGTTGTTGGAGATTGCTCTGTTTCTAAGCCTGCTAAGTTTTGATCATCTCCTAGATTGAGGTAAGGGAAAATACTATTGGAAATTGTGGCTTTCATAGGCTTATTTTGGGCCAACTTTGAGCCCAAATTTGAGTGGGGCCACATGTCTTTTGGGGTGGGTCTAAAGAGGTGACGTGTTTCTTACCGCATGACAAGTCACACGGTAAAGTCGGTTCGTCAAAACCATTTATGAGTGAATGAGAAGTTGACGTCATTTATGGACAAAGTGGGCTTGACCGAAAACCATCACACACGCACTGTCGTTGTGCTTGGGTTGGGTCAGGTCCTAACTTTAATTTTTGGACAAAATTTGTTTAAATTTTTTTTTGGAAAATTTGAAATCCCAACAGAAAAAGTTCAAACGTTTGTGCCAATTTCAAAATTTAAACCCGAACAGTGGCATCTTTTCGTTCTCCGGTTACCTCTCTTCACTCCGGTGGTTTTCAGGTTTGCACCTGTTCGAAGTGCTTCCAAACCCATCTGAACAGTCACCTTCTTGCCTATAAATTTAGACCTTCTCCAACTAATTCATTCATTCGTTTTTTCTCCATTTTGCTGTATTACTCTTCTGTATATTGTTCTTATAATTTTCTGTAAGAGAGAGATACAACTCAGTCTATTCACCAGACCCAGATTGTAGTGCTGCAATTTTAGGACATAGTTGTTGCATCCTGGGAGGTCGGCGTCATCTGTTCTCGAGCACCATTGCGAGGACGTAGCAATCTTAAGAAAAGTGTGTCTAACACACGCCTCGGCTGTCTTTCCTTTTTGCATTTCTATACAGTAATAATCTATAAGTTTTTATTTAAAGTAATTCAGTGTGTGTTCTTGTTCTAGTTTTATACTTGAACAAGAAATTGCTTTCCTTCCTTCGTTTTTAGAAATAATTCTTTTCTGGGTTTTTGGAAAAATAAAGTTTACATTTTAAAATTTATTTTAGAATTTTATTTCCAATTTTTTTTTTTTTTTAAATTTTAAATACACACAGTTTGCTATTTTATTAAATAGTTTTCCTACAAATACTAGGAATAATATTCTAACACGAGAAAATCAATGGATGAAAATATATAATCCCATAACTAAAAAACATATTACCTTGATGGAAATACTAGGAATAATATTCTAGTAGGGCATCAATTATATAGCCCTAATCCATGACAGAAAAAGGAAATACAAAGAAAAGGAAATTGCCTAATTCCTAATATACAATATATAAAATATATATCCTCACACTCCCGCTCAAACTCAAGGTGTTTTAGCAGAAAACACTGAGAGTTTGCTAAGAAGAAACTGAATCGAGCGGTAGTGTGAGTCTTGGTGAAGAAGTCCGCAACTTGCAAAGTCGAAGAGACAAAATGAAGTGAGATAGAGCCAGACTGCAGATGTTATCGGACAAAGTGACAATCAATCTCAATGTGTTTCGTTCGTTCTTGGAAGACAGTATTGTGGGCAATTTGAATAGCACTGCGGTTGTCATAATAGAGGGAGGTCGGAGAAGACTGAGGTACACCCAAATTAGAGAGAAGACAACGAAGCCAAACAAGCTCAGCAGTAGCATGAGCCATAGCACGGTACTCAACTTCGGCAGTAGAGCGAGCAACAACAGTTTGTTTCTTGCTTTTCCAAGAGATCAAGGAATCGCCAAGAAACATACAGAAACCAGAGGTGGACTTGCAATTAGTAACATCACTAGCCCAATCAGAATCAACATAGGCCACCAAGTCTAAAGAGGAAGTAGATGACAACAGCAAGCCCTGAAAGATGGTACCCCGGAGATAGCAAAGAATACGAACCAAAGCAGCCCAATGAGTAGAGCGAGGAGCAGAAACGAACTGACTAACCACATGAACAACATAAGTAAGATCAGGGCGAGTGACAGTCAAATGAACTAAACAACCCACCAGCTCGCGATAGACCGTAGGATCATCTAGAGGGACACCATCAGTAGAGTTGAGCTTCACATTAAGCTCAATAGGTGTATCAAAAACCTTAGTATCAGTAAGACCGGTGTAACAGCGCTCGTGGGCCTCTATGCTACAGTTCGGACTCCCTTTTTGTGTTGCGGTTCTAAATCTTGAACCAAAGAGTCCAACTCTGGCAAATCGTTTTGAAGAAAAACAGATTTTGAAAAAGTAGTGCCAAACATGGACTGCTTTGCCAGATTACAGAGTTGCCACCTAAATATTTTTTAAAATGGGAAATTTAGGAAACCCTGACTCGATACCGAAGGCCACGTGTCCGTCATAACCAAAGTAGTCTTGGCTCGGGAGCTTGGGTACGATCGGGGAAGGTCAACTATGAGCACCCCCTTTCGCCCGGTTCGAAGACCGGCCTCTACTAACCGTGATATCTGATTTTGAAAACATTGCATGCTCTTATTCCAATTATTAGCCTAGAATTACTATGTTATGCGCGCAGCAAACAAGTATAGACTAGATTGCCTAATTTGGAAATAAACATTGCATATCCGTTTGTTTGGAAAATAGTTTGAAATTGCTACTCGCAAGTAGGCTAAAATACGGATTTCAATGAGTTATTCTAACTCAAGCAATCCAACCTCCACCCACAGACATTTAAACAGTTTATCTCATATAAACATTTAGCCGCATGGTAAACATGCTGTTATAGCAACATTCACACGCATGCGATATGCTAAAGCGTAAAATACTTACATCGTACTCCGTGCCAAAACAAGAAACTATTTAGCAGACATGCATGTCCCTAGGTCATGTTAAGTGGCTAATGCAACACAGGCAAGGATGCAATTTAGAGTAGGCTCGGCTAACCCTAAAGATGGCATGTGAAATGCACTTTATTCGATGCACGTATTCAATTTGGAATTGGAAATACAATGCAGTTTGTATGATGTACCGAGCCCGATGCATGTCAACAAATGCATGGATGCACGCATGTATAGCATAAGGTATGCTAAAATAAACGTGCCCTAATACTGACCATTAAAAGCAGGTAAGTAAAAGGGAAGAAAGAAGTGGGGGTTGGAAGACATACACACCACTCACCCACACTTATTACAGATTCGCCCTCGCTCGGAGGGACCAAAAGAATAATACAAATTAATTAACTACGCAAGCTAATTAAATATTACAAATTAATTAAATTAACAAAATAATTAATCTAAGAAAAACAGTAAATCGCCTCGGGGCGAGGGCCCAATGCATGCACACTCGGATTCCGCTCGGAATTGCACTGCCATGCCTAGCCTGCCTCTGTTTTCCCTGCTTTGTATCTCAAAAGACTGCCAAAGTCTCAGGAATGCCTCCCAGGACATTGAGGGAGATCATCGGCTGAATAGGACTTCCACCGGCATCAACATGAGGTCACCGGCACAAAATTCATCCATCGGCCATCAATTGACTGCCGGTCGGCACTAAATACTGCCGGCCGGCACTGAATGTCTGCAGAACCTGCAACTCACAGCAGCAGAGGGCAAAAACTTGCATGGCAATGTAATTCCAACAATGTATGCCCCAAACACACTTCTTATCATGTTTATGACTCAAAGGAAGATGTGCCTCGATTCTTGGGCCACCAATCACGCATTTCCATGCATGATGGCCCAAAGGATCAAATGTGCAATTTCATGTCAAATGAAATGCAATGCAAACAACAAACCAAAGGGTCCTAACCTCTATCACACTCACTTCAAGAGGCCAAGTATGCACAATGCAATGCTATCCTAGACATGTTGGCTAGCATGTGGTATGGACAATGCAAGGCACTTATACAAACATACAAGCAAACATGCAAGGCAAGCATGCAAACCAAGTAAAAGAGGGACTTAAACATGACTTAGGCAATTCCAATTAAGCCTAAAATCAGTAGCCAAAAACCAAGGAAATGAAGGCCAAAATACACACACACATGCAAGCATTCATGATCTAATACTTGGGCACTAAACAAGCAACTTCCAAGTACACTCGAAAGGGGATATCTTGGACAACTAGCATGCAATATAAGCTCTGAAATTCATGCTAGAATGTGGTGCCAAACCAAGCCAAATGAAGCAAACATAAGCATGCAAACATAGTCCAAGTACGCAAGGCAAGTCGTGAAGGCTTGAACCACACTTAGTACAACCACACATGGCAATACTTAAGCAACTAAAAATAGAGTTTTAACACATAAAACTAAGTCCAAAGGACCACTTAGATGGCACCTAAGGGTCTCAAATTCAAAGGCATGCATAATGGTCGAAACAAAAGGCATGCAACATATGCTTTCAAAGCAATAAAGAGGCGACTTAGGCAAACATATGAGCATGCCAAAGGGACTGAAATTACATGTTAGGTGGTTCCAAACCACCGAAATGATGCAAGAAACACAAGCTACACATTCACATACTTGAGGCGTACAAGCCCGGCAAGCCACAAATGCAAAGGAGCTATACTAAACATGTCAAAATCAATCCAAACGACCATGGACAGACCTAAAGCATGGCAAAATAAGCACGAAACATTCATAAGTCTAAGCCTAAATCATGCTCAAATAAAGGCTAACAACCTAAGACATGTTAAAGGCATTACAAGGCATTACATGGCAACTATGCTAAGCATGCATAAGGGACCAAAACCAACTTAAAATCATGTTATATCATGGTATAATAAGCATGAAAAATAGTCATGGCATGCTCAACACACACTTGAACATAGGCTTCCTCAAGAGGCCAAAACTTGTCCTTTTCAAGGACAACAAGGAGAGAAGGTGACCCTCTCCTTCTTGGGACTTCAAGGCATCATCTTCACCATTAAAATCCCTCAAGATTTCAGTGGTGAAGAGACCCCAACACCAAAATCCCGGAGCTCTCACAAAATAGCACAAAATGAGGCCTTTCAAGGCCTAAGAGGGGCCAAACTTCCCCAAAGCACAAAACACTCTTAATAAACTATCAAGAGGACTAAAAAACAGAACTTTTTTGTATTAAACACCAAGCACAAAAACAGTTCAAAGATAGGTAAAAATGGAGTGCAAGAATGGGATAAAAAGAGGACTAGTGTCTTACCCTTGTAGACCTCTTCACCAAAGATGATGTTGTTGCTTTCTTAAGCTCTAATCCAGTCAAAACTCTAAGAACATCCTCTTGGAACCTCAGTAGCCAAGGGAAGGTGAAACACTAGGTGCTTGTGTGCAATAATGTGGACTAAAGCACCTAGTGTACAAACAAGAGAGCAAAAGAGAGATAGGATAAATATAGAACTCAAACTCTAAAACCAGAGCTTCTCTGAGGTCTTTTCTCTCTAAAAATGTCTAATTTTTCTAACCCTTGAGCCAAGAGAAGAGAGCCTTCCCTTATAGGCAACAAAGCTTACAAGCTAAGCAAACCAAAGGCTCATCCCTCCATACACGTGTATGGAGGGGAAACAAATGCTATACAGCTGCTTCAAAATATCTCAAAAAGCAACTGAACAGTAGTCGGTAGGGCAAAATTGTCATTTTGACAAAATTGACTGCCGACCGGCACAATATAGTACCGATGGCAACACCAACCAGCCGGTGGCCTCTAACCACTGCCGGTGGTGTGTGGGGATGCCTCACAAGGCATTCCCTGCCCCTCCAAGGCAAAGCACAAGTGTTTGGTGCGAAACCAGACACAAAACGGTCGAGTTCGGAGATCCTGAGGCAAGGCGCGTAGCCGAGAACTCCGGGAACTCCAAACGAACACAAACATGGATGATCACCGGGTGTTCAAACGGTGACGTCCAAGTCTTGAGGACAGTCAAAAATGGGGTGTCTACAACCGGCACGGTGAATAACCTCATTAGCATACTTGGCTTGAGACAGAAAATACCGTAATGGACCCAGATCCTTCATTTCGAACGTGCGAAAGAGATATTGCTTGACCTCAGAGATAGTAGATGAGTTAAAACCAGTGATGATCATATCATCCACATAAAGTAGGAGAGCAACAAAACCAGCAGAGGTATATTTGAGAAACAAAGCAGAGTCGGAAGCAGAATGATGAAACCCAAGCTCGGTAACGGCAGTCTGAAAGCGATCATACCAAGCACGAGGAGACTGCTTCAAACCATACAGAGTACGCTGAAGACGACAAACCTTCCCAGAAGAGTGGAGAAGACCAGAGGGAGGATGCATGTAGACCTCTTCAGTGAGATTCCTGTTAAGAAAAGCATTCTTAACATCTATCTGATAGAGAGGCCAATATCGAACAGTAACAACAGAAATCAAGGTACGGACAGTAGTCATCTTGGCAACAGGGGCAAAGGTCTCCTCATAATCAATACTATACTCATGTGAGAAATCCTTGGCAACCAAGCGAGCTCTGTAGCGCTCGAGAGAACCATCAGAATGAGTCTTGACTTTATAGACCCATTTGCAACCAACCAGATTCTTGCCAGCAGGCAAAGGAACCAACTCCTAAATGTTAGTCTTCTATAAGGAAAACAACTCATCCTTCACAGCTTGAACCCAATTATGATCCTGATAGGCCTCCTTGTAAGACTGAGGTTCTGAAAAAGAGTGAATAGCAAACAAAAAAGTACGATAGGAAGCAGAAAAACATGTATTAGACCAACCCAACCTATTTGGAGGATGATGCTCACGAAGAGGATAGCGGTGTGTAGCAGGATCAGAGTTATCAGAAGCAGAAAGAGCAGCAACAGGAGTAGAGACAACTGGTGGTGGGGGAGCCTTGCGACAAGAATAGACCAACAATGGAGGGCAAGAAGCAGCCGAAGGAGAAGAAGGAGCTATAGGTGACATAAATGGAGAAGTAGGAATTACCTCAGGAAGAACAATGGCGATGTACTCATCAGATGGGACCTCAGAAGGAAATGGGTCAATGTGAACCAAATCTTCTTTGAAAACGGGAGCAGTGAGAGGGGGAAGCTGAAAATAAGACAGACGTTCGAGAAAGACAATATGACGGGAGACATAAAGGTGATGAGAGACAAGGTCATAACAACGGTAGACTTTCTTAGTAGAACTATAACCTAAAAAGACACAGAGGACAAACCGGGCACTAAGTTTGATACTATCTTTGTAGGGAAGAATGACAAAACAGGCAAACCCAAACACACGAAAGAGGAAGTAGTTAGGAATTTGGGAGAACAAAGCCTCATAAGGAGACCGACCAGAAAGAATGAGAATAGGCATGCGGTTGAGAAGAAAAGCAGCAGTAAGAACTGCCTTCCCCCTAGAATGGAGCTGGAACTGAGGCAAAGAGAAGAAGAGACCTAGCTGTCTCAAGGAGATGACAGTGTTTACGCTCGGCTCAACCATTTTGCGCAGGTGTATCTGTACAGGAAGTTTGGTGGATAGTACCCAAAGTGGCCAAATACTCACAGAACTCATTTTTAAAATATTCCCCACCGAAGTCAAACCGTAAGACCTTAATTGTAGACCCAAACTGAGTAGTGATCATGAACAGAAAGGTATAGTAGATCTGATAGAAATCGGACTTATAAGTCATAAGATAAACCCAAGTGTAACGGGTGCAGTCATCTACAAATGACACATAGTATGCAGAACCCCCTTTGGTGAGAACAGGAGAAATGCCCCAAACATCAGTATGAACTAAAGAAAACGGTGTATCAAATATAGAAGTACTTTTACGAAAAGGTAAGGTCGTCATTTTGGCAAGTTTACACCCCCGACATTCAGTAAGTTCACTAGGACTTTACCTAAGATAGCTAACTGAGCTAAAGACTGTAAGTGGTCAACAGACAAATGCCCTAATCTAGAATGCCACATGTAGAAAGGATTGGACAGAGAATCTAACTGAAAAGAGGAAAAAGCAGTTGGAGAAGTTGTCGTAGGTAGATGCAAGCTCTCCACCACATAGAGGTCTCCAACTCTGCAGCCAGTTCCAATCTGCTGCTTGGACATCCGATCCTGCACAGAACAGATAGAAGAAGAAAAGATAACATCAAAACCAGAGGCATCAAGCTGATTGATAGATAATAAACTAACAGATAACTGAGGAACATAAAGGACAGATGGAATAGAGACAACAAACATTACAGATGGTAAGACAGACCCAACAGATATAACTAACATACTAGACCCATTAGCAGCATTAACAGTAATAAGAAATGGAGAAGGAGTACAATTCTGAAGTAAAGAGAGATGAGGAGTCATATAATGAGAGGCACCAGAGTCAAAAAGCCAAACAAACGAAGAGATACCTGAAGAAGACCCAAGCAAACCTGAATGAAGAGGGGAAACAATGGAAGCTGATGAAGATGGTTGGGAGGTAGACAGTATATGCTGAAGCTGGCTAATCTGAGCACTCAAGGGAGCCAAGTCAGGATTAGGAGCTAGAGTAGAGACAGTGTATGCAATCGGAGACTGAGAAGAACTTGGAGGTGGAGCTCGGAACTATGTTGGAGACTGCTGAGAAGACGGAGCAGGCAGATGTCTCTTCTTAGGACACTGATACTTCCAATGTCCCATCTGATGGCAGAAAGCACACTCATCTGAGGCTAGAAGCCCCTTCTCGGGCGGGACAAAAGACTAGAGCTGATGAGAAGATGTAATCGACATGACAAACACAGAGAAGGGACCAAAATGCAGTAATCTAACCTCGGGGCAAAAAATGCAATAACCAAAAAATATAGGGGTCACAATGCAATAACTAGAAAATACCAAGGTCAGAGTGTAATTATCAAAAACTTTAGGGTCAGATTGTAATAAAGAGGAACAGAGAAACATATATGTGAATCAATTTCCACGAACAGAGAAACAATTCCCACGTATGTGAAACACAAACCCGAGGCAATGAACCAGAGATCAAAAGAGAATTATCGCACGAACCAGAGAACTAGAGAAGATCAACAATCGCAATAGGTCAAAGTTGCAAGGAACGGAGACAGAAGTGGTTCCGATTCTCTATGAGTTTCGTAACTAAGGGTTCTGATTCGCAATGAGTCGCGACTGAGAAACGGTTCGATTGGCAGAGACGAAACAGAGGGATCGTGATTTAGACTAGAACAGGGTCTTGCGATTCCAACAAGAGATAGAGAGAGAAGCGACGACGATGGCGGCTGAGAAGCGATGACGGTCTAGGGTTCGCGAAGACTGATCGCGACCTTAGGTTTTCGAACACGGCTCTGATACCATGTAAGATTTTGAATAATTCTGTATATTCAATTGTGTAATTTGTTTACAAAGAGTGCATCAATTATATAGCCCTAATCTATGACAGAAAAAGGAAATACAAAGAAAAGGAAATTGCTTAATTCCTAATATACAATATATATTCTCACAGGGAAGGCATAAAAAAAATTGAATGGATGAGATTATCATGACTAAAGCAGATCCAAAATTTAGTAGGCTACTTATAAAAAAATAAGGCTGCTGACTACTTGTTGGCTTTACTGCGAAAGAAATTCAAGAGAGCATTAAGTATTTTCATATTGTTGGCAAATCTGATTGTCATAATTGATGAACAAAACAATATTGCCTAATTTGATCTGTTTCACCAGAGTGCTTTGGACCCTTCAAACTTATAAACAAAACCAAGAAAAGAAAAATGAAAATGAGAACTACATTCGAGTTGAGAAATAATTTTTTTTTTTTTTTTTTCCTTCAAAAATAGTTATGTTTTCTTGTGAATGATACGCGTCTTATATATTCCATTGATTTATCACAAAAGATTCATAATTTATCATTCACAAGTTTGCACAAACATAACAATAAGGTGACCATTTGGTCTCAGAGATATCCATTCAAAATTTTCTCATAGGACTTATTGGATAATAAGTCCACTTATTAGGACTTACATGTAAGCACTCCCAAATTTATAGCCTTTTAGATGGATGGCCTTGAACTATGTGGTGGGAATAAAATCCACACATACACAAACAATAGGTAGAAGAATTAATCACAAACAAGAAAACACGTCACATAGATTTACGTAATTTTAGCAAGGATGCCTACACCCAGTGCTCACGTTGTGAAATGTAGAGTACTAATCAAGCTCCATACACCCAACATATTCTTCATTATTGCTGGTGGTTGCTATGCTTCTAGGCATATTAGGTTTCAATCTCTCATGTCCTAGTCCGAGAGTCAAGGCAACTTTAAAAGCTTTTACTTCTCAGCAATTACTAGCAAAGATATTTTATCATCTAGGAATAATATTGTTGAAATTAAAAATAAAATAAACAAGTAAATAAATGCAATAAAGGAGAAAATTGGATCTGGTCTTTCAAGTTTAAACAAGTCCGAAACCTATGTCAGGGATGTATGGCTATTTTTTTCTTTTTTTCTTTTTTTTGATATATGATTTGTACCTAAGCCTTCCAAAAACAAAATTGTCCCATACTAGAAAATGATGGAAAGGAGGAATTAATGCAACATAGAAATCAAATGGCACAACTCTACAAATTTACTAATTTAATTATGAAACTCATTTCATAAAGCTTAAAACAGTTTATTGAGGAAATCTTATTCGAGTCAACCAAGTTGATTTATTTATTTATTCCTCCCTAATTATAATTCTAACAACCACATTCAGTTGCAGTACTACATTCAACTCCATCATCATCGTCGTCATGGATCAATTGGTTCAACATGACTGGACAATGAATGTTGAACGTATATGCAATGGCAGAACAGATGGTCCAAACATTTACGGTATATGGGATTGGGTCTTTGAGAACAAAGGGCAATGCAGTCATCATTATTTCGGCATATCGTTGAATATACAACATTCAATACCGGTAGTGGTGGAGGATCAGTCCTATAGTGAGAGGAAGAGGGAGATAGAGAGTAACTAGTTGCAACAAGTAAGAAGAAGAAGAACACAACTACTGAGAGAGCATAGTTGATTGAAATCTTCACGGTATCTTCTTCAATGTTTGATTATTGGGATCTCTATTGATGCTTTATATATATACTAAGGCCTTGTTTGGGATGATAGGTTTTTAGTGAAAAAAAAAGCATATCCACCTACCATTAGGCCTCATTTCGGAATTGACTATTTTAGTTAATTTTTTGATTTTTTTTTATAAAAAAAAATATGTAAAATAAGATTATATGACAGTTTTAAAAAGTTGTTCTGAATTGTGTGTTTTATATAATATTTATAAAGTTACGGGAAAAAAAAAAAGAAAAAAAAAACCCCCCATGAAGATAAAAGGAATTTTTTATAAAAAAAAAAATCAAAAATTGTAATAAAAAATTTGGACAGCTATATTAGAGTAATTTGAGTATGAAAAAATGTGTGACATAATTTTTTTTAGATGAATTTGTTTTATAATTTATATAATAGAATATACGAATCGCACGTACTGCTTGAGTGTGTGTGTGTATGGGAAATAGCTGTATTTAATATTTATAGCTAAATTGAAGAAAGGAAAATGAGGCCAGCTAGAGAAATTAATTGTCATTTTCGGGATTACATTGTAATTTAACTAAATCCAGTTGGTAGGCTTGTGGAAAGTGCTTTTTGGTCCACTTTTTTAAATTTATTTATATCTTTTTGGATATTTCTATAATATATATATATATATATATAATCTATAATTTATTATTTTTTTATTTTTTATTTTTTTGTGTGATGGTGGGCATGAATCCCAGAGACTACACAGAATTGAGAGCTTCCTCAGCAACTACTTTTGACAAAGAAACAGCAACTTCTCTACATTTGACATCATTTTAATATGTAGAATCTTTAAAGATTTTATTGGATTGAAATATCTATTTCCAAAGTCTCGTCATTGCAATTGTGCTTGCATCTATTCTATGGATTAGGAATTTCAGGAGCTCTATTCTTCTTAATCATTTCAATTCTTGCTAAAAAAACTGTTTGTTTGTATTCTGAAATTAGTTTTCAACACTTGATTTTGAGCATGACGTTTGGTTTCGTTTTCAAATCAATTTTCTACACTCTCTATAGAAAACTCTGATGCACAGGTGCCTTTTCTGTCCACCCGGATGACCACCCGGTAGACCACCCGGATGTCCACCCGGTAGACCATCCGGATGTCCACCCGGATGTCCGACGCGATTCCAGATTTTTTTTTTTTTTTTTTTTTTTTGCAATTGATTTACATAATCGGGAAAAATATTTTCTGAAATTTTTAAAATTTTTTATATGCTTTAAAATAATTTTGAGTTGTATGTTTAGTTATGAGTTGTAAATTTTTGTATCACATATCAAATATCACATCAACAATCCCCCACTCAAATCAAACATCTTTTCCAAAACTATTTTCAAAACTCTTTACCAAACAAATTTTCTACACTCAAATCATAATTCCACAACACACAAACTCAAAATACAACTCATACTCTCAAATCACATTTACAAAACTCTACCAAACGCTACCTATATTTTATTTGTTTTTGACAAAAAATATTTTTTTTCTGTATTTAATTGTGATGTTTTCTTCTTATTAATAATAGAATATGCTTTCCACCAAAATTAACTCATTTTTTATTGACCACATAAAAAATATTTTATTAATTTTTATTTTTCATTATATCCAATGCCAAATAATGCAGAAAAAAAAAAAATATTTCCACAAGAAACAGAGCATTTAAACCCACAAGACAATCATTTAAAAAAAAAAAAAAAAAACTTTCTTTAAGACATATAATATATAAACCAAAATTTTTATTTTATTTGTAAAACCAAAATGCATTCAACGGTTTCTCGAATTAGTCTGTGTAATAAATTGGATGTTGACTTATAATATCAATGCAATGGCAGTTCCATTGGTTATCCATTAATTGACGAGTGAGTTGTTGTAAGCTGTTTCGGACTCGGAGGACCTGAACACCCTCGGACACAGACAACCAACACAAACAGGGGCACTGTCCCTTTTGGTTATGCAACGTGGTAGCTTTGGCCTCTGCCCATTGGCTCCTGTGACGAACAAAACTGCCACCATGACTTGTTTCTATTATGCGAAAGTCTAAGAACTCAAAGATTTACCAGAAATTTTAATTAAAAAAAATGATATGTGGGTTAAATTTAACAACAATATTATGAACCCTGAAAAAAAAAACCTAAAATATTATTTAGAAAAAATGAATCAATAGATTACATTCATTGTGAGTGTAACCTATATTTTACTAATTTTAAATCTACATTATATGCATGCTCACTTTCAAGATAAAATTTGAGATAAGTTTTCATGGTACATAATATTTTTGTAGATTTAATTATTGTACTATAGAATCCACATATGAAATTAATCTTAATCATCTTATATGTTTTTTGAATACTTTTCTTTGGATGATTTTTTTTGTTTTTTGGAATAACTAGTAGAGCTCTGCTCCATTACACAAGTCAATATTTTATGCCAAACTTTGTTACGGTAAATTATATGAAAAATTATTTCATATTACATGCAACAATGTTACTCAAATGAGAGAGAGAGAGAGAGAGAGAGAGAGAGAGAAAGAGAGAGAGAGATCTACCTGATGCAACAATGGCTACAAGCACCATTAGCAAAGTGAAATTGAATGTGGCTTTCTTCCCCATGTCTTTGTTTTTAATATGGTAGAGCTATGATATGTAGGATATAGCTTGAAATTGAAATGCTCCTCGAAGCTCTCTATTTATATTAGGAGAAACACTGACGCTATATTTGGTTGGAGGATTTAGAAAGGGATTTGAAAAAGAAAAGGAAAAAGATGTCTGAAATTAGATGAAATTTAGGTATATTTTATTTATATTTCACCTATTTTTTTTTATTTTCTTTTCCAAATCCCTTCTCAAATCCCCCAACCAAACAGAGTATGAATAAATCTAGTAAACAAGTAAAAATGGTAACAAATCTGGCAAAAATCTTGTTTTTAACAAATCATTTATATCATGCCTATTGTATATGTGTTATTTAATTTGATATGGTCATTCTTTATAAAGAGACAAACAATTAAATAAGTAATCCAAATTTAAATTTTGTAAATGAAACACACCATTTCTGTTTATATTGTCAGAAGAAAAAAAAAATTCACAAATTTATTGTATTTTTATTGATTTGAACTTTTGTCATTGATTAGAAATACCTTATACTTAATTTTTTTGGTATGAGTCAATAAAGAATATCAAGGATATGATTTATTATCAATATGCAAAAAATGTCTATTGGTTAGAATAGGAAAGAAAATAGATGATTTTCAAAATAATATATATTGTTGGTGAAAATACCAGAAAAAATTATATTTTATTGATAAATGATGCAAAGAAAATGAGATACAAATAGATCAGGCTAAGGCACGGATGTCTCGTTTTCTTTAAGGAGATCAAGCCCATTACGGTAGGAAGAATCCAAATACCGATGGAGCAGTCACAAAATTATGACTTGTCCCCTCCAGGATACAATAGCCCGACCACTTGTCGTATGGTTCAGGCCAGCTCTGCACAAGAAGGTGAACTCAAAGCTCCACCAAGAAAAACACCCTTCTTTGCTAGTAATCTCTCTTGTATAGAAAATAATTGGTGTGTTGGTGTAGAAAAAAGTAGATGAGAGGGACTATTTATAGGTCATTAGGACCTTATAAGTTACACCAAAATAATGACTATTAACTAAGAGAAAATGGTTACACCAAAATAATGACCATTAACTAGGAAAAAATAGTTACACCAAAATAATAAATAAAGATATTAAAATGGTCCAACAATCCCCCACTCATTTTAATATCAACAAGGATAAAAGAGATTACCAAACAAAGATAGATTAGTATGCATCATGAAGGTGTGCTCTGCATTGAACCTTCATTAGTGAAACAACAACCTCTACTCCAGAGTCAATAGTGGTCTCAGACTGAACTATGACTGCATAGGGGAAATAAAGAATTACTGCTCACACATAATAATCCAGGTGTTGACATGAGCTTTAATAGCTAGCACATTACAGCCTTGTGCTAATCCCAGTTTTCCTGAGCACATTTGAGAATAAGCCTTGTTCTCATAGAAAGCGGCCCCACTTTCATGCTCACATAGGTGAAATCTGTTAAGGATGTTCCTGTAATTTCCACACCCCACTCAACAAGAGCTACAGAATTTCATTAAGAGTATAAAAACTCAACCCTCTAACATTACAGGACAAATGCACTTACATCATAGGGATAGATCACAAAATATTAAAGAGTGCATTTTTACAACCACCATATGATTCATTCTTCCCATTGAACCTAGTTACAGGATCTCTGGTCCCTAGGTTGGGTATCCTCATACATGGTTTATAATTTTATAGGCTTCAAACCCATCCCCCTCGATGTATTCCAGACCATATTTCTCGCCAAGGCCTTGATTAACGGATCCGCAAGATTATCACAAGATCTTACATAATTCACAGTTATGATGCCATTACTCAAATAGGATCTCACAGTACTGTGTTTCCTTCAAATAGGTCTGGATAGCACCACCACCCAAGGTAAAAATAAAACCCGAGGTAGAGAGAGAATCACCTGACCAAGTGTTCCAATTGGCATCACTATATCTCTCAAGTATCGCAGGATACTTGTTGTAAAACAAACCATAATTTTTGATTCCAGATAAATATCTCATAATTCATCCCATGGCTAGCCAATGATCTCGACTTGGCTTGCTAGTAAACCTGCTAAGTACTCCAACAGCATATGCAATGTCAAGTCTAGTACAGTCAGTAGCATATCTCAAACTACCAATTATGCTAGCATATTCCTTTTGATTAATCACTTCTTTTTCATTTGTTACAATAGATAAATGTATGATTGCGTCAAAAGGAGTAGCAACATATTTACAGCCTAGAAAATTATATTTCTTTAACATTTTCTCAACATAATGCGACTGATCAAGAGAAATACCATCATTAGTCTTGGTAATTTTAATTCCCAAAATAAAATTGGCTTCACCAAGATCTTTCATATCAAAATGGCTATTAAGCATATTTTTAGTCTCATTTATAATATGCAAATTAGAGCCAAAGATAAGTAGATCATCCACATATAGGCTAATAATCACATGTGTATTCTCACAAGTTTTATAATATATGCACTTATCACATTCATTCGTCTTATAGTCATTCTCAAGCATGCAGGAATCAAATTCCTCATGCCACTATTTAGGAGCTTGTTTTAAACCATAAAAGGGATTTAGTTAGCTTACACAACTTGCTTTCTTGGCCAGGCTCCACAAAGCCTTCTGGTTGGTCCATGTAAATCTCCTCATCTAGATCTCCATTTAAAAATGCTGTTTTTACATCCATTTGATGAATTTTTAAACCATGAATTGCAACCACTGCAATCAACAGTCTAATGGATGTAACTCTAGCAATCGGAGAAAAAGTATCAAAGAAATCAAGATCAACTTGTTGCTTAAAACCTTTAGCGACAAGCCTCGCTTTATATTTATCTATAGTTCCATCCGATTTAAGTTTTTTATGAAGGACCCATTTAGACCCAATAGTTTTACAACCTGGAGGTAAATCCACTAGCTTCCATGTCTTATTTGAAAGTAGTGAATCTATCTCATCATTTACAGCCTCTCTCCAGAAAATAGCATCAGGTGATGATAAAGCTTCTTACACCGTAAGAGGAATTTCTTCCACATTGTAAAGATAATAGTCAGGGCCAAAATCTTTTTCAACTCTAGCTCGTTTACTTCTTCTTGGTTGAATTTGAAATTTTTCTTTTTCTTGAAAAACTTGAGAAGGAATAGAAGAGCTAGGCATGGATAAAATATTTTCAGAAATTATTTGACCCCCACTATTTCTAGATTTGAAAGGAAATTTATTTTCATGAAAAACAGCATCACCTGATTCAAAAATAATATTATTTTCCATATCAAAAAATCTATAAGCTGTACCATGCAACGCATACCCAATTAAAGCACAGGTGGTAGCTCGTTCACTTAATTTAGGTCGTTTAGGATCTACAAGCCTCACAAAAGCTAAACAATCCCAAACCCTCAAATAACCTAGATTTGGTTTATGCTCCCGCCACAACTCATGAGGTACAATTTTAGTCTTTTTGTGTGGCACTCTATTTATCACATGGCAAGCTGTCAAAATAGCCTCGCCCCAAAGATTTGAGGGAGCACCTGAATCAATAAGCATAGCATTCGTCAAGTCAATTAACGTTCTATTTTTTCTTTCAGTTACGCCATTAGATAAAGGTGAATATGGTGGAGTAGTCTTATGAATAATTCCCAATGACTGAACAAAAGAGTTGAATCCAAGAGATTCATACTCTCGGCCTCTATCACTTCTAATTCTTTTAATCTTTTTACCGAATTAATTTTCCACTTCAAGAAGGAATTCTTTAAATTTCTCAAAAGCATCACTTTTATTTTATAATAAATATACGTTTGTGTATTTTGAAAAAACATCAATAAAAGTGATAAAATATCGGTTACCACCCCGAGTTAAAATTCCTTCAAACTCACACAAATCAGTATGAAATAATTCTAGCAATTCGGTATTTTTTTCAACACTTTTATAAGGCCTCTTGGTAATTTTTTCTTTACTGCAAACTTCACATTTCTCAAAAAGTTTTATCACTTTAAGAATTAATCCTAAACTACTCATGATTCCCACATATTTACTGTTAATATAACACAAGCGAGCATGCCAAAAATTAATAGAAGACAACATATATGTAGTCTCATAGTAATAATCATAAAATTAATCAATAAGGAAATTTAAGAGATAAAAGCAACATTTATATTCATCTGTATTATAGGAAGCCACTTTTGCTTCATGTGCCTCGTAGTCTTCATCATTTATCTCCCCGGTTGGGATTTTGTTTGGATTCTTTTCGATAAGAACATATGCAACTTTCAAAAGGCTAAGGTAAAAAAGAACTTTTCCTTTCCACCTTTTAAAATGAACTCCTTTGAACTTGAAAGGCTTGTTGAGATCTCTAATTCCATCATTGGTTTTTTCTATTACTTGTTCCATGGTTGATCTCCTTAAAATTGTTGGTGAAAATACCAGAAAAAATTTTATTTTATTGATAAATGATGCAAAGAAAATGAGATACAAATAGATCAGGCTGAGGCACAGATATCTCGTTTTCTTTAAGGAGATCAAGCCCACTGCGGTAGGAAGAATCCAAATACCGATGCAGCAGTTACAAAATTATGACTTGTCCCCTCTAGGATACAACAGCCCGACCACTTGTCGTATGGTTCAGGCCAACTCTGCACAAGAAGGTGAACCCAAAGCTTTACCAAGAAAAACACCCTTCTTTGCTAGTAATCTCTTGTATAGAAAATAGTTGGTGTGTTGGTGTAGAAAAGAGTAGATGAGAGGGACTATTTATAAGCCATTAGGACCTTACAAGTTACACCAAAATAATGACCATTAACTAAGAGAAAATGGTTACACCAAAATAATGACCATTAACTAAGAAAAAATGGTTACACCAAAATAATAAATAAAGATATTAAAATGGTCCAACATATATATATACACTTGAATGAGATTTCCTCAATTAAATTGGAGATTTTCCTCAATTAAAGCATATCTAACTTCCCCGCAACAGTTTTCTTTCTCTCGGACTTGCCGTTCCAACAAGAAGGTGGCTCATTGGGTAGCCAAGGCCCAATCCTCTAATTCTCTTCCTTCCTTATGGGCTGTATTTCCCCCTGTTTCTTTTGGGATCTTGTTAAGTTTTGACGTATCTTCTGTTTAATTGTTATATATCTACCAAAAGATATAACGTTTAATTAGTACATATTAATGTGTGTCTGAATAATCTTTGGTATAATAAATAAAGTAATTGTTTCAAAATTTGAATTCATAACCTTAAGGTACAAATTTGTGAAATCATTATATAGTATTTTTCGTATACTTTTTCCATTTGTATATTATTAGTCTCATTTGCTACTAACTGTGCACCATGGCTCGTTTTTTCTCCCATTCCACAAAACACCAAAAGGTCTGCCAATGCTGAAATACAATTGCATACAGTGTGACAACATAGTTAAGGAACATTAGCCATATGTAGGGATAAGCGATGGATATTCTGATCTGTTCAAATCGATCGAACCAAACCGATCTATCACATTTTGGACGAATGTGTGATGACGAGCGGACGGTTGCGGATTGATTTTTTCCAATCCAACTAGTTTTGGACGGCTGGCGGATTTGAAGTTCTTTTGGCCTCAACTGAACCGTCAAATAGCGAGCACCCCTAATAATTTGTGTTTTCAATTTGTTTAGATATTATATTTGTATTTTCAATTGAAAAAGAGTTTAGATATTCTGCTATATTTTTAATTTATTTTCAATTTGAAAATCTTTTTATCAAATGGCAAAGGTTGATATTTGATATTTATGTGTAGAAAATATAAGGTTTAATTTTGTCATTTTAAAAAAAAAATCAAATTAAATAGTTTTTGAATAAAAAAAAGTAATGAAATAGTTTTGATAATGCATGGTTTTCTTATGGATTGTTAGTATAATGATTATTATAGCCTACAAACCTTTGTAAGAGAAGAGTATAATGATTATTAGTATTTGACAATTTGCTTGATAATCTTTTGGTTATGTTAAATTGGATTGTTATCTAAAAAAAAAAAAAAAAATTGGATTGTTATGTTAAATTAAATTGGATTGATAATCTTTTGGTTATGTTAATCAGCACTCCGATGGTCAAGTCAGTATCCTCTCAAGTTTACTTCTATCTTAAGTTATTTTATCTGTTCTCACATACCTTTCTTTGGTCGATGTTCCTCTATTTATACTAGTATTTGGTCCCAGGGGTCAGGCCCACTCTTAATCCAGTGCATTTCCGCTTATTCGGCCTTTTAGTCATATGCCAGTTCCTATTCGGCTCCCTGTATGGCCGATTGCACGGTCGACTTAGATATTTGGCTTTAAGACCCTTTTGGATAGAGCCGAATCGTCTCTGTCCTGATTTTCCTTCAAGCAAATCTGGCTTTCCTTAGTATATGATTATTTGGCCCCCACAATTGCCCCCCAAACATCCAACTAACGCCAATTAGTTGGCATGTTTGGTTCTAAACCTGGAAAGTAAAAAATATTGCGCTTGCACTCTCTCCAATACTGAAGCGTCAGAACACCCATGTTTTTAGAAATCATTATAATTTTCTGCCCCTTCGTACGCATCGTTCATTTAGTGCGATTTGAAACCGTGGTGTCCCTTCGAACATCTTTTTGTTTGTGACTACGTAAGGCTTCTTGGTTGCCTCTCAACATCTCTTTCATTTCGCGACCTCTGTAACTTCCGTCCATTCCCCATTGTCCTCCTGTTCCTTGTAAGTTCTTTTCTTCCTCATTCCAACTCTCATTTCCTTCTTTGTTTTTAGTTTAGAGTACTTTCCATTATGGCTCGGATGGCGAAACAATTGAAAACCCTTCTTTCTGCGGATCGTGTTTCCGCTTTCGATGCCCTTTTTCCATTCCTGACGACATCCATCTGTCACTCGTGGTAGAGAGCGTAGCTAACATAGAGAGGACCGATGCGAGCACGATCATCTTTCCTCTCTTGTCAATCGCTGAGGGCGGAGTCCGTTTCCCCCTTCACTCGTTTTTTAGGGTCATCCCGCGCTACTGGGGTTTCTCCCTTCTCAACCTAACGTAAACTTTTACCGAATCATAATGGGAATAGTAGAATAAACCGCCGACTTAGGCTTAATCTTGGAATTCCTGCTATTCGGCATTGCTATGCCTTGGCCAAATCCTCTGGTCGGCAGAGACGCTACTTTTTTAGGGCTAAGGACACCGACCACCATTTGCTAACTATGCTTGCCAGCTCTTGCAAGGGTGTTGGTGATGTCATGGTCATTGTCCAAGGCAACTGGGAATTCGGTAAGGGTGAAGATCCCCTTAATCTTGTGCCTAGACAAAAAGGCCAACCAGGTGGCTGTGTAGTCCCATTTTTCCGTGCATGTATTATACATTCATTCGGTTTAAATCCCATGTACTAATCGTTTCAATTTGTGCAGGTAACAATTTGAAAAAAGTACTTGCTTCGGCTGATGACGTTGTACTTCAACAAATCAAAACAGCGCTAGAATTTTTTAGCCATCCCAACCTCCAGAATCAAGGGCGGGCCATATACTGTTGCGATACGAACTTACATACGCCACTTTTTCGGCTGCGGATCACATTCCTATTCCGAAAGGCAAGCAACATCTCATGGCACTTATTTTCTCGAACTATAAGAACTTGAGGGAAATTGGTGTTGGCGATTTGGATTTGGAGCAAGGTGAGGTCCGTGATCAGGTCGCCGAATCAAACAAGGAAGTTGGCATTAACAAGGAAGTTTACGCGGCTCTCAACTTGGCTTTTGAGGAGGTTGACATTAACTCTCTGTCCATTTTAGGCTAGGTTAACACATCGTTGGAAGATATTTTCACTGATTTAGGAGATCTTCCCGACACTGATCCTGAAAACATGGCTGGGAAATCGCTTGCACAAATGGCCAGAAGAAACAATGCTGAGAAAATGGCGGCTCAAAGAAGGGCCAAGGCTGCCAGGTCTGAGCCCTTGTCACCTGTTCACATTGATTTTCCTCCGGCTCCAGTTGAGGTTGAATCTTCCCGGCTCTTGTTGAGGAAACGGAGCAAGTTATTGTGGATGAGTCGGCCGCTGGGCAATCGGATGATGGATTGGCCGAACAGAGGGGGGAAAAATGCCTCGCCGACTTTGGAGTAGATTCCTTTGATAACATGGTCAACAAACAGTCACGAATAGAGAAATCGTAGAATATTGCAATGCCATTTATTATCCAACCAAAAATAAAGAACACGTCGGTTTCGGTTGACACGTCAGCTTTGAAGGACCCCGTTGTGGCCCTAAGTATGGCCTCATCAATATCCTTGCCGGTAAATAGGGCCGCATTCCATGCGGAGCCGGACGTGATATCGATAGTGCTAGCTGCTCAGTCGGCGGTTTTGGTACGTACGTGACGCATTATCATTACTATTTTGTTAAATAATGTCGATTAACTTACGCGTGCTTTGATTCAGGCGGTGGGCAGGATCGTAGAGATTGGTTGCCGTCATTACGATGCCGTTGAGCAAATCGGCTCACTTAAAGCCGAAATTGACATCGAAAAGGGTAAGGCTAAAGAGGCATTGGCCGAATTGGCGATGGCGTCTCTCAGGGCCAATGTCGAGGAAGAAAAGGCTAATCGCTCGGAACTTCTCAGGATAGCCACCGAGGAAAGAGCAAATATTAGTGAAGAAGCGCTAAAATTAGCCAAGAAAGCAATTGCCAAACTGGAAGCCGACTTGGAAGAATCGAAAAAGGCGAAAGAAATTGCCGACTCCAAGGTTTCCAAAGCGTTCAGTGCCGGCGAGAACACTGCCTTGGAGAAATATGTGGAAGAAGTTCCTAAATTTGAAAACCGGCGGTTCAAACACAATTGGCTCAAAGCTCTGGTGGCTGATAATGTGGTATTGGATCAACAAATTCCATACGAGCAACTAGAGGTTGAACCGCTGGAGTCCGATCCCGAAGAATGAATTCCATGTTAATGTAATTTTGCATTTTGCTTGGTGTTTTGATGTATGTAGTTTTTGTAGGTTGTTTGCTTATTTATTCTATTTAGAAGTTAAACATAGGGAAATTTTCATGTGTAACTCAATTTATTAATGAAAATCACATTTTTTGTCTGTTTTCTGCATATGCCAAGTTTTAGCCGAATATGGTGATGTAACCTAATTCGGCAATAACATAACAACTTAAATCGGCAATAATGTAATCGGCTAATTAATAGCCAAGTATGATGATGTAATCATATGGACAAGCCGTTTTAAAACCGAATCATCATGTCTTATGTCAAGTTGAACATTGAAAAGCCGAATGAAACATTCAGCTTGTAATGTCATTGAATGTCATATGGCGATCGGAAGGGGTATAGTTAATGTTCATATAGGGGCCGAATATTTGTGGTTCACGGGGCAGTGACTTGTTGGCATAATGCAGCGCAATTAAGCCGAATAGATTTGTTAATCTGCCCTTGCCCCAGCTAATCAATTAACAGAATTGCTGAATACATTTGTCAATTTGACCTTTGCCCTAGCTAATCAATGAACAGAATCGCCGAAAACTTGTGGTTCATGGATTGGGTGGGGCAGTGACTTGTTGGCGTAATACAGTGCAATTAAGCCGAATAGATTTGTTAATCTGCCCTTGCCTCAACTAATCAATGAACAAAATCGCCGAATAGATTTGTCAATCTGACATTTGCCCTAGCTAATCAATGAACAGAATCGCCGAAAACTTGTGGTTCATGGATTGGGTAGGGCAGTGACTTGTTGGCATAATGCAGCGCAATTAAGCCAAATAGATTTGTTAATCTGCCCTTGCCCCAACTAATCAATGAACAAAATCGCCGAATAGATTTGTTACTCTGGCATAATGCATTGAAGCAATCGCTTTGGGAATGCTACACCCGTAATTAATAAGTAGAGTGGGGGTTAAGTGCGCGTGTGTGCTACGCTGTTTTCGAATTCAATTGACTGCAAGGAGCATCGTGTCGAACTGAGGAAATTTGGATGTTAAGAAGAGTATTCTACAACAGCAGAGGGGAAGGTAAGACATTAGCTGAACTGAACTCAGGGATGAATCGAGGTGGCGATACTATACGAGTGGGAAACAGGACGTCAGAGGAGCGCGAAAGACGCCACTCCCCCCGTCGTCGAAGTAGATCTTCGAGAGGGGGCGAGGCAGGGAATCACCCAGGAAGGAGAGGCAATAGCGAGGGAGCTCCCCCCGTTCGTGAAATGAAACCAACAGGGCACCACGTCCATTGAGTTTTTTAGTCTTCGTTGGGAATAAACCGATGACGGAAGTGGATTCGATTGTTCGCGATCCAAATGTGGCGGTCGAGTTTGCTCGACAGATTTTTTCGCCAGAAGTTCAGCAATCGATGGTTGGCCGGCAGGATTACAAAGTTTTTCGGAAGGACGTCCATAGAGCGGTGAAGGGACTATACACCTCCTATGAAATTGGCATACGTCTTCGTGTCGTGCGAAGGGAGATAGAGCAGAAAGACGGCCGCATTCGGAGCTTAGAAGCTTGTGCAGAGAAAGTCGAGAACGAGCTAAAGAAAGCTAAAGCTTTTGAAACTTAGTCGGCGAGTCAGGTGAACCCGATTATCACGGAAAGAGTAAACCAACGGCTTTTGGGTCATGCGATTGCTGATCGGGACACGGTGAGCATGTTCGCAGAGAAGCAATAAAAATGAGGGCCTACGAACAAGGCTTTTTTGACGGCCGAAAAATCGGTATTGAAAAGACGAAGGAAAAGTTAGCTGAGAATGTATGTCAGTGCGAAAACTGTGGATTTAAGCATGGGTGGATCAAGGCTCTTCAGACCGCGGGTGTCGATTCAGAGTCACCTCTATATCATAATTACAAATTTCCCTTCGAAGCTTACGATGCCAAGAAGACAAACAATGAAGAGAGTGCTGATTAAATTTATATGTTAATACACATTGTACCTTTGAGTTTGTCAAAGCCATGTATTTTTGCTTTATTTAATGAAAAACGTATTTGTTATATTTATGCTTTATTTAATGAAACACAAGTTTGTATTCCATTTAATGTTTGTACTTCGGCCCAAATGTGACATTCACGGATGGGGCTCCAAATTCGGAGTCTTTTGGCCAATCATGACATCCATGAAGGGCACTCTGAATTCGGAGGCTTATTCAGCCCAAACGTGGCATTCACGGATGGGGCTCCGAATTCAGAGTCTTTTGTTTTTGGCCAATCGTGACATCCACGAAGGGCGCTCCGAATTCGGAGGCTTATTCAGCCCGAACATGACATTCACGGATGGGGCTCCGAATCCGGAGTCTTTTGTTTTTTTGCCAATCGTGGCATCTACGAAGGGCGCTCTGAATTCGGAGGCTTATTCGGCCCAAATGTGACATTCACGGATGGGGCTCCGAATTCGGAGTCTTTTTGTTTTTGGCCAATCGTGACATCCACAAAGGGCGCTCCGAATTCGGAGGCTTATTCGGCCTAAATGTGACATTCGCGGTTGGGGCTCCATGTTCGGAGTCTTTGTTTTTGGCCAATCGTGACATCCATGAAGGGCGCTCCGAATTTAGAGGCTTATTCAGCGTAAACATGGCATTCACGGATGAGGCTTCGAGTTTGGAGTCTTTGTTTTTGGCCAATCGTGACATCCACGAAGGGCGCTCCGAATTCAGAGGCTTATTCGGCCCAAACATGGCATTCACGGATGGGGCTCCGCATTCGGAGTCTTTGTTTTTGGCCAATCGTGACATCCACGAAGGGCGCTCCGAATTCGGAGGCTTATTCGACCCAAACGTGACATTCACAGATGAGGCTCTGAATTCAGAGTCTTTTTGTTCCCTGCTAAACCATTACTAATGTGACTAAGGTAAAAAAGACATTGCATTGGGGAATTGAAAGATGTATACATAGCATTTCAGCATAAATTCAAAACAAGCTAGCGTGTCGTACAAGTTGGTCTAATGATAAAATTTGCGCAGATGTGTGGAATTCTAAGGGTATGGCAAACTTCTCCCAACCATGTCTTTAAGCCAATATGCCCCAGTTTCGGCGATTGAATCAACCCGATAAGGGCCGCCCTAATTGGGGCCTAACTTCCCATTAGCAGGATTCTTAGTAGCGGGAAGCACTTTCTTGAGAACCAATTCTCCAAGCGTGTAACGACCCAACTCTACGCGCTGATTATATGATTTAGCGAGCTGTTGTTGATGTCGCGCCATGCAAGCAAGGGCATGATCTCGGCATTCTTCAATCAAAGTCAGGTCCAAAGCCAACATCATGTACTTACGGCCCATGTCAAAAACCTTGGATTTCAGCATGGGTAGGCTGATCTCCAGGGGGATAATTGACTAGGTTCCGAAGCACAAAGCGAACGGCGTTTCCCCAGTGGACCGCCTTGGAGTAGTGCGATGAGCCCACAACACACTGGGCAATTCTTTGACCCATCGGCCTTTAGTTTTTTCCAACCTTTTCTTGATGTCGTCTAGGATGACTTTATTGGAGGCCTTCACTTGACCATTGCTTTGTGGATATGCCAGCGAGGAAAAGTACGGTCAGATACCATACGTGTTGCATAACTCTCGGTAGACGCCACAATCAAATTGGGTACCGTTGTTCGAGACAAGTGCTCTTGGTATGCCAAATCGTGTTATGATATTTTTCCATACAAAATGCTTAACGTCGACGTCTTGAATATGTGTTAACGCCTCTGCTTCGATCCATTTTGTGAAATAATCTGTTACAATAATCAAGAATCGCTTGTTCCCTGGAGCCTGTGGTAATGGTTCGACGATATCAAGTCCCCATTGAGCGAACGACCAAGGGCTAGTGATAGAGTTTAACTCCTCGGAAGGCAGATGAGTTAAAGAGGAAAACTTTTAGCATTGTTCACAGTGCTTGACATAACACTCGGCATCTGTTTGCATGGTCGGCCAATAGTATCCCTGTGTTACGGCTCGGTGGGCCAATGAGCGTCCTCTACAATGAGCACCATAGCTACCTTCATGTATTTTAACCAAGAGTTCCTCAACTTTATTTGGGTGAACACATTCTAAGTACGGCCCAGAAAGAGATTTTTTGTAGAGCTTCCCATGCGGATCCAAGTAGTATCGCAGGGCTTTATTTCGCAGTTTGTGAGCTTTTTTCTTATCCATCAGGAGTTATTATGAGGAAAGGAATACAACAATAAGGTCCATCTAACTTGGACCTGGTTCAATGATGTTAATTGGAACTGGTTCAGAAGAGGCAATGCTCGCCTCAGGGATGAATCTTACTTCAATTGTCCGTTTGATTTCTTAGTTGACGGCAGAGGCTAGGCAAGCAAGGGCATCCGCATGCGTGTTCTGATCCCGAGTTATTTGGTTCAATTGGTGGTGGTCAAATTTCACGAATAAGCAGTTTGTCGTTTCCATGTAAGCTGTCATGCAGTCATTTTTAGTAGCATACTCCCCTTTCAACTGGTTGATCACTAATTTCGAATCACAAAAGACAAGCAACTGCCACGCACCAAGGTGAAGTGCATTCCGAAGGCCAGTTAGCAATGCTTCATATTCGGCCTCATTGTTTGATGCATCAAAGCCCAGTTTGACCGCCTGCTCGATTATTGCCCCTTCGGAGGTCATGATTACTACACCCGCCCCACAGCCGTGTTGGTTGGATGACCCGTCGCAATACATTTGCCAAATGTCTCTAACATATATTCTCTAGTTGGATTTAGGTTGCACTTGATCAGACTTGAAGTCAACGAGAGACCCTGTGAATTCAGTTACAAAGTCGACGAGCACTTGCCCCTTTATGGAAGTTCTGGACAGAAACTGGCTATCATACTGGCCGAGTTCCAGAACCCCTTTCGAGACGCACCTTGATGCTTCTGCGCTACAGAGCGCTGACCAGAGGGGATAGTCCATTAGTACCCCTATGGTATGCTCCTAAAAGTAATGCATCAGCTTTCTTGCGCCCATGACGAGAGCAAGGATGAGCTTTTCTAATGGAAGATAACGTGTTTCGGCGTTAACCATTGCTTTACTTACATAGTAGACCGGTCGCTGCTCCCCAAGTTCTTCCCTTAATAGTATGGCGCTGACCGCCCGGTCAGATACCGCCAGATACAGAATGAGCGGATCGCCTGCCGAAGGTGTTTCCAAGAGTGGGACTGATCGGAGGTAAGTTTTCAAGTCGTCCAAAGCGGCCTGGCACTCGGGAGTCCATTCAAAAGCTCTGCCTTGCCGAAGTTTGTGGAAGAATTGTTGGTAGCGGTCTGTGGAACGACTAATAAACCTGTTGAGCGCGGCGACCATTCCCATCAGCTTCTGAACCTCTTTGACCGACCGAGAAGAGCCAAGTTCTAGAATTGCTGTTATTTGCCTCGGGTTAGCTTCGATTCCGCGGTGGTTAACAATGTAGCCAAGGAATTTGCCGGATCCGATGCCGAATGCACACTTTGAGGCGTTCAGTTTCATTTTGTACTTTCAAAGAATGCCAAATGTCTCTGCCAAATCGGCTAAATGGGCATGCTTTTCCTTGGATTTGACCACCATGTCGTCGATGTACACTTCCATGGTGCAGCCGAGCTGTTCCTTGAACATGGCAGTAACTAGTCTTTGGTAAGTTGCCCTCGCATTCTTTAGCCTGAAAGGCATGACCTTGTAGCAATAGGACCCTCTTGGGGTAAGGAATGCGGTCTTTTCTTGGTCCTCCGGATGCATGGCAATTTGATAATAGCCTCTGTAGGCGTCCAAGAAGCTCATGCGTTGATGATGTGCCGTTACATCTACGAGTTGGTTTATTCTGGGGAGAGGAAAACAATCCTTGGGACTAGCTTTGTTTAAATCCATGAAATCCACACAAACACGCCAAGATCCATTCTTCTTCTTTACAACTACAGTATTGGATAGCCATGTAAGATATGTTACTTCGCGAACTGCCCCAGCATCAAGCAATCGGTCAACTTCTTCGACAATGGTCGAAGCATGCTCCGCGACTGACCGCCGACTTTTCTGAATAATTGGCTTACATTTTGGATCAACGTTTAAACGGTGTTGGGCCACAGATGGATCCACCCCTAACATCTCGTATGGTGTCTATGCAAACGCGTCGAGGTTGCCGAGTAAGAAGGATACAAGCTCGTTCCTATCAACTTCGCTCAGGAAAGTGCCGATCATGAAGAACTTGTCAGGACCCTCATTAATTTCAACCCGATCCAGTTCTTCAGTTGCCTTTTCACTAGGGATCTTCCCAATGTCCTCAAGGCTTTCCTGATTCGGTACTTCAATCGAATTCACTTCCAGTTCTTTTGCCTTCTTCGCAGCAACAAGAAGATGGCATGCATGTGCTGATTTTTGAGAACCCCGAATTTGTTCAATTCTGTACTCAGTCGAAAAACGAAGTAACTGATGGTAAGTGCTTGGTGCGGCTTGCATGGTATTTAACCAAGTTCTTCCTATGATGAGATTGTATGGTGAAGGAAGTTTGACAACCAGAAACTCTACATCTACCAATCTGGTGCTTGCCCGAACTGGTAGTGTGATTTTTCCCAAAGAAACGCTTTGTAGTACATTATTTCTGAAGTGCTTCCCTGATCGATGAGAACACGTTCAATGGTGAATCTGTTGACGCGTAGCTCAATGATGAGGGGATCAATGTGTGGGAGAGTCACTCCAACTAAGTTGGCGTCATCGAAACTGATCCTCCTAGTTTCATGGGGCCGTTTTGCTGGTGTGATCGGCCTATGGTGGCTAGGTTGTAACTGAATTGTCTGTATCTCGACTGACAACGGTAGGCTGTATATCATATGAATTACACCAAGTGGAGATTAATCTGGCCGTAGGGCTACTGTGTTCGATGGATTATTCTTTCGGACGTGTTGCGTCGGCCTGCTGTCTTGTACCAGTTCCTTCAAGTGGTCCTTTAGGGCATAACAACTGTTGGTGTCATGACCATGGTCCTTATGGTACTCACACCACTTGTCCCTTCTCCGAGTATCAGGAGGTCCAATCATTTTGGACGACCATTTAAAGAATGGAAAGTGTTGAACTTTCGATAAAATCTTGCTGGTCGACTCTACTAACTCCGTGTACTTTTTGTTCGAGCATCTTGTGCGCCTGCTATCCACTTGATATTGTTCATTCAATCAGTGTAAACACTGATCATTTGATTGGCGCGAGTCACGCCTTTTGTCTCGTTTAGCCCGATTCTGCAGTTCGGGCCTCCTCGATGGCACAACGCTTATCGGATGAACGATTTCAGGTAGAGCTGTCTTAACAGCTTTCTGTCCGGCTTTGACTCGTAGGGCATCGTCTTCCACTTTGCAATATTCCTCGACTTTCTTCATTAACGCCCAGACTGTTTTAGAGGGCCGTCTAGTCAACGAACTGCGGAGGGGACTATCAGGATGTAATCCCACCTTAAAGGCGGTGATGGCCATGAAGTCATTGTAGGCGTCGTCTACAAGGTTAAAGCATTCCCAATAGCATGCCAAATATTCACGAAGGGTTTCTTCTGGTTTAATTTGTATTGCCTAGAGAGAATCGGCTTACTTTGGCTGGATTTCATTGGTGATGAATCTTGCCCTGATGAATTTTTGGAGTTGATGAAAGATTTTAATCGATACCGACTCCAGTTTATAGTACCATCTAACAGCTAGTGGTCTCAAACTGCTCAAAAACATTCAACACATGAGGGCCTCATCGTTAGCATGTAGTGTCATCGCTTGTTTATAATGACGAATATGATCAGTGGAGTCTAATTTTTCGTCGTACAGGGTGAACGACGGTGCTTTGAACTTCTTGGGTAGCACTGCCTTTGCAATTCGTCGAACAAAAGGGTCATGCTTATCTTCTTCATCCGAATCATCATTTCTTCTTTCTCACTTGTGCCGTACATACGGACTTCCTTCGGATGAACTGGATACATCGATTCGTCTCTGCTTTCTTGGTTCTGAGGATGGTGAATTAGAATCACTATCATTATTGTGTTTCCGAAATCGACGAGGTCGATCATCCTTCTTTCCTGAAGGTCGACCCCGGTTATGGCATGCGGCCTGTTGGGATTTCTCCACCTCCAGGGCCAACTCCTAGCGTAGGCGTTCGTTCTCAGCCATCATATTTTCCAGACGTTGTTTATTTTACTTTGCTTGGTCTATGATTGTCTGCATTGTCTCATGCGCTGATGTCGAGGGTGAGGTCTGGGCTACTGCGTCAAAGTTCAAGGCTTGTCATGCGGTGATATTCTCTAGTCCAAGCATGTTTCTTGGGGTGATGTCATCTCTTGGCGTAACGTCGTCAGCGACTACCAGAGGATCATCTGTTACGCCCGCCATGGATGTGCTTGAGTATTCCCACAAACGGTGCCAATTATGGAGAAGTGGTTTGGAAATACTCCAAGATCCAGTAGGCATTCTTGATCCTTTGATTGCCACCTGAAAAAGGATGAGCACTCCAGTCAGGGGTGCCGAAATCAGCACTTCGACGGTCAGGTCAGTATCCTCTCAAGTTTACTTCTATCTCAAGTTATTTTATCTATTCTCACATACCTTTCTTTGGTCGATGTTCCTCTATTTATACTAGTATCTGGTCCCAAGGGTCGGGCCCACTCTTAATCTAGCGCATAACCGCTTATTCGGCCTTTCAGTCATATGCCAATTCCTATTCAGCTCCCTGTATGGCCGATTGCACGGTCGACTTAGATATTTGGCTTTAAGACCCCTTTGGACAGAGCCGAATCGTCTCTATCCTGATTTTCCTTCAAACAAATCTGGCTTTCCTTAGTATATGATTATTCAGCGTCCATAACTATTAACTTAAGTCTATTGAAATTGGTGTCTTATTGATTGACTAGTGTATACCCGTGCCTTCAGGCACGGTTAAAATATTGTTTGAATGAAAATGTAATTGAATGTAAAATTATAGGTAAATGAAATAGTGAAAAGCAAACACATGAAGGCTACGTAAAATTCAAGCACAACAAAAGTATAAAATTTTAAACAAGCAACAAAATGTAAGTCACACAACACATAAACATATAATAAAAATCAGACGAAGTACGTCAGCCAGTGTTAAAAATCAGACGAATTACAACTCAATCCTATATGAAAATAAATTTTTAACTTAATATAAAAACAACACCCTTCCTGATAAAAAATATATATGGAAGCAAAAATTCAAACTCAACCAAATAAAAATAGGATTAGTTTTCTTTAACCTAATTCAAGAGCATATTAGGAAGAAAAAACAAAAAACAAAAAAAAAAAAGACTATCACCTAATGTGTTACATTTACAAAAACAAACTCATAGCATAAGCAAATAATAATTCAAATGAATATTATCCAACATACATCTAAACTTAGTTATAAATTTCATGTAGATAAAAAGCTTTACAAAACTATTGTAAGTAATAAAATTCGCATTGATAAGAAATTTTACAAAAAAACATTTCACAAATTTACATGTCATTGTGCAAGTAGTATGTCAATTTTACAGTATATGGCACTGTGCAAGTAATATGTCAAAAAACAAAAAATGATCGAGGTTCATGCTCCAAAACAAATATTTCAAAGAAAGAACTTAAAATGAAAATGTTGAAGAGCCATAGCACTGAACATGCATTTTCCTTTCCCTTACCCGAAACGGTGGCAATTTCCTTTTCCTTTGCCTACAAAAAGTAAAAAAATATATATATATTTAAAAAGTTAAAAAAATAATATAAATAAGAATATACGGTGTTTTGAAAGAAAAAAAAAAATTATATAATTAAATTGGGCCTACCTCTCGAACCCTAGATGACATTAAGGTCATGTTCATCACGGATGACAACATTAACATGTCTTTCTTGAAGAAATTTAACTTATAAATACAAAAGAATTAGAGGCAAAAAAAAATTAAAATTTTATACATCTAAGAAAATGAGAAAAAGAAGTCAGTATTACAGTTCAGCGTAGGTTTCCATCCATGTGTAAATTATAAGAAAAGATCATTTTGTTATAAGGAAATTAGATTAAAAAAATCATGAAAAGAAAAGAAAATTAACTTCAACTTATAAGAAAGGTGTATTTTTTTTTTTTCAAATAAATATAAAAGAAAACAATTTACGTGACTAAAAATAGTAATGTTGTCCATAATTAGAGGTTGAAGGTCAATGGTGTCTCACCCTGAAAGTGTTTGGTTATGTAAATTTGACAAAGGTTATAGCGATCCCGGGTTTTTACCCCTTGTGTACAGTGATCCGGACTTGTTTCCGTGGATGTTAGTAGTTGCTTAGATCTTGTTTGCATCCTTTCGTACTTTGTATTTGAGTTAGAGGATGTGTTGGGCAGGTTTATTACAGGTTGGTTGAACTTAGAAACCAAAAGTAGTTGCCCAGATTTTTGCCTTCACGCTCGAGCGGGCCCTTCGTTGTTGCTTCTCCGCTCGAGCGGGTGTTTTGACGCTCGAGCGTGATTTTCCATCTCCCAGTATTTCCTCTGCAGTGTTGGACGCTCGAGCGGGCGTTTTGACGCTCGAGTGTGAGTTTGTGTGTGATGCTCGAGCGGGGAGTTTTACGCTCGAGCGGGGACTTGGTTCAGCAAAAGTTCTGGGAGTGTGTATCTGCCGCTCGAGCAGGAGTTTTGACGCTCGAGCAGGGGTCTGTGAGTGATGCTCGAGTGGGCTTTTCCACGCTCGAGCGAGGCGATTTTTATAACAACTTCGGGATTCCATTTTTGAATAACTTTTTCACATCTCTTCTCTCTCTTACTTTTTCAAAAGACACCATTGGAGAGCTTCTCTCTCTAAACCCTTCCCTTCTCTCTAGGTATTGATCTAGTAGGAATTGTTTCCTCACCTTTGGCCTTTACAAAAGTTGTGTTGATCGTCGAGGGCTACGTTTTGATCCGAGCATATTGAGTTTTGGAGCACTTTAAGTTTTATCATCTTCTTCCTTTGAGCTCCGAATTTGAGGTAGGGATATCCTACTCCTTCTCATGAGCTTTGTCTTTGAATTTTAGCATTTTGATGAGTTGGGGATTGTTGGGTAATTTTTGAGAAAGTTTGGGCCTTTGTGTAATTTTACAAAAGTTGGGGTTTTTGTTTATATAAACTTATATGCATGTTTGGCATAGAGAAATGAGATCAATATTGGATTATTAGTGAAAATGGAACCTTAGGATTGTGATGTTAATTATGGAAAATGCTCTAATTACATTGATAAATTAATTGGTATAATTAATTTGAAGAAAAGAGGAATTGAATTGAGAATGTTGAAATTGGATTGTGTATGGGATTAAAGGGGTTAATTAGATTCATTCATCGCTCACCTAGTTGAAATGTTGATTATATATCCATTTGGTGCATTTATTTTCAATATAGAAATAACTGCTTTGGGCTATCAGTGAAGGATAGTCTTGATTGTTGTACACAATGCATGATGATTAGGCAAACTAAACTAATCGATTGAGAATGCTATCAAATATAGCGAATGGAATAATACATCAACTTTATGTATTGATTGATTGTATATGATCTATGTTTATATACATGTGTTATGTGGGAGGAGATAGGGGATGTACTCCACGGTTTAGGGGAAGATAGGGGATGGACCTCTAAATCGGATTTTGTGTGACATTGATACAGCACCACAATGTGTATCAAGTGTTGATTATGGAAGTGTTCGAATTGATTTAATATAGCACTAAAATGTATATCGTTATCAATTGTGAAGTATAGAAGTGATTCTATGTTATGTCGATACAGCACTGAAATGTGTATCTTTCGTAAAGTGTGGAAATGGTTTAAGTGTTATCGATACAACATTAAAATGTGTATCCATCGTGAATTTCGAAAGTGTTTTAAAGATGAGTCTTAATCTCATTAAGTTATTTGGCTAGGTGTTGAGCCTTGTTTTCAAACTCAAAGTTAAAAAAAAAGAAATGGGAAATGAAGTGTAACATGGACTTAATGTCATGAAACTGGAATGTGATATGTGTGGATGTATCCGTGTTGACCATCTATCAACTGCTAATCTTTTAGTCATTGTTCATAGCTGGTTTAGTGTATTTCTACTGGGCTGTGGCTCACCCTTTATGGGACATCATTTTTAGGTACAGGTAGCATGCCACCTCCAAGGACATAGCTTGGGAGGCAAGAGGCAGACAGACTTTTGTCGTTTTGTTATCTTTTGGATGTATTATATGTAAATTCAAGCCAAGGGCTTAATGTGTATTTGAGTTAGTACTCTCTTTTTTTGTAACCAAGTGTTAACTTGGAAAGCTGTAAGCCCGTAGGACATTTGCTTTTGCTGTTAACCTGTAATACTCATTGTAATGAACTACTCTGATGAATAGAAGAATATTTATCTTTTATTATTTTGAGGGCGTTACAACTTGGTATCAGAGCTCACCGAGTTCGAATACTTTGGGTACGTGGGAAGTGATTAGTGTCACAATGGGTTTGTCTCACTTGTTAGAGACTTAAGTGTAATGTAATGTGTTTATGTGACAACATATTTATGTGACTATTTGGGTATGGGATTTAGTTTCTATGATGTTGATTGAATCCTTGGGTTTCTGTGAGTCTTGTTAGAAAAGCACTTGATCAATGTTGTTTCTAATCGGAACTCTGGTAACGCCTCGGGACTATCATTATCCGGAAATGAAATTCGTAAGTGCTTATGTGTTTATGTGCTTACGTGGAGTGAATTACAGTTGTCCATGCATTAGGACGCGAGTGTTATAGCTTCGGTACATTTGTGAATGTGCTAACGTTCTCTGTTACCTTTATTAGGATGTCAGGACAAGGACGAGGTGGTAGGCGAGGTAGGCCTAGGAGGCAGGAGATGCCTTTACCGGATGATATTCCGGCACAGCATAAGGGGGTTGGCCAGGCCAATGTGGCTGAGCCAGCAAGTCAGGAGGCTATGGGCACTTTAGCCCGAGGGATAACCGATGCTTTGAGGGATTTTTTGGGTATTCTCAGAGCTGAGAATCCAATTCAGGCTCCAGTACAGGCCCAGGTTGTTGAGGCAGGGCCTTCCTTCTTGAAGAGGGAGTTCTTCCGGTCTAATCTGGACGAGTTTGTTGGGGATCCGAAAGAGCCACTTAAAGCGGATGAGTGGTTGGAGCAGATGAGTAAGACGTTCGAGATGCTTGGCATCGAGGACGGAGCATTGAAAGTGACCTTGGCGTCTTTCCAGCTAAAGGGGGATGCGGGTCAGTGGTGGAAATTCGTGAAGGGTCGTTTGGATGGCACTTGGGAGGCTTTTGTGGGTGCTTTCCAGGAGAAGTTCTTATCTCCAACAGTCAGAGAGAAGCTAAGAGATCAGTTCTACCAACTTTTGCAGTTGAGTTCTTCAGTGGCCGAGTATGAGGCTGCTTTTACTAGTTTGTCCAGGTTCGCACCTGAACTTGTGGCATCCGAGGAACGCCATTGTATCGAGTTTGAGAAGTGGTTGAGGCGTGGCCTCAAGATGAGAGTTGGTGGTTCTATGATCCGAGACTATGGGCGCTTGGTTGATGCGGCAGCCCATATGGAGATCATGATGCAGGAGGAGAAGGAACAGAGGGGCTCCAAGAGGAACCAGGATGGTCAGGGTCATGGCAGAAGACAGAGGGGTGCTAACCCTCAACAGTCTCAGGGTGTTGTTGCTAGATCGACCTTTCCAGTGCCGAGTGCAGGCTTGGGGAGAGGCAATCAGGGGGACTTCACGTGTTACAAGTGTGGTCAGCTAGGCCACAAGGCTTCGGTTTGCCCATAGAGGGGAGAAGGTCAGCGAGCTGCTTCTTCTTCGGCTAGACCGTAGAGCCAGAGTCAGGGCAGGGGTCAGCCACTGTCTTGTTATCAGTGTGGTCAGGCGGGGCACCTGAAAAGGTTTTGCCCGCAGTTGAGTGGCACATCTGGTGCATCTAGGCAGAGGCAGAGTCTTCAGCCAGCTCAGTCAGTGCAAGCCTCGAGGGCCAATCAGGGGGCTTCATCGTCCCAGTCTGTGCAGCAGTCGTATGCTCCGAGGGATGAGCAGGTGGATCAGGGGCCTACTGGGCATGTGTATGCTGTTACCGCGCAGGACCTGGTACCGGTTCCATCAGTTGTGAGAGGTACCTTTCTGTTTTGCAACTCGGTTGCTAGTGTATTGATTGATACGGGTGCGTCTCATTCCTTTGTATCTGCTGCATTTGCATCTGTTTTGGAATTGGAGTTGGCACAATTAGCATCTCCTATATGTGTTGTATCACCTATTGGGGGTGAATTGATTTTGAAGAACGGATGTAGAGGTTGTGATATAGAGGTCACCGATCATCGGCTTCCGTTCCCTTTTGTAGTTATGCCCATGAGGGGTTTTGATGTTATTTTGGATATAGACTGGCTATCGTCATACCGGGCAATTATCGATTGCTACCACCAGAGGGTCACAGTATGTACCTTGAGCGGGAAGTGTTTTCATTTCTTGGGGGAACGGGTTGGTAGTGTGTTGCCACCGGTGTATGATCCGTGAGGACGGAGTGAGCTTAGTGGTCTTCTTGCTAGCCTTTTGAGTAGTGAGTGTGATGAGACCCAGATTGTTTTACCGAGGGTGGTTTATGAGTATTCGGATGTTTTTCCCGAGGATCTCGTTGGTTTGCCACCTTACCGTGAGATTGAGTTCTCCATTGATTTAGTGCCCGGTATGGCGTCGATTTCTATGGCACCTTACCTTTTTGCCCTAGCCAAGTTGAGTGAGTTGAAGATTCAGCTCCAGGAGTTGCTGGATAAGGGCTTTGTTCGCCCTAGTGTTTCGCTGTGGGGAGCACCAGCCCTCTTTGCCAAAAAGAAAGATGGTGCCTTGAGACTTTATATCAACTACTGGAAGTTGAATCGGGCTACGGTCAAGAATAAGTACCCTATGCCCCGTATAGATGATCTGTTCGACCAGTTGAAGGGTTCCCGTTGTTTCTCTAAGATAGACTTGAGATCGGGTTACCACCAACTGAAGGTTAGGGAGGAGGGTATTCCAAAGACGGCATTCCGTACGCGGTATGGCCATTATGAGTTTCTAGTGATGCCATTTGGGCTCACCAATGCACCGGCAGTCTTTATGGATTTGATTAACTGGATCTTCCGGGAATTCTTAGATCGTTTTGTAGTCGTTTTCGTGGATGACATTCTTATCTATTCGCCTTCGGAGGAGGAGCACGAGGAACACTTGAAAGTGGTGCTTGAGTTGCTTAGAGCCCATAGGCTGTATACCAAGTTTGGGAAGTGTGAGTTCTGGCTAGGAGAAGTCAAGTTCTTAGGCCATGTAGTATCCCGGAAAGGGGTGTCTGTTGATACATCCAAGATAGAGGCAGTGCAAGATTGGGCACAGCCTAAGAGTGTGTTTGAGATCTGCAGTTTTCTGGGATTAGCTGGGTATTACCGTTGGTTTGTGAAGGATTTCTCCAGGTTAGCTTCACCGTTGACTAGACTGACTCGGAAGGGAGTCAAATTCGTATGGAGTGAGACTTGTGAAAAGTCGTTTCAAGAGCTAAAAGTTAGATTGACCACCGCTCCGGTCTTGATTATTCCGGAGAGAGGGTTGGGTTATGCGGTTTATTGTGATGCCTCACGAGAGGGTTTGGGTTGTGTGTTGATGCAAAAGGGGAAAGTAGTAGCCTATGGTTCACGTCAGTTGAAAATACACGAGAAGAATTACCCTACACATGACCTAGAACTAGCAGCCGTAATCTTTGCCTTGAAAACTTGGAGGCACTACCTTTATGGTGAGAGATTCGAGGTGTTCTCAGATCATAAGAGTCTGAAATATCTGTTTACACAGAAAGACTTGAATTTGAGGCAGAAGAGGTGGATGGAGTTTATTGAGGATTACGACTTCAAGTTGCACTATCATCCAGGAAAGGCCAATGTTGTGGCCGATGCCCTTAGCAGGAAATCCATTAGTGATGTAGCTTGTATAGCCATCTGGGAGTGGGAGATGTTAGGTGCGCTTGGCGAGTTTGATTTGCTTCTGGGCGAATCCGTTGAGGCTGCGTCCTTATTTTCTGTTGTTGCTCAGCCTACACTTGTGACTCGAGTGTTAGAGGCACAGAGAGGTGACCTTGAGGTAGAATCCCTCCGAGAGAAGATCTCCAGCGAGAAGGTTGAGAAGGGTTTGACGGTGTATCCCGACCTGAGTGTGAGATACCGAGACCGTTTGTTTGTGCCGGAGCCTTGCCGGGAGGAGGTACTCCAAGAGTTTCACCATTCACGCCTTGCGGTGCATCCAGGAGGTACCAAGATGTATCGTGATTTGGGGCACCAGTTTTGGTAGAGGGGTATGAAGAGAGATGTGGCAGTTTTCGTGTCAAAGTGCCTTACTTGTCAGCAAGTGAAGGCCGAACATCAGAGGCTAGCGGGTTTGTTACAACCCTTGCCTATTGCCGAGTGGAAGTGGGAGCATGTCACTATAGACTTCGTTGTAGGTCTTCCGAGGACTCAGCGGGGTAGTGATGCTATTTGGGTGGTTGTAGACCGGTTGACTAAGTCGGCGCACTTCATCCCTATGCGCGTAAGAGATTCGGTAGATCATCTTGCCGACTTGAATATTTGGGACATAATGAGGTTGCACGGGGTCCCAGTGACGATTGTCTTAGATAGAGATCCTCGTTTTACTACCAGGTTGTGGCAGAGTTTATAGAGTGCCTTGGGTACTAAGTTGACCTTTAGCACGGCCTATCATCCTCAGACTGACGGGCAGTCCGAGCGTACTATTCAGATCCTTGAGGATATGCTTCGGGGTTGTGTCCTTGACTTTAGTGGGACATGGGAGAGGCACTTGCCCTTGGTGGAGTTTGCCTACAATAACAGTTTCCAGTCTAGTATCGGTATGGCACCGTTTGAGGCCTTGTATGGCCGACCGTGTAGGTCTCCAGTCTGTTGGGCCGAGGTGGGTGATGCACCTTTGTTGGGTCCGGAGTTGGTGAGGAAAATGACGGAGAAAGTTGAGCTTATCCGTAGGAGGCTTGTTACAGCCCAGAGTCGTCAGAAATCTTATGCCGACCGTAGGAGGTGACCTTTGGTATTTGAGGTGGGTGATCATGTCTTTCTAAAGATATCACCTAGGCGGGGATTGATGAGGTTTGGGAAGAGTGGGAAGTTATCTCCTCGGTTTATTGGCCATTTTGAGATCCTTGAGAGGATTGGCGAGGTTGCCTATCGTTTAGCATTATTGCCGCAGTTATTCGGAGTTCATGACGTGTTCCATGTGAGTTTGCTTCGGAAGTATGAGCCAGATCCATCGCGTGTATTGGATTGGACCGACTTAGAGGTTGACGAGGATGCCTCGTATGAGGAAAGACCGGTTCGAGTCTTGGATAGGCGGGATCAAGTCTTGCGAGACAAGACCATTCCCTTGGTAAAAGTCTTGTGGAAACATCACGGAGTGGAGGAAGCCACTTGGGAACGTGAGTTGGAGGTCCGAGAGAAATATCCGGATCTATTTGTGAATGTTTGAGCATGTATTGTATATTTTGTTGTATTGTTGAACCTTAAGAGTATTGAATATATCTTAGGTTGTAAAACATGGTTTATGTTTTGGTTTAATGGAAGTATTTTGAAACTTGCCTCAAAACAGAAGTTTGATATAACATTGCATATGTTGAGTATTGTAGAATTGGAAATGTATCATGAACATTAGTTATGATATGAAATTGTTGAAATGGAAGAGAAATGCATGTTGATAGTGTATATTGTTATATATATACTGTGAGATGCCTCTTATTAAGAGATGGAATGACCGGTAATGGGTCAAGTTGTTTAATGTTAAAAAGTAATATTGTTGGAAACGGAGAAAAGTTTGTTTTTGAAAACTTGTGCTTAGTTTCGGGGACGAAATTCTTTAAGAGGGGTGGGTTATAGCGATCCCGGGTTTTTACCCCTTGTATACAGTGATCCGGACTTGTTTTCGTAGATGTTAGTAGTTGCTTATATCTTGTTTGCATCCTTTCGTACTTTGTATTTGAATTATAGGATGTGTTGGGCAGGTTTGTTACAGGTTGGTTGAACTTAGAAACCAAAAGTAGTTGCCCAGATTTTTGCCTTCACGTTCGAGCGGAGCTTTTGACGCTCGAGCGGGCCCTTCGTTGTTGCTTCTCCGCTCGAGCGGGTGTTTTGACGCTCGAGCATGATTTTCCATCTCCCAGTATTTCCTCTGCAGTGTTGGACGCTCGAGCAGGCGTTTTGACGCTCGAGCGTGAGTTTGTGTGTGACACTCGAGCGGGGAGTTTTACGCTCGAGCGGGGACCTGGTTCAGCAAAAGTTCTGGGATTGTGTATCCGCCGCTCGAGCAGGAGTTTTGACGCTCGAGCAGGGGTCTGTGAGTGATGCTCAAGCGGGCTTTTCCACGCTCGAGCGGGGCGATTTTTATAACAACTTCGGGATTCCATTTTTGAATCACTTTTTCACATCTCTTCTCTCTCTTACTTTTTCAAAAGACACCATTGGAGAGCTTCTCTCTCTAAACCCTTCCCTTCTCTCTAGGTATTGATCTAGTAGGAGTTGTTTCCTCACCTTTGGCCTTTACAAAAGTTGTGTTTATCGTCGAGGGTTACGTTTTGATCCGAGTATATTGAGTTTTGGAGCACTTTGAGTTTCGTCATCTTCTTCCTTTGAGCTCCGAATTTGAGGTAGGGATATCCTACTCTTTCTCATGAGCTTTGTCTTTGAATTTTAGCATTTTGATGAGTTGGGATTGTTGGGTAATTTTTGAGAAAGTTTGGGCCTTTGTGTAATTTTACAAAAGTTGGGGTTTTTGTTTATATAAACTTATATGCATGTTTGGCATAGAGAAATGAGATCAATATTGGATTATTAGTGAAAATGGAACCTTAGGATTGTGATGTTAATTATGGGAAATGCTCTAATTACATTGATAAATTAATTGGTATAATTAATTTGAAGAAAAGAGGAATTGAATTGAGAATGTTGAAATTGGATGTGTATGGGATTAAAGGGGGTAGTTAGATTCATTCATCGCTCACCTAGTTGAAATGTTGATTATATATCCATTTGGTGCATTTATTTTCAATATAGAAATAACTGCTTTGGGCTATCGGTGGAGGATAGTCTTGATTGTTGTAGACAATGCATGATGATTAGGCAAACTAAACTAATTGATTGAGAATGCTATCAAATATAGCGACTGGAATAATACATCAACTTTATGTATTGATTGATTGTATATGATCTATGTTTATATACATGTGTTGTGTGGGAGGAGATAGGGGATGTACTCCACGGTTTAGGGAAAGATAGGGGATGGACCTCTAAACCGGATTTTGTGTGACATTGATACAGCACCACAATGTGTATCAAGTGTTGATTATAGAAGTGTTCGAATTGATTTGATATAGCACTAAAATGTATATCGTTATCAATTGTGAAGTATAGAAGTGATTCTATGTTATGTCGATACAGCACCGAAATGTATATCTTTCGTAAAGTGTTGAAATGGTTTAAGTGTTGTCGATACAACATTAAAATGTGTATCCATCATGAATTTCAAAAGTGTTTTAAAGATGAGTCTTAATCTCATTAAGTTATTTGGCTAGGTGTTGAGCCTTGTTTTCAAACTCAAAGTTGAAAAAAAAGAAATGGGAAGTGAAGTGTAACATGGACTTAATGTCATGAAACCGGAATGTGATATGTGTGGATGTATCCATGTTGACCATCTATCAACTGCTAATCTTTAGTCATTGTTCATAGCTAGTTTAGTGTATTTCTACTGGGCTGTGGCTATAGCGACCCCGGTCTTTTCCCATTCGATGTTGTATCCGGACTTGGGCTCCGTAGATCCTATCCTTGTGTAATGGTTGTTGACATCCTTTAATTCTATTTGGTCGAGTTTTAGGATGTGTCGGGCGTGTTTCGAACGGTTGGGTTGAGCCTTAGCCTAGATGTTGATTGCCCAGTTTTTAGCCTTTCCGCTCGAGCGGACATTCCTGCGCTCGAGCGTGGTTTACACTCTTCCAGCATTTTTGGTCCCTGCAAAACTTCTGCAGGTGAGAATTCTACGCTCGAGCGGGTTTTTATACGCTCGAGCGGGTTGAGCTCGAGCGGTGTTGTTGGCGCTCGAGCGGGTAGTGTGTTCTCCGCGTGGGTTCTGGAATGGGGGAATCTACGCTCGAGCGGTTATTATTGCGCTCGAGCGGACCTTGTTTTTGCTCTTTACGCTCGAGCGGTGTGTTGTACGCTCGAGCGGGCCTATCGAGTTTAAATACGCAGCAACATGTTTTAAAACAGTTTTTCAGCCCCTTTTAGTTTTTAAAACCCTAGGTTACGAGTTCTCTCTCTCCCAACTCATCTTCTCTCTTAGGATTGATCTATTTAGAGTGTGTATCTACCCTTGTTCCTTCATTAAAAAGGTAAAGGAGAGTGAGGGCTACATTTTAATCTGAGAAATTATTGGTTTGGAGCACTTTGGAGTTTTGGGCATCATCTTCACCTTCTCCCTTTTGAGCTATTTCTTCGAGGTAGGGATTTCCTACTTCATTTATACGTTTTAATCCTAAGTATTGGTATTTTGGTATGTGGGGGTAGTTTGGTAATTTTGGGAGAAACCCTAGGGTTTGACACAGATTAATTTATGTAATTAATTTAGGGAAGAATGTGGAATTGGGTTTAATTCATGAAATTGGGGGATTATGAGATTAATTGATGTAGTTGGAGAATTTAATCACTCATCTGTAAAATTGAGAGTTATGTGTTGCATATTTATTTCTTGTTCAGAAATAACTGTTTTGGGCTATCGGTGGAGGATAGCCATGATTGTTGTAGACGTTGCATGTGGATTAGGCAAAATTGAAACTAATCACTTGATTAAGTTGTTGAGTATAAAGGTTGGAATAATACATTAAATTTATGTATTGATTGATTGTGTATATGACTTTATGTGTATATGCATTACTTGTGTATGGGAGGAGATAGGGGATGTACTCCACGGTTTAGGGGAAGATGGGGGATGTACCTCTAAACCGGTTAATAATTATGGGAAGATAGGGGATGAACCCAGGGTTGCTGCTTATATGCGCGCCTATAGCAGAGATACAGCTCATATGCTCATCTATTTGATATGATACATCACCAAAATGTGTATCAGTTGGGAAGTATGGAAGTGAATTTGATTGTGATTGATACAATACCAACATGTGTATTTGTTATGTTATATGAGAGATTTAACTTGATGTGTTATCCCTGTTGAATTGGAAATATTGTTAATAAGAGATGAAATCCCCGTTGAGCTATTTGGGCCAGGTTCTGAGCCATAGTTGGAAGGTGAATTATGCCATAGATAAAGTGTCATAGGCAATGTAGACATTTGTGTTATGAAATTGTAATTGGATTATTTTGTGTTAACCATGTATCAGATGCTACTGCTTTAGTTAATTCATATGCTTGGTTTAGTATTTTTCTACTGGGCTGTGGCTCACCCTATATGGGAACTTCATTTTCAGGTTCAGGTGGTTCACTATCTCCGAGGACTTAGATTGTGAGGATTTGGACTCGAAGATTTGTTTTATTTTATTTGTTGTATTTGAACTTTATGTAAACATTCAAGCCTAGGACTTTATTTGTATTTGAGTTAGAACTCATGGAATTGTGTCCAAGTGTTGGCTTGGCAAGATGTAAGCCCGTAGGGCATTTATTATGATGTTTTTATTTCGCAATACTCTGATGATTGAAATAATACAATGTATCCTTTTGATAATGCATGTTAATGTCTTATACTTAATGGGCTTAATTTTGAGGGCGTTACAGTGGCTCACCCTTTATGGGATATCATTTTCAGGTACAGGTAGCATGCCACCTCCAAAGACATAGCTTGGGAGGCAAGAGGCAGACAGACTTTTGTCGTTTTGTTATCTTTTGGATGTATTACATGTAAATTCAAGCCGAAGGCTTAATGTGTATTTGAGTTAGTACTCTCTTTTTTTGTAACCAAGTGTTAACTTGGAAAGCTGTAAGCCCGTAGGGCATTTGCTTTTGCTGTTAACATGTAATACTCATTGTAATGAACTACTCTGATGAATAGAAGAATATTTATCTTTTATATTGATATATGTCTAAATTGATGGGTTTAATGTTATTATTTTGAGGGCGTTACAACTTGGTATCAGAACTCACCGGGTTTGAATACTTTGGATACGTGAGAAGTGATTAGTATCAAATATTATTCTTCTTAAAGAACTTTTAACAATTTTAGTAGCAAATCGGATAATAAAATATAAAAATTAATTTCAAAGAGAGGGTTACAATCAAGATGAGAAGAGCAAGTACATAAACAGAGAGATAAGATTTTTACCTTGGTGTTAAATGATTTTTGAGAGAAGAAGTGGAAAAAGTGAAGAATAAGAGGTATGTAAAGTACAAAATAAAAGGTATGCTCGTGCCTAATGGCACGATGTAAATAATATTGAGATCAAAATGTAGTTGCATAGAAATGTAATTTATCGAAAAACATACCAAAAACTTAAGACATCGAGAAATATAAAGAAATATTGTTGTAACAAGCCCGCGGGGGACCTCGCTATAGTTCGGACTCTCTTTTTGTTTGTTGCGGTTCTTAATCTGAACCAAAGAGTCCAAATCTGGCAAATCGTTTGAGAAAACAAAATTTTGAAAAGTGGTGCCAAACATGGACTGCTTTGCCAGATTACAGAGTCGCCACCTAAATATTTTTTTTTTAAAATGGGAAATTTAGGAAACCCTGACTCGGTGCCGAAGGCCATGTGTCCGTCATCACCAAAGTAGTCTTGGCTCGGGAGCTTGGGTACGATCGGGGAAGGTCAGCTATGAGCACCCCCTTTCGCCCGATCCGAAGACCGGCCTCTACTAACCGTGATATCCGATTTTGAAAACATTACATGCTCTTATTCCAATTATTAGCCTAGAATTACTATGTTATGCGCACAGCAAACAAGTATAGACTAGATTGCCTAATTTGGAAACAAACATTGCATATCCGTTCGTTTTGAAAAACAATTTGAAATTGCTACTCGCAAGTAGGCTAAAATACGGATTTCAATGAGTTATTCCAACTCAAGCAATCCAACCTCCACCCACAGGCATTCAAACAGTTTATCTCATATAAGCATTTAGCCACATGGTAATCATGCTGTTATAGCAACATTCACACGCATGCGATATGCTAAAGCGTAAATACTTACATCATACTCCGTGCCAAAACAATAAACTAGTTAGCAAAAATGCATGCCCTAGTTCATGTTAGATGGCTAATGCAACACAGGCGAAGATGCAATTTAGAGTAGGCTCGGCTAACCCTAAAGATGGCATGTGAAATGCACTTTATTCGATGCACGTATTCAATTTGGAATTGAAAATACAATGCAATTTGTATGATGTACCGAGCCCAATGCATGTCGACAAATGCATGGATGCACACATGCATAGCATAAGGTATGCTAAAATAAACGTGCTCTAATACTAACCATTAAAAGCAGGTAAATAAAAGGGAGAAAGAAGTGGGGGTTGGAAAACATACACACCACTCACCCACACTTATTACAGATATGCCCTCGCTCGGAGGGACCGAAAGAATAATACAAATAATTAACTACGCAAGCTAATTAAATGTTACAAATTAATTAATCTAAGAAAAAAATAGTAAACCGCCTCGGGGCGAGGGCTCAATGCACGCGCGCTCGGATTCCGCTCAGAATTGCACTGCCATGCCTAGCTTGCCTCTATTTTCCCTGCTTTGTTCCTCTGAAAACTGCCAAAGTCTCAGAACTACTTCCTTGGATACTGGGAATCACCACCGGCTGAACAGAATAGCCACCGACTGCTATATATGGACATCGGCACAAAATTCATCCATCGGCTGATAATTGACTGCCGGTCGGCACTGAACACTGCCGGCCGGCAATGAATTCCTGCAGAACCTGCAACTCACAGCAGCAGAGGGCAGAATCTTGCATGGCAGCTCAATTCAAACAATGTATGCACCAAACACATGCCTTATCATGTTTGTGACTCAAAGGAGGATGTGCCTCGATTCTCGGGCCACCAATCACGCATTCCCATGCATGATGGCCCAAAAGATCAAATGTGCACTTTCAATCTCAAATGTATGCAAACCAAACAAACAAAAATCCCAATCCCTATCACCAAATCAAGGGACAAGGAATGCATGTTGATGCAATGCAACCTAGTCATGTTAGCTATCATGCAATATGAACAATGCAATGTACTTATGCAAAGCATACAAGCAAACATGAGGTAAGCATGCAAGCAAGCAAATGATGGTCTTAAACATGACTTAGGCAACTCTAAATAGGCCTAAAATCAGTGGCCAAAGTGCCCAAAAATGAAGGCTAATCACGCATGCACACATGCACATGTTAAGGTACCAACTTAAGCATCAAGTGAGCAAGCTTTAAGCACACTTAAAGGAAGCTCAACATGGACAATTAACATACATAGAAAGCTCTGAAAATTATGCAAAACATGGTGCCAAACCAAGCAACAAAATGGACTAAGCATGCAACAAATGGCCCAAGCATCCAAGGCAAGCCAAAGGAGACCTAAACCATGGCTAAGCCAACCAAGCCTCACAAGGCCAAGAAGGCTTAAAAAAGGTCTAAGGCAGCCTTAGGCCATACAAATGGGACCTCCTAGATGGCATCTAAGTGGCTCTAGAGCAAGGCATACACAAAGGTCAAGGCATGAGGCATACAACATATGCATTCAAAGCTTCAAAGAGGCATGCAAGGCAATCAAACAAGCATGTCTATGGGACTGAAATTGCATGCTAAATGGTTCCAAACCATTGAAAATAATGCAAACAAGGCATGCTACACATTTATGCACTTAAGGCCAACAAGCCAAACATGCAAAGAGGCTATACAATGCAAGCTAGGGTCGACCAAAATAACTATGGACAGACCTCATTCATGGCAAAATAAGCATACAAGCTTCACAAATGTAAGCCTAAAACATGCTAGAAACAAAGGCACACAACCTAAGACATGTTAAGGGATCACAAGGCATTACATGGCAACTATGCTAAGCATGCATAAGGGGCCAAAACCAACTCTTATCAATGTTATATCATGGCATAATAAACATAAAATGCAGCCTAGAAATGATCAACACACACACCAACAAAGGCTTCCTCAAGAGGCCAAAACTTGTCCTTTTCAAGGACAACAAGGAGAGGGGTGGCCCTCTCCTTCTTGGGACTTCAAGGTATCATCTACACCACTGAAATCCCTCGAGATTTCAGTGGTGAAGAGACCCAAACACCAAAATCCCGGAGTTCAACAAAATAGCACAAAAATGAGGCCTTTCAAGGCCTAAGGGGGGCCAAACTTCCCCAAAGCACAAAGCACCCTTAATAAACTATCAAGAGGACTAAAAAATAGAACTTTTTTGTATTAAACACCAAGCACAAAAATAGTTCAAAGATAGGTAAAAATGGAGTGCAAGAATGGGGTATATAAAGCAAGTTTCTCACCCTTGTTGACCTTCTTCACAAGTGTTGATGTTGTTGCTTCCTTGGGCTCAAATCCAGCCAAGAACACCAAGAACAACCTCTTGGAACCTCAGTAGCCAAGGGAAGGTGAAACACTAGGTGCTTGTGTGCAATAATGTGGACTAAAGCACCTAGTGTACAAACAAGAGAGAAAAAGAGAGATAGGATAGATATAGAACTCAAACCCTAAAACCAAAGCTTCTCTGAGGTCTTTTCTCTCCCAAATGTTCAACCCTAAAGCCAAGGGGGAAGGCCTCCTCTTATAGAAGAGGCAATCTTGTAAGCTTAGTCACTAAGAAAAACAAGGAGTGCATCCCTCCATACACGTGTATGGAGGGGAAGCCAAAGCCATACAGCTGTTTCAAAATATCTGAAAAAGCAACTGCACAGTAACCGGCAAGCAAAGAATGTCATTTTGACAAAATTTAGTGCCGGCCAGCAACAAAGAGTGCCGACCGGCAATATATATTGCCGGTGGCAAGAAAAACCAGCCGGTGGCCTCTAGCTAGTGCCGGTGGTGTGTGGGGATGCCTCACAAGGCATTCCCTGCCCCTCAGAGGCAAAACATAAGTGTTTGGTGCAAAACCAGACACAAAACAGTCGAGTTCGGAGATCCTGAGGCAAGGCGCGTAGCTGAGAACTCCGGGAACTCCAAACAAACACAAACATGGATAATCACCAAGTGTTCAAATGGTGACGTCCAAGTCTTGAGGACGGTCAAAAATGGGGTGTCTACAGTTGCCCCTCTTTGACAGAACTCAAAAGTCATAACAATGACGGGAGTGAATGTCAAAGCCCAGAGACAACCCATTTTTGACAAGGCCGAAGACTTGGACAAACATGCAAGACAAACAAGGTATGCGCCCGAAGGCAGGGGCAAAATGCAACCAGAAATGCAAGAAGCCGAGCATAACTTATGGTCATGCAAAGAAAGCTGTAATGAAGCACACATGTGACAGTTATAAGCTAGCATACACCAGACTACACTACAATGCAGAAAGGATGTAAGAGAATTATGCAATTCTCAAAACGTCTCACGCGGAGGATACAATACCTGTGCGGCTCGTCCGGTTGCACCGGCCTCAAATGAACCGTAAATACAATATCGTGCCTGCAAAGAAAGTAAACTTAACAGGTACAATATCGTTAGCAATATGCATGACAATGCAATGATGAATGCAAAATGATATGCAATATATACAAAACTAAGTATAAACAATGCAAATGATAATGCAATGCAATTGAAACTATGCAAACTAAATGCAGAGCAATTGAATCATGATTCAATCATGAGCGGTTCGAAACTACACATATGTCAAATAGATTGATGGAAGTAACGAGTCCGTCTACCATAGAACGATGTCTGAACTATGAGTGATGTAGACGGACACAAGAACAAGTATTGGGTGGATTGACATAAGTGGGGTGACAACCCGCTGAGGAAAGAACAATGATCCTAGTGCTGGATGCAATAATTACACTACAATGTAATATCTACAATGGATATAGCGTGCGGCCAAACCGTATTTTGCCTAGGAAAGGCATGTACACGTACAAGCCATGTCTAACACAGAAAAGGTGCCGCCACCCTCAAACCAAGTTCATCAAGGAATAGGCGCGTACACATGCAGAACTGTGTTTCAACGTGAAAAGTATAACCACATACCAGACCAAGCTCAACAAGGAAAGGCGCAAGCCATAGATGGAAGATGATGCGGTAGATGCGTACAACTAAAATGCAATATAGATGGATGTTTACAGAAAATGCATGACATATGCACTATATTACAATGAAATGCATGACATATGCATGGTTTTTTTTTTTGAATTTTTTGAATTTTTTTTTGAAATGCATGACATATGCAATATTCACAATGATGCATAACAGTGCAGTATGATGCAATGGCTATGATTGCAGTTTTCCCTATCTTACCAACAGAGCGATATACTAGGTTGGTTCAGTATCCAGAGCTGAGGCGCAAACATGCTGCCTCAACCTATGGGGTTTCCATACAGATTTCAAGCCGAGGGTACACCCCTTAGGTATTTAAACCAGACTTTAGTCTCGGTAATTCCGAACCTTTACGTTCTAGGCATAAGCCATTCGAACTCTAGTTTTCACCGTCCCCAGTTGGTCTGCTAGGAACTCACCGCATACACAGACAAGTGGCTTTACCAGACCACCGAAAGTCGTTCGGGCACGACAAACACCGAAAGAATTGCACCTTCAGAGGATTTAAGGTCTCCTAGACCGGGATGCAAAATGTATGTATGACAATGCATGTTTTTTTTTTTGAAATGCGCACCAACGCGCGGCTTAGAATGCACGATGCATGAGTTTGAGATGCGCGGCAACGCGCGACTTTACGAATGCATGACAATGCATGAATTGAGATGCGGTGCACAAGACAGCGCGATGCGCAAGATAGCGCGATTGAATGCATGCAAAATGCAATGAGATGCGCAAAATAGCGCGATGCGTTTAGACAACGCGAGTGCACAAGACAGTGCGATACGATGCATGCCAAATGCGATGAGGTGCACACCTTAATGCACCGAAGGTCTTGCACCTCCCGAGGATTTAAGGTCTCCTAGACCGTGCACACATGGTGAAGGTTTCGTACCCTCCAAGGATTTAAGGTCTCCTAGACCGTGATATGAAACGATGCACAATGCGAGTGAGACACGCATGCCAATGCCAATGAGACACGCATGCCAATGCCAATGGGAATGAGGCCAATGTGACACGCATGCCACATGGAGAGTAAGATGTAACAAATGAGACACACATGCCTCATGAGATGCAAGACAATGCAAATGGACTTAAATGCATAACAACGTACGTGTCTCGGAATACACGACGATGCATGGTAAGGGAATGCATAACAACGCGAACGATGCACGAGGCGACGTATGTATTTGAAACGCATGACAATGCTTATAATAAAAAATGCAATGACAATGCAAGGGGTGCGTGTTACAATGCGTGTAGTACATGCATGACAATGCAACTGCGAGGTGCATGATGGCGCGATGAAATGTACCGAAGTAGTGCGATGAACGCGTGTACGCACACGGGGCAACTTTTGAATCTTATGAAAGACAAAAGGATACAAAAGGATACAACATTGCATGAATTTGAGTGCCACGCGCAGAAGACACAGTCCGAGGTCAAAACGGAGGCCGGTTGAGCATCGGAAATACACTTTCTTGCACTTTCTTGGGCTATGAAGACCAAAAACCACTCACATGGCCTAAACAAGGCTGTGGGAACATCACCGACCGGGATAGGAGGCCACCGACTGTCCATCGGTTGAAAATAAATTCCATTGGCACAATATTGTGCCGGCTGGCACAAAATGTTGCCGACCGGCAAAAAGTTGCTGAATCGGGGCAGTTTTGACATTTCACCTTGGGTCTTTTAAAATAGGGTTTTAAACCCTATTCTTTCACTTCTCTTCTAGCCGAAATTCACTCCCTCTCTCTCTAGAGCTCTTTTCTTCTCCTCATTTCCTCATTTCTTTGAGTTTTCGTGCCATTTTCGTCGTTCGATTCGCGAAGTTCATCGCGTTTCGGACATTTTCGACCGATCGAAATTTCATTTCGGCGCTCCCTTTGCCATTTCCGCCTTTTTGGGACTTGTTCCCCTCGATTTCCTTTTCATTTCCATACCTTTTTCCGTCCCGACCCTTTCCGGCCATTTTCCACCCTCCCGGGGGTTGACTTTCGAGTTGACTCTTCGTATTCCGAGCCTACTTTCATTCTTCGACCATTTTCCCGTCATTCTCGACATGGCCGATGACGTTCCACGCGGCGGGACTCCCTCGGATCACGAGATGGATCCCGAGGTCGAGCTTCTCCCGTTGAGCGAGCGCCCTTTCAACCCGGCGACCTACTGGCCGGCGATTCACGTTCTACCACCTGACGGACTATGCCAGTTCAGGAGCTTCGACATGGCATTGGATCCTGAGCTTCTGCTGCGCAAGCCTACCTCTCACCTTTTCTTTGGCGCTTCCGAGGTAACATCCTTTCTCTGCTTTAATTTTCTGCACTGTAGAACCTTTTAACTGTCAACTGCCACAGTCGAGTAGATTCTTTAATTGCTTTAGCTCTGATACCCTGATGCATTGTGTATTGTAGTTGATCACAAACAAACTTGCAACTGAAACGACACATGCACACACACTGCACTAGCTTTAATCACCCAGACACACGGCACACACCGTATTTCACTGCAGACACCGACACCCGATAACTGTTTGAATCTGAAAAACTCGCACGCATGCCAAATTTGCACCGAGCCACACAAACACACTGACGCATCAAATGTTGTAGTTCACTGTAAGCACACCGGCACCCAGTATCTGTTTGAATCTAAAAATATGCACGCATGCTAAATTTGCACTGATTTCGACCGTTTATTCAAAACTGTACATTTCATACTGCTTTGCAACTATTTGTTTGAAAACAGGGAGATTCCCATACCATCCGCGGGTATGGGAACACCGTCGCTCGCGAGTGGTACGCTGAGCTTCCCGACGCGATTCGCCACATCGTCGACCAGGCTAGCTTCGGCGCCTTCTGCAGGGGACTCTCCAGGCTTACTACCTGCAGGCCTCTCCTCGCCGCTCTGGTGGAGAGGTGGTGGGATACCACCGATTCATTCCACTTATCTGCGACCGGGGACATGACGATGACCCCTTACGATTTCTCGGTGCTCACCGGCATCGAGGTAGGGGGTGATCCGATTCCCTTTGATATTGTTATGGATGAGTGGACCGCAGCTCAGGTCTACTTACTTGGCGCGGCTCCGCCTCTCGCGCGCCCTGGCTTCGTCCGGTACTCCTGGTTCGAGGTGCAGTTCCGGGTCCAGCCCCTTCTTGTTGATGCAGCTCCAATGACTCAGGAGGCCGCGGAGAGGTATGCACGCAGCTTTCTGATGTTTTTATTTGGGACGACGATCTTCGCCGATCGGGCAAACACAGTGCCTCTCTGCCTTCTCAGCGCACTGGTGGATGTCCGAGACATCTTGCATTTTGACTGGGGTGGCGCCGCTCTGGCCACTCTCTACGGATACATGAACTCAGCCTCCCGCGGCAGCGGACAGTTGCTCGGGGGCTACTGGCGTGCTTGGGAGGTACATTTCCTTTTGCTGCTTTTCATTTCTGTTCTGTACTTTTTGTACTCTGCACACTGCACACACTGTAGTCTGTTTTACATTTACTGTATACTGTACACACGGCACACACATACTCTGCTTTACACTGATTGTACACTGCTCACACGGTACATTCTGCTCAATACACTGCACAACACACGGCTCTGTTATTTCTACTTTATTCTGTATTCTGCTTTATCTGATAAACATTCTGGTATTCACCTTGCAGTTGTGGGTTTATGCCTACTTCCCTAGGCTCGTTCCTGTACCCGACGCAGAGACCCCTCTAGTCGTCCTCTTCTCACGCCGCTTTGACGGGAGATGCGCCCGGAGGCCGCGGGAGACTTTCAGCTTCTTCTGCCGCTACTTCGACACCATCACTCCTGCCGAGGTATGTTTTACTTGCAGTTCATTTAAGCTTCACTTTTCCACTGTATATTTGCAATACCATTAGGTAACAAACTGTATTTCAATTTCAGATCACCTGGCAGCCTTGGGCTCCTTTGCCAGCGATGATGCGAGATCGGTTTACGGGTGCCGTCGAGACCTCGCGTTACCGGATTTTGCTAGAGGGCCCGGTCTGTTGGGCTTGGTACCTGGGCGAGCGCTTCTTGCGTCAGACCCTAGGCGTACCCGAGCAGACAGTCCCGGTACACCCTCCTGAGCATATGAGGGACACCGAGCGTTTCACCGCCGAGTAGATGGCGGACTACACCATCGGCTGGGAGGCAGACGGCTACAGAGGCGAGGGCGATTACTCAGAGTACGTCCGGACCTTCATCATGCGGCCCCTGAGCGGTGGCCGTCGAGCTGAGAGAGAGAGACCCGCGGCGCCAGCGGCCGGAGCAGGAGTAGGAGGAGGAGCGCCGAGGAGGGCTCAAGTCCGCAGCAGGAGCGGAGTTCAGAGAGGACGGGAGGCCAGTTGGCCCGCCCTGCCTACTTCGCTGACTTTCCGAGGATCAGATTGGGCGACCTATCAGATCCCCTTTGCCCCTCCGTCGGCTGATCACGAGTTTGTCGGTGTCCCCGACTTGCCTCCGGTATGTGTTACTGCATTTCTGTACAGTTATTTCATTTCATCTTATTTGATATTCCACAGAATATTGATGCATCTGATTCCCCTGCAGGCGTCTTCTGGATACACCCGGCAGTTACTGGAGATGAATGCCTCCATGACGGGGATGCTGCAGCGAACCTTCAACTTCCTAGCCTTTTACAGCCTTCTGGTATGTTCTCTCTAACATAGCTTCAAACCATACACAAACTGCTTCGCATAATCTGATGCACGATACAACACTGGATACCCAGCCCTCACGGCACTTGATACACTGTACTCACACACTGCATCCTGTACTGATTCAACTGCTCACGGTGCTCACAAACTGTACTCATACACTACATTCTGCACTGATAAACTGCTCGCAGTATTCATACTCTGCACTCATACACTGCATTCTGCATTGTTTCAACTGCTCACGGCATGCATGTACTGTACTCATACACTGCATTCTGCACTGTTTCAACTGCTCACGGCATTCATACTCTGCACTCATACACTGCATTCTGCACTGTTTCAACTGCTCACGGCATGCATGTACTGTACTCATACACTGCATTCTGCACTGTTTCAACTGCTCACGGCATTCATACTCTGTACTCATACACTGCATTCTGCACTGATAAACTGTTTCACACATACTGATGCATTTTCCTTTCATGTTTTTCAGCCTCCCTTCCCACTTCCTCCGGCGGGTGGCGTTCCAGCTAGACCTCCCGTGTCTACCCGAGATGGCAGGATATATCCCCGTACCAGAGGGGGACGCACTTACGTCGGGAGCTGCTCGCGGGCTCCAGTTCCAAATGACGAGTCCGAGGAGGAGACAGAGGCGGAGGCGGGGGCGTCGGAGGAGGAGACCGGGGATAGCTCGGGCTCAGACGGCGAGGCTCCTAGTGATGCTCCTGGGCTCCTGCCCAGAAGAGGGCGAGGACGGATCCTTAGGCGCGAGATCATCGATGCTGCTACAGACTTTTCGTTGCTTTTTTTGTTTGTTTTCTTTGTACTTTTCTCTTTTGGTAGTTAGATTACCTTGTGCTGCCGCGAGCAGGTTTTTTTTGTCTTCTTCAAAACTATGTACTTGAAAAAGATTATGAAATGAAACAAACTTTTTGTCTGAAAAAGTGTTATATTTGTACATATCTGTATATATCTGCGCATTTCGTACTTTGCACTGCATTGCATCACATTACACCTCAAATGTAAATGATAACGATCTGTTGTCTAAAAATTGAGCAATTGTACTGTGATAATCGGATAGCCAACCAATTAATCAGCAAAACAACTCATACAAACCACTGCTCAAACTGGATACACAGCCCACACTCTACTAGGGATTGATCTGCATACAACCCATAACACAGCGCTCGGTTCATTCTGCACACAGCAAACCCTGAACAAATAGCCCCAATCTAACAAGACAGATCACAAAACCGATACGGTTGTAGTTGAAACACACTCGGATGTCCCAAATTTTCTCTTCTCTTTCTCCTGCCTCGCATGAATGTAGAGAATGGCACAGCATTCTGAGCACAAACAACGATTTTTAAAATAAGGAAGGGTTTTCAACCAGGGTATCGAGCCTACCATAGAACACAGCGAGACAGACTCAAACAAAGAAACAAAAGGCACACGACCTAAAAGAACGAGACACGCTCGAAAAAGACTTAAAGCTAAAATCGAGACCGACAGATCAAAAGACACGACACACGGACATATTTGCAAAAAGACCTCAAATCTCGAGGAGCCAATTCCTCCGGGTATTATTCCCACCCTTTATGATTTGTGATACTCACATCACTCGGCCCTCAGGCTCGGTTTTTCTCTTAAACCCCTTTCTCACTTTTCGCTCAACTCGCTCCTCTCTATTCTTCATTCTCTCGTTTTTCATCCCTCTCCAGAGTGGTTGATAGGTAAACGAGAGGTTGTGGGTTCACGCCGAACACTGTTAGCTCACGGTTATTTCTTCTGGTGAATAGAGTGCCCTCTTGGCAAGCATGTTAGCGGGGGAAAGACAGAAGACCTGACTCAATAGTGCCCCTAGTTCGTCATTTTGACCATTTTTTGTTTTCTAAAACAGTTTTGATAAAAAATGAGAGTTGGATTAACACACTTATTCGATTTTTGATTTGAAAATCATGTGAATCAGGCTGTGAGCACTGAAAATTCTCCTTTTTGGGTCCAAACATGGTCCAATTTTGAACATGAAATAGTTTTCGAGAAAATAAGTCAACCTCAGTGAAAATTTTCAAAAACTATTTTTGCAAACAGTCAATGCTCAAACGAGCGTAGAACTTACCCTTGAGATATGCAACCTCGGATCGGAGGCAATGGAAAATTGCCCCTGGCTTAAAGGGGGATAAGGCAATAGAAAGTTGCCCCTGGTTTGGACGGTAACTTAGGGCAACTTATGGCAATGGATGGCAACGGAAAGTTGCCCCTTGTTTGGATGATGCCGCGGCATGTTGCAAGCCAGTCCTTGTTGACGACGATCGGACCCTCGGACGCGGAGGAGACGAAGACGGCCTGAATCAATATATGGACATAGTCACCTAGAAGGTGTTGGTGGTTTGGACTTCAAGAGGAAGTTAATCACGTAGTTCCGGGTTGCTGCAACCGAGACATTGGATTCGGAGGAGGCAAAAGTGATCAAAACCATGACATGGACTGAGACGCTATGGAAGCGTTAGGGGCTGGAATTCAAGATGAAGTTGCCTACGTATCCCAAACATGGGAATCAAGCCTTACGTAGTTCCGGTCAAGGTACACTCGGGTATTTTAACCTTCACTGTTTAGGCTCTAACTTTTGCCAAGGTGCCCAATGCGGGTTTTCGACCTTGCGAGCTATGCTTTTCTTTTTCCTTCTTTTTCTTTTCTTTTCTTTTGCATTTTCATTTTTATCTCTTTTGCTATATTTTTTTCTTTTCTTTTCTCTTTTTTGCTTCTTTTTGTATTTTTCTTTTTCTCTTTTCTTTTTCTTTGCTCTAACTTTTGCCTGGGCCGCCTTTCCGGGTTTCCGGCCCAGCGAGCCTCTCAAAGGGTAAAAGGTGTAGCAAGCCCATGCCAAATGGTTCTGAGATTGAGGCCTTTCTGTATCCAGGAGGATGACCGTTGTGTTGATTTGCAGAAAAGTTCATCACGGCTGCTGCATGAGCCTCGCCTGGTGGGATTTGATCTCCTTAATCTGGCTTTGGTGCCTCTTGCTCGAGGGCTGCTTCAAAGTGGGCCACACAGGCGTTTCATGACACTGTTGAACGTTTTGAACGGATTCCAGGTTTGAACAGATGAATTGAATCTTGAGACCGAGAGCGATCCCGAGCTGCACAATCTCAAGAGCGGTTCCACACCGGTCTTCGCAAGACTGCACAAGACATTCCGTTTTTGAAAGTTTTTAAGAAAGCGACAAATCATTCACGTTGAAGATAGTGTGGAACCAGTCTGGATCGGACCAGGATCCTTCTCAGTACTCACGCCGACAAGCATGATTTCATTCATTAAAAGCTTAGCAGGCCTCTCTTTCTCTCAAAATGATCAAAATTTTACAAAACCCGAGGAATTGCTTCCTCTTCGTTTTCATCACCACAGTGTTCGAAAAGGGGTTTTATGAAAAGCTTAGGTCATTACGACGATGTTTAAGGCACAAGAGAGTAGGCGAAACGTACTGTCGTTCCATTCACATCTTCTGGCACGGCTAACTCAAATAGCAACAAATACAGCACATGATAGCCGCAGCTGTTTCATTCAGATTCTCTGATTGCGACTGGCTCCTCAACCGAGACAGACTCAAAAGAAAAACGAAGGAAGTAATTATAAAGCAAAACGGTGTTCGAGGCAACAACCCCGGAATCACCTGGTATTCTATACAAGAGGGACTGACTCATTACAACAAGACAGACCCTGTAAGCAAAAAGACTGACTCAATACAGAGAGACAGACTCAAGACAAAACAAAAGACTGACTCGACACCCGAGCCAGAATTTACAAAATTAACATTAACAGATGCCCAAAAATGCGTGCCAAACGCCACATCCAAAAATGCGCCAGACACTGCCCGCAGGCGGTTCACCTTCTGATTACATACTCACAGTATCTATGTCCTCAAAATCCAACAACTGGGTGGTGAAGGACTTTGCTGAGGTGGGGGGGAGGATAACCTCGTTGTCAATCAAATCTTGCACCTCGTGCCGGAGGCGGAAACAATTGTCGGTAGCATGGCCAGTCTGCTGGTGGTACGCACAGTACTGAGCAGGGTCATGAGTATCAGGGAGATTCTTCGGGAGAGGCCGAGGCTCCAGGAGTTTAAGGTGTCCCCTCTCGGCAAGGATTTGAAGTGCCTTGGACAATGGCATGTAGAGAGCATGAAAGACCCTGCGCCCTCGGGGCAGGTACTTTGGAGCCTGAGCACTCTTGCTAGATGCACTAGCGAACGGATCGGCGGGTGGGGCCTTGGGTTTCTGGTCCTTTCCGGATGCAAGGTTGGGAGCAGGAAGAACTATTTTGGCATGACGGGGCCTATCCCGATTCTCTGATTGACTGGAATTGCCCTCAGGAGGAGTGGGGAAAGCATCCTCCACAGCTTTTGACATAACTGCGGATATTTGTTACTTGTTCATTCCCCCGGCTTTCAAAGCCTCTACTGTCCACAGCAGTTGTTCGGTAGGGTCGGCATCTGCCTTCATCTTGCCCTTGTCTCTGGCCTCAGCCTGATTTAGAACTTTGTTCGATGCGTCGTTGCCATAGCTGGAGGCCATCTCCGGTTGGCTGAGTTCAATCACAATTCGTCCCAGTAGCGGGGGCTCTTGGGGTATAAAGCCTCCGGCATATGGTGCAGCTGGTGGCGAAACAGACATCCCATAGGCGAGATCCATCACGAACCTTTGAAGATCACCTATCATTCCCATTAGTTCAAATGTAGTAGGCTCACGAGCCTGATATAGTTGAGGGGTCCAAATTGGATGTGCGGCAGGCGACCTGGGTGGATGCGGCATGTCAACAGTAGTCTCACCCACACTTATTACAGATATGCCCTCGCTCGGAGGGACCGAAAGAATAATACAAATAATTAACTACGCAAGCTAATTAAATGTTACAAATTAATTAATCTAAGAAAAAAATAGTAAACCGCCTCAGGGCGAGGGCTCAATGCACGCGCGCTCGGATTCCGCTCAGAATTGCACTGCCATGCCTAGCTTGCCTCTGTTTTCCCTGCTTTGTTCCTCTGAAAACTACCAAAGTCTCAGAACTACTTCCTTGGATACTGGGAATCACCACCGGCTGAACAGAATAGCCACCGACTGCTATATATGGACATCGGCACAGAATTCATCCATCGGCTGATAATTGACTGCCGGTCGGCACTGAACACTGCCGGCCGGCAATGAATTCCTACAAAACCTGCAACTCACAGCAGCAGAGGGCAGAATCTTGCATGGCAGCTCAATTCAAACAATGTATGCACCAAACACATTCCTTATCATGTTTGTGACTCAAAGGAGGATGTGCCTCGATTCTCGGGCCACCAATCACGCATTCCCATGCATGATGGCCCAAAGGATCAAATGTGCACTTTCAATCTCAAATGTATGCAAACCAAACAAACAAAAATCCCAATCCCTATCACCAAATCAAGGGACAAGGAATGCATGTTGATGCAATGCAACCTAGTCATGTTAGCTATCATGCAATATGAACAATGCAATGTACTTATGCAAAGCATACAAGCAAACATGAGGTAAGCATGCAAGCAAGCAAATGATGGTCTTAAACATGACTTAGGCAACTCTAAATAGGCCTAAAATCAGTGGCCAAAGTGCCCAAAAATGAAGGCTAATCACGCATGCACACATGCACATGTTAAGGTACCAACTTAAGCATCAAGTGAGCAAGCTTTAAGCACACTTAAAGGAAGCTCAACATGGACAATTAACATACATAGAAAGCTCTGAAAATTATGCAAAACATGGTGCCAAACCAAGCAACAAAATGGACTAAGCATGCAACAAATGGCCCAAGCATCCAAGGCAAGCCAAAGGAGACCTAAACCATGGCTAAGCCAACCAAGCCTCACAAGGCCAAGAAGGCTTAAAAAAGGTCTAAGGCAGCCTTAGGCCATACAAATGGGACCTCCTAGATGGCATCTAAGTGGCTCTAGAGCAAGGCATACACAAAGGTCAAGGCATGAGGCATACAACATATGCATTCAAAGCTTCAAAGAGGCATGCAAGGCAATCAAACAAGCATGTCTATGGGACTGAAATTGCATGCTAAATGGTTCCAAACCATTGAAAATAATGCAAACAAGGCATGCTACACATTTATGCACTTAAGGCCAACAAGCCAAACATGCAAAGAGGCTATACAATGCAAGCTAGGGTCGACCAAAATAACTATGGACAGACCTCATTCATGGCAAAATAAGCATACAAGCTTCACAAATGTAAGCCTAAAACATGCTAGAAACAAAGGCACACAACCTAAGACATGTTAAGGGATCACAAGGCATTACATGGCAACTATGCTAAGCATGCATAAGGGGCCAAAACCAACTCTTAGCAATGTTATATCATGGCATAATAAACATAAAATGCAGCCTAGAAATGATCAACACACACACCAACAAAGGCTTCCTCAAGAGGCTAAAACTTATTCTTTTCAAGGACAACAAGGAGAGGGGGTGGCCCTCTCCTTCTTAGGACTTCAAGGTATCATTTACACCACTAAAATCCCTCAAGATTTCAGTGGTGAAGAGACCCAAACACCAAAATCCCGGAGTTCAACAAAATAGCACAAAAATGAGGCCTTTCAAGGCCTAAGGGGGGCCAAACTTCCCCAAAGCACAAAGCACCCTTAATAAACTATCAAGAGGACTAAAAAATAGAACTTTTTTGTATTAAACACCAAGCACAAAAATAGTTCAAAGATAGGTAAAAATGGAGTGCAAGAATGGGGTATATAAAGCAAGTTTCTCACCCTTGTTGACCTTCTTCACAAGTGTTGATGTTGTTGCTTCCTTGGGCTCAAATCCAGCCAAGAACACCAAGAACAACCTCTTGGAACCTCAGTAGCCAAGGGAAGGTGAAACACTAGGTGCTTGTGTGCAATAATGTGGACTAAAGCACCTAGTGTACAAACAAGAGAGAAAAAGAGAGATAGGATAGATATAGAACTCAAACCCTAAAACCAGAGCTTCTCTGAGGTCTTTTCTCTCCAAAATGTCCAACCCTAAAGCCAAGGGGGAAGGCCTCCTCTTATAGAAGAGGCAATCTTGTAAGCTTAGTCACTAAGCAAAACAAGGAGTGCATCCCTCCATACACGTGTATGGAGGGGAAGCCAAAGCCATACAGCTGTTTCAAAATATCTGAAAAAGCAACTGCACAGTAACCGGCCGGCAAAGAATGTCATTTTGACAAAATTTAGTGCCGGCCGGCAACAAAGAGTGCCGACCGGCAATATATATTGCCGGTGGCAAGAAAAACCAGCCGGTGGCCTCTAGCTAGTGCCGGTGGTGTGGGGGGATGCCTCACAAGGCATTCCCTGCCCCTCAGAGGCAAAACATAAGTGTTTGGTGCAAAATCAGACACAAAATAGTTGAGTTCGGAGATCCTGAGGCAAGGCGCGTAGCCGAGAACTCCGGGAACTCCAAACAAACACAAACATGGATAATCACCAAGTGTTCAAATGGTGACGTCCAAGTCTTGAGGACGGTCAAAAATGGGGTGTCTGCAATTGTTTTTAAAACACTTCCAACAATTTTGTTAGTACCACACACTCTATATAACTGAATTAAAGATAACAACCCCTAGGCACGGGTACATATATTTGTTGTTTAATCATAAATATTTCATTTTCGTTATTCATTCGTTACCAAATAATACCAGCCAAAGCTATTGTATCTCTATCAATACTTTACAATAAATAAATAAATAAATGTACTAAACACCAAATGAAGCACACCAGTCAGTGATATGCAATCTCGAAAAATAGAATTCAAAATTAAACAACAAACACTACACCAGACAGTGCTCTACAATTTCAAAAAATTAAAATTAAAAATAAATACCAAATAATACACACTAGCCAGTGCTCTGTAATTTTTAAAAATGAAAATTAAAAATAAACAACAAACAATGCACACCACCCAGTGCTTTGCAATACCAAAAAATTACTAAACACCAAATAAAGCACACCAGCCAGTGCTATGTAATCCCGAAAAATAGAATTCAAAATTAAATAACAAACAATGCACACTAGCCAGTGCTCAACAATCTAAGAAAAAAATAAAAAATAAAAATTAAAGTGAAACCTTATAGAAGAAGAGATTCAAGACTTTCCGAACTTGAATATGAGACTGAAATTGTCTTAAGCACCTATCACTTGAAGAAAATATAAAATTTTATTTAGAAGGAACTTCTAGATGGAAAAAGCTATGTATTTAAAAAATATCTATAAAAAAAACACCTATTTTTCAAAAAAAAATATTTTTTAATATAGAAGTGAATGTCTTTATTTAATCAGATAAACCCAAAATAGCATTGGAATAACAATTTTGTCTCAATATCTTACCATATTGTGACCAGATGTACTAGAAGACAAATTTTATGGTAAGATGTTTTATGAAAATTTTCATAATATCTCTATTTAATCAGATGTCTTACGTAAATTTTATGTAGATTAGGGTTCAAGCACATGATTAGGGTTCATCCTAGAGCACATGAAATAAACAAAATGGGTTCAAGCACTGATTCTCTCGGGTAGTTAACAATCAACAACTAAGAACCTGAAATATCCGAGAATATCAATTTAAATTTAGATAGGAATTTGAAAAGGAAAAAGAAAAGATGAGGGAAATATAAAGTAATTATGATTTAAACACAACCTTACATACCTAAGCAAAATTATTTTTTCGATGAAATGGTACCAATCCAATCTTAGACTAATAGGCTCTTTTCAAATGCATGCTCTTTTCAACTATCAATTAGTAGTCACATAAATGTGCCAAAAAGCATGAAAAATCATTTCTATGAACATATAAAGAAACAAACCAAGTTGAAGGTAGTAAATAGCAATTAAGCGCAATGACTGTTTCAACCTTCCATACTGAGTGATAATTTTTGAACATGAAAAATCCATTCATAGAAAAAGACTTATCTCATCTCAGAGCAGAAAAACAAATAGAAGTCACCCATTCATAGAAACACATTTCATTGAAAAAAATTTATCTCATCCCATAGTAACCTATTTCATAAATCAAACAATTTTTTTCAACCCATTTCGTATTCATATAATTGAAATCAAAACCATAAAGAAACACAAACATTTATGCCCAACTCAAGGAAAAAAAAAATTCAATCAACACTACATAAACAAACCTGCTTAAATGGTAGCTAAAATGATGTATGACAAATAATAGGGAACTAATAATTAGACCAAGCAACCATATGACAAAAAAAATGTTTTGCAATAAGAAATGAGTATACATGTTTTTAAAAAAATTTCGTAAACTAAACAACTTAATTCCCAATAGAAGCCAAGCATCCTATGAAAGAATTGGGATACCTTTAATGGGTTAACATGGTGCATTGAAATGCTACGACCAGCAGCTGCACACACACACACACACACACACACACACACAAAATTGAAAAATCAAATAGCTCCAACTATTCAAATCCTCCCATAAACAAAATATGAAACCAACCCTTTTGGATCCAACTGGTTTACTCATGGGAAGCAGCCAATCCACTACCAAAAAAATAAAAATAAAATTAGATTCAAAAAGCAAACTCTTCGCTTGGCAAATCAATACAGCAAACGCTAACTAACTTAAGTCCCCCATCATCTACAAATCAATACAGCCCAAAAACCCCCATTTAGACTGTCACGACCCCATTCCGCCCCTAGTAGAATGGTGCCATGATGGCCAGTAATCCGAGATTACCAAAGGCCAACTTGTAATGACCCAGAATTTCTCCTTCCGCTCGAGCGGGGGAGTTGGCGCTCAAGCGGGTCTCCAGGATGAGTTGTATTTCTGAGGCATGTGGACTCATTTTTGACATCCTATTAGTGTATTTGGAGCGTCTTTATTTTATTTTGGGATTCTAGTTGAGGTGGTAATATGATGGTAATGTATGATTGAACCAAAGAATTTAATTCGGATAGTTATTTTACGAATAGCTGCCACTCTTTTTCCCTTTTCTTTTTCCACACTTTGAATTTGGATATGAGGTTAGAACCATTGGAAAGCTTATTTCCGGGGCTTCAATTTGGACACAAGAATGACCTAAAACGGAGTCCGGATAGGAGAGTTACACCTATTTGAAGTTTTGGAATCTGTGCTGGAACAGGTCCGCTCGAGCGAGCATTTGGACGCTCGAGCGAGGGTTTCGGGACAGCAGCTTTAAAAACGAGATTTTTGATCAGTTATTGATATTTTCTTTTCCCCTCTTCTTTCCCCTTCTCCTAAGTCCGAAACCCTAGCTCCAAACCCTTGAATTCCTTTACTTTGATCAACAACCCACCATGATTCTTGTATCAAGGATGAAGAACAAGAGGAGATGAACATTTTTTCAACCGATTGGAATTCGAGATTGCGTAGGATTCTTCTCTAGGTTTGGTTTCTTGCTTGGTTCTTGAGGTAGGGATTCTCCTTGATCTTTTTCAATACTTCATCTATAGATAGACATGTGGTAATTTTTGTATTGCATGAAAACTATATCATGTTGGATTTTTGTATAAATTCATGAGGTTGAACTTTGGGTTGGTTGTTGGTTTTAGATCCATGATTATTATATGTGTTTTGGGGCTAATTGGGTGTTAATTAGCTAGTTGTTGTTGAAAGGAGAGGAAACCCTAATATTTATTGATTTAATAATAAGATAGAGGGGTTTGATCTTTGGGTAGATACTTGGGTATTTGGATTTAATTGAAGCCATTATTGGTTATTATAGATGATTGAGGCATTTTGTTCAATGTTGAGAAAGAGGGAGTAAAACCCTAATTTAATAGTTATAATTTAATTTATAAAATTAAATTGGAATGGCTTTGAAAGGAATGTGGTAGATTAAAATGAGTTTTGGCTTTGTTGCCTTTGGATTTGGTTTTGTGGGAACAAAAGGAATGAAAACGGTTTTGTGAAAACAAAAGGAAGCAAGATTGGTTTTGTGGAATGGGAAAGACACTTTGAAATAAGTATGAATGTTGGATTGTTGTATCTTATACTACTATGTTAGTATTAGTGATAAGTTGATAATCTCATGATAATTGAGTATGTTTATAGATGTACAATATACCTGCATCTAGAGGTTTTGTCCCTGGTCATCGGTGGAGGATGACACGGTTGCGTTGAATTGTTGTGTATGCATTACACCATTGATTGTTTGTGTATATGACGTTGTGTTTATATGCATTACTTGTGTATGGGAGGAGATAGGGGATGTACTCCACGGTTTAGGGGAAGATAGGGGATGGACCTCTAAACCGGATTTGTTGGGAGGAGATAGGGGATGGACTCCAGTAGCATCACTTATGTGGGTGCTTATTTTTATTTGTTGGTGATATGGTACATCACCACCATGTGTATCAGTTGGGAAGTATGGAAGTGAGTTTGATTGTGATTGTTACGATACCAACATGTGTATTCGTTATGTTATCAGATATGTTTAACTTGATTTGTTATCCCTGTTGAATTTGGAAATATTGTTAATGAGAGATGGAACCCTTGTTGAGTTATGTGGCCAGGTTCTGAGCCATAATTGGAAGGTGAATTGTGCCATAGACTATGTGTCATAGGCAATGTAGATATTCATGTCATGAAATTGTAATTGGATTATCTTGTGTTAATCATGTATTAGTTGCTACCCCTTGTCTTTTAGAAGTGTAAAGAGAATCAAACATTTTAGAACTATGTTCTAGAAAGGCACATCTGTTGTATGTGTGGAAATTGGAGAATAGTAGTGGTCTTAGTGAATTTATTTCTTAAGTAATTGCTTATGTATAAAAGGTTGGGTACGGGGTTAATGAAAGGAAAAAGGGAAAGATGAAACGCTTATAGCATTGAATGAAATAGTTGTTTTTGAGAAAAGTTTATATACATATATATTTTGTCTAAACTGTCACATTACTATTCTAGTATGAGAATGAGTGTGCATGATCATAGCTATCTGTACTGTTGTTATTGTTGAGGATCAAGTTGAGATCCCTACTGGACTATATGTTCATCCCACGTTGTTGAATCTTTTTCAGGTATTAAGCAGGTTGAGCTGCAAGATTTGGATCTACTTATTTGTTGGCCACGGGGCCTCTTTCTTGTTGGCGGAACGCCATATGTGTAAAAGGGTTACACCCTTCAGTTGTTTATTTAAAAGTTGTAAGCCTAAGGGTAATTTATTAGTTTGTTCATGAAACATTTACTTACATACGAATGAGAGTACTGATATTCATTGCTATGGATTGAATGTATGAGTTTATTTCCGCATATTATCTCTGAAATTGAATTAAGTCAATGAACTTGGTAATGACCTCGAGTAATAAAAAGTGGGGCGTGACACAACTTGCAAAGATTCACACACAAACAAAGTATACATATGGGGCTTACATATGCGGAAGCAATAATTTAATTCTAATTAGTCCATAAGAACTGTGCATAGATCAAATGAAATGACATACATCTTATCGAGGTCTTACAACTTGGATACAATAAAATAAGGTACAAAATACATCTTGATCAAAAGGCTTCTCAAGCCGACATATACAAAAGAAATAGCTATGTGCCAAGAAGCATAATCTTCAAGATGCTACAAAACATGAATCCAAAACATCTTGCAAACAATCATCTAGGTGCCGCCGCCTTCTTGCTCATCAACTACATATATATAAGAGAGGGTGAGCTTGGATACTCAGTGAATGATATCAGTAATAAAGATTTTGCATGAATGATATTCAAGATCTCTTTTCTAAACAATACAACATAACTTATACAAAATCAAGGGATGAACCAAGTCCATCTATCAAGTCTTTCAAATCTTCAAGGGATGCTTACTAGCATCAATATAATACAAGGAATGACATAATCAAAGGTGCTACAAAAGTTTAGAGTCCCCTAGCACGTACGGACTTGTGCTACAAATGCTTATAGTCCCTTAGCACTTACGGACTTGTGCTACAAATGCTTATAGTCCCTTAGCACGTACGGACTTGTGCTACAAATGCTTATAGTCCCTTAGCACATACGGACTTGTCAAGAATGTCATCAAAACCAAAGCTAATACTTGATACACAAAATAGGGATAGTCATTCATGCTTAACCAATACTTTCCAAAACAAGCAAGGCAAAGCTTTATCAAAACTTTATAACATAACTTTATTAAAAATACCACTCATTTAGTTCTTCAAACGTCGGGGTCAAAGCAAGAGTCCAAGTCCTACAAACACATGGCAAAGTCTATTGAATGCACTCTCAAACAAACTTCACATGAATGCAAATGATCTCGGCATTCCTTCAAAACTAAGTCGGACCAAAACAAAACACTGTTTCTCATCTCGGGAAAACATAATGGGCACCAACCAGGTCTTGGCCGAGGTCCCACACCTCCTTGCCGAGGTGTGGTCCCAATGGCCACATTCAAGGAAATGAAGTCGGGAAAATCTGGATTTCCCTCTGCTGAAGAGCATGAAGGACATGAACATGAAGAACATGAAAAACATGAATGCTCAATCACAACTTGTTATTACGAAATCTGGGATTTCATGAGATGAGTTCGAAAACATGGACTTGGGTACCCATACTTGAAGATCTTATGAAGACAAACACAAAAACATGAATCTTGATGCAAGCTTTCGGATCAAACAAGGCTTTTATTCAAGAACACATGAATATCACTTTCTCTTTCTAAAACCAAACTTTGAATCAATGCATGGCTTACAAATCGTGCCCGATCATGCAATGCAGCTAGATGAGCAATAAGAACAACAAGAGTAGATCAAGATTCTAACCTCAAGGCACGAATCTAACGGCTCAAGGTGTTAAGATCAAGCTTGGAAATCTATTCGCTCTCTAAGAACTCCTCCTTCTTCTTCTTAGAGCCTCTCTCTCTAAAAGACAAGGATATGATACAAAATGATGTGTTTCTCAACAGCTCACTAACTTAACCCTCTGCTAGGACACTGGCATCGGCTGGTTGGCTCTTCTCGAAAAGGTGACTGAGTGAAAAGACAAGACTATGACAAAGTGTGTTCAACAAGCAAGATGGCATAGGCACTCCGGCAGGTAATGATCTCGGCTAAGGACAAAGCTTTGGCAAGTAAGGTCTCAATGATCTCGGCTAGGAAGGACAACACTTGACTTAGCTATGGCACACCTCGGCCTAGATGTGCCACACCTCGGTCTAGGTCATACCAATCCAAGAACAAGATCACTAGGTGTAAGGGTAACATCTCGGCCTAGATAATACACATCTCGGCCTTGGTGATGAACACCTCGGCCTAGATAGTGACATCTCGGCCAATATGCCAAGGTGCGAGTGGAGGTTAACCAAAAGATTCCAAGATAGTCCTAGGTATAAGAGATTCAAAGGTGCAACCCAGGCTTAGGATGACCTCGGCTAAACTCACACCAAGCAAGGAACAAAGCATGCAATAATCACTTAAGCAAAACAAAGACAAGATTGGAAATGTAAGCTTAACAAGACAAAATCGTATAAGTGCATGAGAGCATGACGAAGATGAAGTGAGGGTTGTTACATAGACTTACCCAAAAATCCAAATCACCTAGTCATATTCATTTTGCTTCCAACCTTCAACTGAAAATTGTGAATACATCTCAATCACCTTTCGCAGAATTGCCAAAGCAACAATACAATTCATTTCTACAACATACAATGAGAGCAAAACAACTCAACAATACAATTCATAAGACTATTGACACCATAGGTCCATAACCATGTTTATATCAGTAACCTTTACATGAAGAAAAACAATACCTGCTCAAAATGGAGGAACCCCACATAACATAATTCCGCTTCAAAACCTTTGGGGCCATATAGTGTGGACTCCCCACTATCTTTGAAAACTCCTCCCCTGAATGAAGATGTAAAGGAAATTTAAAAAATTATCAAAGAACCCACTCAAACCCCATAACATTCTCAACTAAAATATTCAAAGTGACCAATTAAATCAAGAATAACAAATGCATGGAAATAATAAAAAGAAAGTCTAATCATTGCCCAAAACATACACCAAGGAATAACAAATGCATGGAAATAAAGGAACTTTGGGTTCTTTTGCTTAAGGCCCAAAACAACAGTCAAATGAAAACATACACCAAGAAAGGAAAGGAAAAATGAAAATAAATATTGGCCAGGGAAAAAGAATAAAAGACATGAAAGAGAAGCTTAGACTTCACTATTCAAAAATCCATGCATAACACAATCCTAGTGAAACATAACATGACTAGAGATATAAAGGAAGACATCACACCAAGGAAAGATACATGCCCTATTTGTGGGTAAATGGTAGCACCAATTTACAAAACTCATCCATGCCATGATGGGTATAATTAACCAGTAATTAGGGAAAGATCGATTTAAAATGCTTAGAAATCGGATTATCTACAAAGGTCTCTTAAATGCTTAGATGAAAAATCCATATGGAAAAATTCATTAACAATACTGTAACCCATATGAAAATTTCCCAAAATTTCAGCAATTTTTTAATAAAAAAAAACACTAAGGATAGAGAAAAGTGAAAAATATAAGGAATAAAAAATGCGAACATGATCTCTTGCTATTAGAAAGAGAAGTGAGGTTAACCAATGACCCGTACCTAAAAATAATCTCAAAACACATACAAAGTTTGAACTATCCATCACAAAAATATAATTCTAACATCGAAAAACACATACAAAATACAATTCAACATATCACTAAAACTAACATCGAAAAACTGTTTGTAGCATGATGTGTTTTTGTGCTCGAAACTTTGGTACAACAATTATGTTAAATAAACACACGAAAAATGTGGACAAAAGAACAATGCATACAACAACACAACTATAAAACGAACACACATACAACAATACGCATGAGAAAGAGTAAGACATGAATTGGAACTAATTAAAAGGAAGCTACAATCCATCTGTTGAACCTCAAATATCTAAGTAGATCATTTTCAGAGAACTTTATTTTTTTAACACAAAAAATAAAATAAAATAAATAAATACAAAGTGAATAGCTGAAACAAAAAAGGGGAAGCCATCAATCACCAAGAATTTGCCTAACATTTAAGAGGCTACTTCACCAACATTAAGGGTTGAAAGTGAAACCACCTTCTTCTTCACTTATAAGGTACCATTATGCATAGTCATCCAATTAAAAGTATAAAGCATGTTTAAACTACTTCAAGCATAAAGTAAGTTTATGCCATCACTCATTACTCCAGGATGACTAACTAATAACATAGATGGTCTACTGAATTAATTTAGTTCCAAAACCAAATATTTGAAGAAAAAAAGAAACGGCCAATTGGCTTAAAATTGGCTCTTGTTACTCTAGACCACTTTACTATTTTCTTTTTACAAATTCTTTCTAGACCTCATTGAGCCAATCTCAGCATTATTAATAGTCTTCCAAAATAACTGGCAAAGCTGAAAGTATAATTTTTTTTTTTTTTTTATCACAACTTACAATCCTCACTCTAAAAGTAAAATAAAAAAATGAGAGGAGAACAAGAAGAAGAAAGAAAAAGAAAAAAAAAATAAAGAAAGGAAATAAAGAATAGGCTTAGCTCCTGTAAAAAATAACAGACGATTTTCACCTAATGAAACTAAAATATATTGAGTTAAGAGTCACAAGGGTAAAGGGAAGAAGAAGAAAAAAAATTGACTCTAACCCATCCAATCAAAATTTTAATTTATTATAATCACATTTGTTTGTCACATCTATTTTAAAATGAATATACAATTGTGCCTACAGTGTCTAAATTTTAAAATGAAAATTTTAATTGATTATAAGCACTGGTAGAGTTATAGGGTGTGAAAAAAGTAATAGGCAAAGTTATTTTATTGAATCAACATAATCTAAATTTCTCTTCCACCTCCAAAAAAGAAACTCAATAAATAAACTTCTAGTTCCCCAAACAAAGATCCAAAATTGTGAAGAAAACAAAAAAAGAAGCTCACATCTATTTTAAAATGAATATACAATTGTGCCTAGTGTCTAAATTTTAAAATGAAAATTTTAATTGATTATAAACACTGGTAGAGTTATAGGGTGTGAAAAAAGTAATAGGCAAAGTTATTTCTTGAAACTCCCCCAAAAAAGAATATACAAAGTTATTTCACTTCCACCCCCAAAAAAGAAACTCAATAAATAAACTTCTAGTTTCCCAAACAAAGATCCAAAATTGTGAAGAAAAAAAAAAAAGACTCACTTGTTCAATGGACCTTTGTGCCATTGCTCTCTATTTATTGAAACATTCACTAATAGACCCACACAACACTTCCATTCATCGTATAACTTGAATTTTTCAAATCTAATCAAAACAAAGTAAAACATCTTGTTTTTGAAAAACAATAAAATCAAACATAAAGGCATTCTAAAATTATCACAATGATTATCATCAAAATTGTATGAAATTCAAAATTTTAAATAGAAGACCCAAATTATCACCATAAAAAAATCAAGTACTCGCTCTTCTTGGTTCTGAACCTAGTTGAACAAAATTTAAGATTCTTAATTTTCACAATATGTAAAATGAAACCAAGTTGAACAATAGATAAGAAACAAATTACCTAATCAACCATTGTAGTGAACAAAGCCATAACAAATTTTTATGAGCTAATCAAACACTCATTCGCCAAGGCATATGTACCTGAAGCAAAAGGAAGAATTATAGCGATCCCGGCTTCCCTTCCTTTGATTGTTGTATTCCGGACTTAGGTTCCGTGGAATTGGTGGTTGTATATCTTGTTGTTATCCTTTAATTCCGTGTGTTTGAGTTTTAGGATGTATTGGGCGTGTTTCGAACAGGTTGGTTGAGCTTTAGTCCCATTCCTTGTTGTCCAGAATTTTGGTGGTACGCTCGAGTGGGTCTCTTTGCGCTCGAGCAGAGTTTGATTTTTGATTGTCTGCTCAAGCGGGTTCTCTTGCGCTCGAGCGGGGTTTACACACTCTCAGCATTTCGTGCCTGTGCAAAACTTCTGCAGGTGTGTTTTTCACACTCAAGCGGATTTTCTTACGCTCAAGCGGGTTGCGCTCGAGCGGGTATCTTGGCGCTCGAGTGGGTAGTTCATTGTCTGTAAAAGTACTGGAATGAGGAAATCTACGCTCAAGCGACTTTCCCTTTGCGCTCGAGCGGGTGTGTTTTGCAATTGTGCCTTGGCACTCGAGCAAGTATCCTTCACGCTCGAGCGGGTCCAGTTTTTGTGCTTGACGCTCGAGCGTCCTATTTTCTGCTCGAGTGGACTGTTCGTATATCAGTTAGCAACTGGGTGATTTTAAATCACTTTTCACACTTTCTTTCTCTCTTTTACTTTTCTAAACCTCCATTTGAGAGCACCTCACTCTAAAAACACAACTTCTCTCTAGGGTTTGATCTAGTAGAAATAATCTTCTATCCTTGGGCCTTTGTAAAAAGTGCGGGGATCGTTGAGGGCTACATTTTGATCCGAAAATATTGGGGTTCGGAGCATTTCAAATTTCTTCATCTTCCTCCTTTGAGCTCCAAATTTGAGGTAGCAATTCCTACTCATTTTTATGTGCTTTAACATAGATGTTGAGCTTTTTGTATAAATGGTTTGATTTGGGTAATTTTGGGTGTTAGGGTTTCGAAGGTATGAAAAAGGAGTTTTATTATTTTGGCTATAAATATATAATTTGGGTCTTAAAATGATGGTATTGTTGTTGGTTGTTGATATTTGTGCCTTTGGGCCAAAGTTGAGAAAGAGGGAAGAAAATCCTAATTTTTGTTATAAATTAATCTAGACAATTAATTTGGGAATGTTATGGAAATATGAAATTGAGTTGAAGAATATGAGATTGACTCATTATGAGATAGAATGGTGAAGTTGGAATTATTAATCACTCACCTTGGAAATTGTTGATAATTTATCTATTGGGCGAAATTATTATCTGTTTAGAAATAATTTCTTTAGGCTACCGGTGGAGGGTAGTCTTGATTGGTGTAGACAATGCATGATGATTAGGCAAACTAAAACTAATCAATTGAGTATGCCATCGAATATGGCGGTTGATATAATACATGAATTTTATGTATTGATTTGATTATGTATATGACATGCGTTTATATACTTTGTGTTGTGTGGGAGGAGATAGGGGACGTACTCCACGGTTTAGGGAAAAATAGGGGATGGGCCTCTAAACCGGATATTGTTTTGGAGGAGATGGGGGATGGACTCCATTGATACAGCACTAAAATGTGTATCACCTGTGAAGTATGGAAGTGTTTTTGTTTGACATTGATACAGTACTAAAATGTGTATCATTTGTGAAGTATGGAAGTGTTGCTATGTGTTATTGATACAGCACCAAAATGTGTATCTATTATGAAGTGTGAAATGTTTAATATGAGTTATTATCACATCTAAAATAGAAATACTCTTGATATGAGAGGTGATCTCAATCAAATTGTTTGGCCAGGTTCTGAGCCATAGTTATGAATTGAGAATTGGATAAGAAATGGAAAATGGAATGAAACATGATTACTTTTGTCATGTAGTTGAAATGGTTTATGAATTGATTCATATGAGTTAAATATTTATCAATGGCCAATGTTTTAGTTATTGCTTATATTGTGTTTAGCATATCTCTACTGGACGTTGGCTCACCCTATGTGGGACATCATTTTCAGGTACAGGTAGCATGCCACCTCCAAGGACGTAGCTTGAGAGGCTTAATGGCTGGGACATCTTTTGTGATTACATTCTTGTATTACATGTATATCAAGCCAAGGGCTTATTTTGTATTTTGAGTTAATACTCTCATTTTGTAACCAAGTGTTGACTTGGAAAGTTGTAAGCCTATAGGGCACTTACTTTTGTTGTCAACATGTAATACATTTTGTAATTGTTAAGTTTTATTATTGGCAATCCCGTTTGACAAGGACTTCTTTAAGAAGTTGATTTTCTTTCTTTAAGAAGTTGATTTTCTTCCAAAACTAGGATTACTTTTGGATTTCTATAAGTAATTGGATTTCTTCCAAAACTAGGATTACTTTTGGATTTTCTATAAATAGTTGGTTTTCTCTCAAAACTATTTAATTCCTCAAGATCATCTTTTTGGTTCTTAAGGTTTATATCTGGAGATATTTTGTTAGTTTTCTTTGATGTTTTATTGAATATTCAACTCATGGTTTAAAGAGAGTACATCAAAGGTTTTGTTTGTTATATACAAGAGAGAGAGAGAGAGAGAGTTTTTCTTCGATGGATTCTGAAGAATTTGAGCCTGAAGCTTCGGTGGATTCTGGAGTGGCTCATCGTAAAGACAATTCCGAGGTGAAGACGGGGTTGGAAGAGGCACATAGAGGTTGGTTCAATTAGGCGTGGATTCGCTAGGTAATTGAGAGTATACCTATGCAATTCCTTTAAATTTTCTTAGTTGATTGTTTTGTGGCTGTTGCCCGTGGTTTTTTAATCACAGTTGGAGGTGTCCAATTGTGGTTTTTCCACGTAAAATCATTGTGTCGATTTGTCTTTTATTATTTGATTGGGATTGTTATATTCTGCTTAAAATTGGTACAAAATCACAAATCAACATCTAGGGTTTCTAGATTTTTCAATTGGTATTAGAGCGGGTCGTTCTAGTTTTTTAAAAAAATTCTTTTAGAACAAGATCTTGTTTGATTTGTGATAATGGATTCAATTCGTGAGGGAAATTGTATGGTTCGACCACCCATACTTGACGAATCATCGATGAGTGAAGATGAAGAACTTCAGCAAGCATATCAAAAGTTGTATAAGAAGTCTCTTAACTTATTCAAATTGAATGACAAACTCACAAAGAAACTCAAAACATGTGAAAGTGAGAATGTCAAGTTAAAAAAAGAGATTTCCGAGGCTAGGAATGATGCCCTTAAGATTTCTAATGATCGACAAGCTCTTTGTGCAAAACTCTTGACTTGTGAGACAAAGAGGAATAAGCTATAGCAAATTTATGCAACATATGAAGAAAAGATTGAAACTCTCGAAATGTCTCAAGTTGCTTTGAAAGAACTAATGATCAAGAAAGAGAAAGAACTCAAGTGTGCAATGGCTACCATTGGTCTTTGGAACAGAGGATCAAAGACTTTGGACAATATCATTGGGTCTCAACAAATTTGTTTTGACAAGAGTGGCATTGGCTTTGGTGGTAAGAAAGAGCAAAAACAGAAGGCTTCCACATCTTGTGATACAAGAACTCAAGGAAAGGGAGAACAAAAAATTCAACATGAAGATAGACTTCTCAAACTTCCTAGAGTTGGTAAGGCCAAAGAAAAGAAGGTACACTCTGTTTTTATTTGTCATCATTGTGGTATGCATGGTCATATTCGCTCTTATTGTTATGAATTGCATGGGAGAATGTCTTATAGAGATGGAAGAAATTCTAATATCTCAAGGGGTAAGAGACACTTCATTGGTCATAAGGAGGTTAAGGGTCATAATAAACCTTGCTATTTTGATTTGCTTGAGACCAAACATGAACAGAGGTTGTGTTTACCTAGACCTAGGAATAGAAAGTTGAAAAGCATGCCAAGACGGGTTCTCATTGAAGGGGAAGGGAACCATAACGTCAAGACACCACCCAAAAACTGCAATTCTCACAACTTTGTTTATACTAAAGCGGTTTGAGTGAGAAAACTTGACTTGTGTTAATTTGTTTATTTGTTTTAGTTTTTGGGTTTCTGTGTGTTTTTTTTTAATGAGAAAAAAATGTAAGCTTGTTTGTTTTTTGACATGTTTTGTTTTCTTAAAAAATAAAAAATAAAAAAAATATATGTGCATGTTCGTTTTTTGTCTTGCTTTGGTTAAGAAAAAAAATGGAAAAAAAAAATCCAAAAAGATTTTCTTAGTATGGTTTTGCAAACTTGAATTTTTTTTTTTTTTTGAGATGTCCTTGGTGCATATTGGAATTGATAAGAATATCCATCACATGTTAATATGTGTGTGCTTTCTGTGGTCATTACTCATTTTGGAGTGCGTGTTTTTTGATTAGTATGTCTCATTCTGTACACACTCTTGGATTAGCAAATATTGGAGTCTTCTGCCTTAGTGATCTTTTTTCTCTATGGACTTCTGGCATGATAACTTTTGTTTTTCTAGAGGAATTGACCTATATTAGCATATCATGGGTGATGTTGAGTCTCTTAACCACATTCCATCTTTTTGCACCTCCATGACTTTCCTCTCTGTTCTTTGTAGTCCAGGCATGAGGAAAAGGCTACCTCAAAGTCACTAACTAGGCCATCCTTATTATATCTATGCTTCTCTGGTTCGGTTTCCATACTCTTGAGCGTGTCAGCCGCTAATGAGTGTGAAAAAGAAAGAAAAAAATGTGCAAAAGAAAGAAAAGAAAAAAAAAAAAAAAAGATGTGGAAAAGAAAGAAAAGAAAAATATGTGAAAAAAAAGGAAAAAATAAATGATTCATTGATTGAGAGAGAGCCTCCGCCTATACTCACCAAATACCTCTTGATTCCTAGTGGTTTGACTTTCCTTTGTTGTGCTTAGATTCTCTTGTCGGAGGTTCAACTTTCAGATCACTACTAGGATTGAATCTAGTGTTTGTCGAACTCCAAGAGTCACACACACACTTTTATCATGGGATCTATGCTTTTCACATAATGCATCACTTTCTTTTATGAGGAATCTTCTAGAGGCTGTGCACATTGTGCTTTCTTGTAGTGGTGCTTCTTGGATAATCTTGTGTGTTTCAAGGTACAAATTAGAAATTCCTTACTTGCTCCACCATATTATTTTTTGTCGTTTTCTTCTTGTTCATTGTTTTTAGTAAAGGGGAGTTTGGCTTATCATTACAAGAGTTTGTTAGCATGAACACTTTGTTTTGTTTGGTAAGGGAGATTGGCTTTAGTTGTTTTGCATGTTGCTATGCACTGTTTGTTTATTATTTCCTTCTTGCATGCTCTTGATATTTACATCAGCATATCATTACTTGTGTGGTTTATAATATGGCTTTAGTTGATTGCGCTTCCTTTGTCAATTCGTGGCAAAAAAAGGGGAGTATGTGTCTTAGTTTTCAGGTTTTCATGCTACATGTTCTTAAAGTCTTCAAGTTTTCATATTACATGTTCTTAAAATCTCCAAGTCGCATCTATTCATGTTTTCCATCTCATGCTTCAAATGCTTCAAGATAATCTAGCCGTATGTTTATTACTTTTTCATATACTTTTGTGAGACTAATAGTTATTTTGGAGATTGTGGCACTAATAGCTATTTTGCAGATCTTAATCTTGAGAAAGAAGTTTGTATTTGTTGGTTGTAATGGGTTGGGGTGATTAGGATTTTATTTGTTAGGTATGTTTTGTCACGACATTGCTAAAGGGGGAGATTGTTAAGTTTTATTATTGGCAATCCCGTTTGACAATGACTTCTTTAAGAAGTTGATTTTCTTCCAAAACTAGGATTACTTTTGGATTTCTTCCAAAACTAGGATTACTTTTGAATTTTCTATAAATAGTTGGTTTTCTCCCAAAACCATTTAATTCTTCCAGATCTTCTTTTTGGTTCTTAAGGTTTATATCTGGAAATATTTTGTTAGTTTTCTTTGATGTTTTATTGAGTATTCAACTCATGGTTTAAAGAGAGTACATCAAAGGTTTTGTTTGTTATGTACAAGAGAGAGAGAGTTTTTCTTCAGTGGATTCTGAAGAATTTGAGCCCGAAGCTTCGGTGGATTCTGGAGTGGCTCATCGTAAAGACAATTCCGAGGTGAAGACGGGGTTGGAAGAGGCACATAGAGGTTAGTTCAATTAGGCGTGGATTCGCTAGATAATTGAGAATATACCTGTGTAATTCCTTTAAATCTTCTTAGTGGATTGTTTTGTGACTGTTGCCCGTGCTTTTTTAATCACAGTTGGAGGTGTCCAATTGTGGTTTTTCCACGTAAAATCGTTGTGTCGATTTTTATTTTATTATTTGATTAAGATTGTTATATTCTGCTTAAAATTGGTACATAATCACAAATCAA